>CM051027.1:24316927-24796927 GCA_027627225.1 Congeria kusceri
TATTATATGTGCCATGCTATGTTTTCTGTATATTCATGTATATATTATGTTTTAAGGCATTTTAATATAAAATACCCGTTTTCACTCGCCCCGACATGTCATTGCCTTGACGTAATACGTTATGATGTATGTATTATATATGCCATGTTATGTTTTCTGTATATTCATGTATATATTATGTTTTAAGGCATTTTTGCCCGCCCAGACATGTCATTGCCTTGACGTAATACGTTATGATGTATGTATTATATGTGTCATGTTATGTTTTCTATATATTCATGTATATATTATGTTTTAAGGCACTTTTGCCCGCCCAGACATGTCATTGCCTTGACGTAATACGTTATGATGCATGTATTATATGTGCCATGTTATGTTTTCTGTATATTCATGTATATATTATGTTTTAAGGCACTTTTGCCCGCCCCGACATGTCATTGCCTTGACGTAATACGTTATGATGCATGTATTATATGTGCCATGTTATGTTTTCTGTATATTCATGTATATATTATGTTTTAAGGCACTTTTGCCCGCCCCGACATGTCATTGCCTTGACGTAAAACGTTATGCTATATGTATTATATATGCCATGTTATGTTTTCTGTATATTCATGTATATATTATGTTTTAAGGCATTTTTGCCCGCCCAGACATGTCATTGCCTTGACGTAATACGTTATGATACATGTATTATATGTGCCATGTTATGTTTTCTGTATATTCATGTATATATTATGTTTTAAGGCATTTTTGCCCGCCCAGACATGTCATTGCCTTGACGAAATACGTTATGATGTATGTATTATATATGCCATGTTATGTTTTCTGTATATTCATGTATATATTATGTTTTAAGGCATTTTTGCCCGCCCAGACATGTCATTGCCTTGACGTAATACGTTATGATGCATGTATTATATGTGCCATGTTATGTTTTCTGTATATTCATGTATATATTATGTTTTAAGGCATTTTTGCCCGCCCAGACATGTCATTGCCTTGACGTAATACGTTATGATAAATGTATTATATGTGCCATGTTATGTTTTCTGTATATTCATGTATATATTATGTTTTAAGGCATTTTTGCCCGCCCAGACATGTCATTGCCTTGACGTAATACGTTATGATGTATGTATTATATATGCCATGTTATGTTTTCTGTATATTCATGTATATATTATGTTTTAAGGCATTTTTGCCCGCCCAGACATGTCATTGCCTTGACGTAATACGTTATGATACATGTATTATATGTGCCATGTTATGTTTTCTGTATATTCATGTATATATTATGTTTTAAGGCATTTTTGCCCGCCCAGACATGTCATTGCCTTGACGTAATACGTTATGATGTATGTATTATATATGCCATGTTATGTTTTCTGTATATTCATGTATATATTATGTTTTAAGGCATTTTTGCCCGCCCAGACATGTCATTGCCTTGACGTAATACGTTATGATGTATGTATTATATGTGCCATGTTATGTTTTCTGTATATTCATGTATATATTATATTTTAAGGCATTTTTGCCCGCCCAGACATGTCATTGCCTTGACGTAATACGTTATGATACATGTATTATATGTGCCATGTTATGTTTTCTGTATATTCATGTATATATTATGTTTTAAGGCATTTTTTCCCGCCCAGACATGTCATTGCCTTGACGTAATACGTTATGATGCATGTATTATATATGCCATGTTATGTTTTCTGTATATTCATGTATATATTATGTTTTAAGGCATTTTTGCCCGCCCAGACATGTCATTGCCTTGACGTAATACGTTATGATGCATGTATTATATGTGCCATGTTATGTTTTCTGTATATTCATGTATATATTATGTTTTAAGGCATTTTTGCCCGCCCAGACATGTCATTGCCTTGACGTAATACGTTATGATGCATGTATTATATGTGCCATGTTATGTTTTCTGTATATTCATGTATATATTATGTTTTAAGTCACTTTTGCCCGCCCAGACATGTCATTGCCTTGACGTAATACGTTATGATGTATGTATTATATGTGCCATGCTATGTTTTCTGTATATTCATGTATATATTATGTTTTAAGGCATTTTTGCCCGCCCCGACATGTCATTGCCTTGACGTAATACGTTATGATGTATGTATTATATGTGCCATGCTATGTTTTCTGTATATTCATGTATATATTATGTTTTAAGGCACTTTTGCCCGCCCAGACATGTCATTGCCTTGACGTAATACGTTATGATGCATGTATTATATGTGCCATGTTATGTTTTCTGTATATTCATGTGTATATTATGTTTTAAGGCATTTTAATAAATGCCCCTTTTCACTCAACACGTTTTCAATTTGTTTATTTCATGACATGCGAGTTCGACCTCGTTCTCAGAACTTATTATTAATAGGTACTAAGACAATACATACAACTTTGTGGGGAGCTTCATAGCCAAAGGGAGGTATTCATATTACCAGGACGTTCCACGTACATGAGTTTTCTTGAAGTTATGGGACTTTGAAGATGTCATTTGTATCATATCTATTTCTTAGGAACTGCAAAATGGAATTCAATGATGCTTGATGGAAAACTGAATAACTAAAGTAGGAATTGAAATTACCATACCAGTATTTTAGTAATGATCCATCACTTTGATTTATGTTATTTTTACAGTTGTACTTCGTCTGCGTGTTCATATTGTATTTGTGTGGTATGCTCACATAAAGTGTTGATGTCAGATTTGGTATCGCAGTTCTAGTGATTTTTATTCATTTTCCTATCTCTGCCCATCTCATTGCATTTATATTGCTTGTCAAAGCTTGACAAAGCGCATCGGGGAGCATCCATCGGTTTTACTGATATCCTTGTTAGTTTAGTCTATATTAATTTGCGTTGTCTTGTATTCTGTTTTGTTAAGCAGTTGCCTCAATGTATTTGATTGTTGTTTGGGAGAAACTTCTCCGATTATTTTTGTCGATATTATCTCTATGTCCGCCACAGTATACGCAATGTTGACAGATGTCCCCGTGAATATGAAACAAAATCGAATTTATCGTGTTATCAAATAATGGTTTTGCAACAATTAGGAACATAACAAATCACACTATAAAGTATTGAATGTGCATATACTTTGAACGACATAGCTTACGCTAGTTAAAACTCGCGTTGTGTTGTTCGAAAATAAGTATTGATGTTAATATTTACACTAAAACATTATATCCAGTGACCTACAATACTGGGGCAAAATTTATAAGCAGTTTACATTTTCTAACATTGGATATGTGTATACATTCTTGTATTCCAAATAGCGTTACACGGAATTCAAATAAAGCGGAAAATATCCGATTATGTTGGTTTAGTCAGTACGCATTATTGATGAACTGTTATACAATAAGGCTTAGAAAAAGTACGCGTGTGTTTGTTCGATTTGTGCAGTTCAGCTTGATTTGCCATAACCAAATATGTACAAAAAAAGTCGGTTTAAATTTTGTTGATAATGATGGTATCAACCATTTATTGTAAACAGGGGGAATCATGGTTTTCTGTTTATAAACACGCTGCAATCGTCTGTATTTATAAATCGTCTAATTTACCTGGATCGACGCGTCCATGTTTATAACGGTTCGCACTTGCATTTTTACAGACTGTACACATACTTTGTGTTGATAAACAGTTTAGCATGGTTGAGTTTAGTTAGTTTCGGTTCAGGAAGGCGATGTTGAATCTATTGCACCATGTAAAAGTCAACAAAGAGTATTGCTGTTTTGTTTAATTGTTGATAAGCCCAAAAATATTGTATGCTCAATGCGGATTTGGAAGTTTGAGTATCATTTAAAGTGACAAAGAGACTTTCAGTTTAAATATAAGGGTACAGTGTAATTTCCAACAATTACATAAAACTCATCTGATCAAGGTTAACATGACTTCAGCAATAGAAATGTTGCAATACGGGTTAATTTTTGATCAATATTATGTTTTAAAATAATCAATTCAAATGTAGATTCGATGTAAATTGATTTTGTGCTGTAACAAATGTACGTTTTGACGTTTGAACGAAGTGAATTAGTAGGAAAATAATTTGCTCTGATATTGAATCGAAGTTGTTTATCAGGTCATTTGACTGATGGTCAGTATTGTCAATGCAAGGATACATTTTACCATGGAAAACTGACTGTGGTACAACACTGATAGTTTTCCGGTTTATGGTTTAGGGTTAGTGTAGCCAGAGTTTAGCTACAGTTGAGAATGCTGAAGTATATTTTTACAGTTATTACCTGTTTCTAAAATTGTATTTATATGAATGGATTGTTTAAATATTTCAATGACTATCTTAAAATTTAATATTGTTTATAGGAGTACTGAAATCTGAACGGGTCTGAACTGGATAGTAGACTGTTATACGTACGAGTATAATACAAAACTAGAAATTATCTTCGTAAAAAGCTTGTAGAAGCTTATGTAAGCGTTATGCTTATTGAATGAATTTGATGAAATTGCTCGGTTATCATTGATTGAGCATGCTATTTGTAAAGGGATGTCAGATGTTTAGGCGTTAAACGAGTGTGTTTTAACTGTTAATGTTGCGATATCAGATGTCATAGTAGATGACGGCTGTTTGTAACGTTGTTAATGTTTTCTTGTATACATCAGCAATGTCCAAGCGCTAACTCCCAAGTTAATAAAGGAATGCTATATGTATTTGGTTAGTTGTTGTTCGTCTCAGGAGACTTGAGTATGTGTATAACTTCGAGGGGTCAGTTATGCGAAACGTAATATCTTAAAATAGCCCGTTAAGTAAATATTAATAAATTGCAAACATGGCATATTTAAAACAGTATGCCATGTTTTGGTGTTTTTATTAAACAGTAATTGCGTGAAGTTTTTACAAATAATCCTTATCGAAAACACATTGTTCATGTGTGCGATCTAAATGTCACGATGTTAGTAAAACCAAGTCTAAAATAGTCACCTTGCATGTCAATATTCAATGTCTCTGTGTGCCACTAATATACGTACGCTTAACAATGTTTTCCATTAATTCTGCAAAATTTAACGTGTATATGCTCTTAAATGTTGTTTAAGGTAGTACAGCTCTAATCGTTTCCCGCGTTTTTTTCTAAGATCGGCCGATGTCGGTCACTGTCGGAAAATTTCGTAACCCAGTTCGTAATATGTCCGTTTGGTTCCGATTCTTGTCGAACACATGATATTTTTAATTTAAGTACATTTTAAAAATAATCACATTATTTTATACCTGTTACTATCATGTATATACTTCGGACGAAATGTAAACAAATAAACTAACCGTATAGATAAGAACTCGTGTACGTATTAATAAACTATAACGGAGAGTTTACAGGTACCACAGACAGGATACAGGTACCATAAAAAATGTAGTAACGGAGAGGATACTGGTGCCGGTGTGATTCTCATTTTATTCGTTTTGAACATATTTAAGACAACATTTATCTTTTTTGTGTGATTTTTACTAATAGAATATCAGCCGAGACTGTACAAAACAGGAATTGAAAGTAACCGATACGAATATAGACACACATTTCAAATGTAAATATGTGTGGTGGAAGACTGTCTGAAATTGTTTTCTTTCATTTAAGTTCCTTATTGCAATTGTACAAAAAAGAAACATGCTTTATCATAGCTTAATGATGCCAATGTTCCGTGCGCAATAAATTTTCAAGCAACTTACCCCATAAATGCCGTTTTTTTCTGTGTAGTTCGATGCCTCCGTTTACCAAAACCTGCTGATTTAACGGAATGGGGCAGGTACCGTAACGGAGAGGGGGCGTTTTGGGTTAATTTTAACGGAGAAGGTACCGATTCGTTTTAACACCATGCATCGGTTAGCTTTAATCCACAAGTCAATTAGAATGTGCGAAAATGTGACAACAGGCGTCCGCAATTAAGAACAATTAGGACATGGTTGACAACCCAAATCAAACAGAATTGGTAAAATGAGTGAAAAACAGCTTCAGCGCATATTTTTAATTAACTGAAATTGCAAATCAAATTTAATGAATATCACTTCACTTAAATGTCAATTTCACGATGATAGCAGTTTTTGTCTTTGACATAAATTTCATACGAAAATCTAGGGCCGAGTTTTGACAGGATTGTAAATGCATCGATCAGTAAACATACATAAAGGAACGTTCTAGTGTAATATATATATAACCAGACATAAATTAACAATTTTGGTGATAATGTAAGTTCAAAATTTTGCAATGTAACATATTTTCGCGACCTCGCAGAAATTATAGTCGTCGATTCTACAAACATTTGTAAAACACATGCAAACATACACTTTGGTGTCTAATATCCATACAATAAGTACTCCTTGTCAGGCTTTTCGTGTTTTTCACATGTTTCCAATTAAAAGTTTGACAGTAGCTTATGATTTTGTGCATGTCTGCTGTTCTGTACTGTAACCATCCATATCATACATTTTTAATAACCAGGCAATTCAAAGCAGCTCACAAGGCTAGACCATCAATTACCTGCTTCAAATTAAACATTGGTAATAATATTGTTTTATTAGAAACGATCATTAAATAATTATATATAATCATTATAATTACATAACCTAATAAGAATAAATTAATAATAATAATAATTATTATTATAACTGTCATATATTGTTTAATATTTAAAAAGTCAATTAATGTCATGCGCAACATGCTGGACTTACATTTTTATTTCTTTTCTATTTGGGACTCCTACTTTTTAGGAGGAAGGAGTCCCAGGACTCTTATTTTAAAATCCTAGTGAGATCCCTGGTCAGTTGAATAAATGGTCAGCGGGGATAAATGATTTTATTGGTCTTATGGTAGATATTTTGTCAGTATTTTCTTGCGTTACAAAGTTGTTTTGTGATTTTTTTTTCCAGTTTAAACACAAATATGAGTATTATAAAAATATTATTTTCTAGTGGTTTTGAAGTTGGCTTATTGAAAACAAGTGGATCAAAATGATGCAAGGCACATTATTTGCTTGAGTCAGGCATGAGACAATTACAATTTGCTTGCATCAAAAAGTAGGATTCGGCATCAATTGAAATACCTATCCAAAACTGGGTGTCCATAATAGTATTAAAGTGAGTGGTTCTTATAATACATTTGATTAATATTTTCAGGAGCGTGTTATTATCCCTTGTACTCGCCGGTCCGGACCATCTCGTCGCTCCGGGACTCTGAATATATTATTTTAAATAAGCCACTATAAATGCGTTCAGTTTAGGTTATTAAACTGAAATGTGTTTGAATATATTTGTCCGTTTATTTACGATTAAATTCAGATGTTCCACATGTTTCCTGTTCATAAATGTAAAGTAGGCCATGTGTATATGAAAGCAGTGTAGATATTAATTTGAACAGATTAATTTAAACAGAAAACACATAATTACAGAATTCTTGTGAAAATAAATTAGTAGGTTTCAAAAAGGTGTTGAAAGTAGCTTATTTCTTATTTTGTATTAAAAACAATTGGATTACTACATTAAGCAAAGTCACAAATTTACTTCGACAAACTAATTATAGAACGCGCACCTGCACATTCCAACCAAGCTTTACAACCAATCAGAAGGGCCGGACCGATGGGTCACACTTCACATGAAAAAGGTCATTTGAGGGAGCTAAATCTAGGTTGTACTTAGGCAAAATGTTGCCAGTTTTCGAACTGTTTTTTGTTTTTAAAAGAAATATTACAGATTGAACTACATATACGTCGCCCAAAAATATATATTTAACAATGTTTAAAACTATGCATAGATCGATTTATGCATTAAGAGGACCGGAATGACGGACCAACATGCTAATATCATTAAGCAAATCCAAAAATTTAAGTCATATGAGCTAATTTTCAATACACAATTTCATGCCGAAGTGGCAGGTTTATTTTACATTTAAATTGTGGAGGACAGTTGATAAATAGGTATGGATACAACTTTAATAATACAGATTCATCAATCAGTATATTTGACAAAAGCAAAATTTGGTAGTGTAGCCTACATTTAAGAAAAATTAAGAAAACAAAATAACAGTTACACATTCTGCATAAACTGGAAACATCTTTACCTGTGGACTAGTTACATTACGATCAAGGTGTTGAGTGATTTATGTCAAACGCACCATAACTATGAAACACTAGTATATATGTTTCAGTGTTCCACAAAAATTATGCTGAAGATAACTCACCATACTTCCAAACTCCAGTTGGCTTCAAATTGAGCCGCATATAACATTATTCCACAACCGATGGCTTCACATATTATTTACCGTGCTGTTATGGGTAATTATTAGCTCCGATCACGTCTTTTATAATAATTCCCAATGATTTTTAACATTTTCGTGTGCATTTGTAGATCGGAATTTCAATAATGTAGCTTATGGGCGCAGCCATTTTTGATTATCATGTGTTTGAAAGTAGTCCAAAATGTCGCATGATGTACCAGAGGCGATTTATTTTTAGAATCGCCTGTGTACCCAGAGTGGGATTTCGGTAACTATAAACTAAAATCAAGGGAGAGCACTCACATAACTCCGATGGTAATTACCGAAATCCCTTGATACATATAACTTGGCTCAACGTTACACCTAAATGAATAAAAGTTGTACATACATTTCACTTTAAGTGACTTGCATTGCTTTAATTTGCATTTTTATTACTTTAAACCAAAATAAGAAAGGGATTTCGATAACTGAAAACTAAAAACAAGGGGGAGCATTCACATAAATCCTATCGTTATTACCGAAATCCCTTTATATAATTAACGCAGGTCAACATAACCCTTAAATAAATAAAGTTTATGCATAAATTTTACCTTTTAGTTACCTTTATAGCTTTAAAAAGCATTTAATATTACTTTAACTAAAATAAAAAGGGATTTCGGTGGAGTTCGGTAATTACGGGGATTTCGGTAATTCTACACACCGAAATTTGGGTGTACATATACGCAGAGAAAATAAAATTTGGGTGTACATTTACGCACAATATTCTCCATCAATACATAACGTCACATTTTAGTGACTATAAGCTATATAGAAGTTTGTACAGGCCTGCACTACTGTACGTATGTTCAGTTTATATGTTGTCAGCAATAAAAACATTAAAATGTAAAATAAATTCTTACTGGTAACATTATTGTACTCAAATAGTGTTGCTACACTATTAAGGATTATTTTATTTTAGGATTATTAAAGATTATTAAGGATTATTTTATTGATTATCTGCTGTTTTTCTCCAACTTTAATACTGTACTGTTTAGTTTGATGTATATTTACCACCAATTAGCCTACCCCACATATAGTCTACATTTATCCCCATAAATTCTGGAGACAGTGTACATTTACTCACAAATTTTCAGAAGTAAGCTTACATTTACCCCCAGTACAACAGTTTATCGGGAGCACTGTCACAAACGTTCGTATTGTTATACTGGTAAAAATATTAAAACCTTACACTGAATTAAATTAGACGGCCATACTTATAACGGCGTGAGATACATCATAAAAATTCTGAATCTGCTCAATCATATGATGGCATACTTGAATTTTGCATAATATATCACCTTATTTTTCAGTATGAAACTCCAACAATATTCACGAAACTTATAAAGAAACTTTCTCAAACCATGTTTGGCCGTTTACGTGAAAATATATTATTTGGTTATCCGAATACAAAAGTCATTTAAGTGCTCACAAAGGGATACTCGGATATTTTGGCGAAATCTTGAATTTCGAAAAATAAGATTTTCATGAACTTTTTCGACAAAAAAGTTAGCATTATAATGTTTTCATTAAAACCGCCAAACTTTCGAGAACATGTTAAAACTTTCACACTAAAATATTGCAATATTACGCATATTTAGTTAAATATTAAATTACTAACGTGAAACATTCCTTTGAATATCCCGACCATAATTTTAAGTATTTATAAAGCGGAAATATTTCGAATACAACACGAACGTACTTTAAAAAACAGAAATACAATTTCTGCAGGCAGAAAAATGAAATAAAAAACATAGTTCACTAATGTAGGCACTTAAATACCATGAATATACTCGTATTCAAATGTATTTTAATTTTACAGATGTAAAGAGTAAACTTGATCGCTAAAGATATGAGAAAACCTTTGAAAACAATATAATCTTTACACCACGTATCGGTACAGTAACTAACATAAATAATGCTTCAATCACAAATAACGTCGCGGTGGCGTAGTGGCTATGGTGTCCGCCTAGCGATCGGGAGGTCCCGGGTTCGAACCTTACTGGGAGCGTTCTCAAGATCTCCCCCAAAGACACCAAGTACTGGTTCTACCCAGGAAACGGACTCGAGAGTGTCTCTATAAGCCTTCGGCTTTCGATGCAATCGAGCTAAAATAAATAGGTTTAAACTAATCACAAATAAGACACTGCCGCCGAACGGCGTCTGTTTTACCCAAAATCGGGCGAAATCGGACGGTGCCCGCCAGGCAGCAGTTACCAATGGGCGGTGGTACCTGAAAATTTCGCTCATCGGACGGCGTCCTTCGAAGTTAAATGATACACGTCGGCCGGGCGATTTCTTTCGGGGTCAGGGAAGTCGAAATCACGTCAGCCGGGCACCGTCAGATGGCCGGACGTCGTTTGTTTGATCGGGCAATGGCCGCACAATTGTTTTACTTTAAAAACATAGTCCGATTTCGACGGCGGCAGTGCGGGCACCTTTTTGGCGCCAGCGTTTGGATAGGCACAGACTGCTGTGCAGTTGTCGCCAGGGTATCGGGCCGTGCCTGTACAGGCTCCGGGAGGCCCCCGTTTTGTCGGGCGGCGGCCGGCCGACTTGCATTGACTCTATAGTCCATACATATTTCTATAAATTTTAGTTGTAATATTCTACAATCCTGCACGGCAACAGTCCGATTCACATATCCAACGCACGGGCGCCGTTCGGTTATCGGTCAGTCCAGCGCCGGCTTAAGTTTGTGACCATGCGAGGAAAAAATATAAATCGCGCGGCGCCTGTCAGATCCCTATACAATTCGCCTCCTTGGTGTATGACTTCTGTACTGCTGTGAAAAGTGTATGCCATTTTGTCCCAGAAGTGTCTACTTAAAATTAGGATACCGAAATTTTTTCCTTCCAGATCAGGGCCCGAAGACCCACGAAGGTTCCAGAATGGTTAATTAATGACACGGGAGGTTTCCAGAACATCGCGAAGACATACCGAAACACCCCGATTTTGCAAAATTTGCTTTTGGGAAACCATCGGGGGGCCTAGTGGACGGCAGATTAACTCACCTTTTCACCTTATATTTATCCAAGCAAATAAAGTGAAAATCAAAAACGAGTAGTCTCGAATGAATAAACCCTCATATTGCATCGGTTAAGCCGCTCAACATTGACAATAGACTAATGATAAAAGAAGACGTTCAACTTAATTATAAAAATAAGAATGATATTTTTGTGTCAAGCTTGGACAATTGATGACAAACTCAATTATAATAAAACACAATTCGCATAAAATATAATTATAGGGAATATTACATGACTGTTGTGGTGTTCCGGTGGCTTGTATCACTCGAGTTGATTGTGTAAGGCAAGAGTGTTTTGATTTCTTGGTTCTCGGATCCGCCGACCCGATTTTTTCCAAAAAGCAAAAAAATAAAAAATAAAATAAATAATTGTAGAATGTAACCGATATCTTAAAAATGACCTTGTGAAAGGGTTTCAACCTGTTACACGGAATGCAAAAAAAAATTAATTAAATAGTTTTCATGTAGTGATTAAGTTAATGTTGTGCAATATGATTTTTGTAGGTAATAATGCATTAACATTTTAATATCAATGCCCATTTCCATGTGTGAAATTCTAGTCATTAATTTACTCAATTCTGTGGTTTTTTGGGGTTTTTTTCCCTCCTCCAACCGAAATTCTTTCCAAAAATGTCCGAGAACCAAGAAATAAAAAAAAAAGCTCTGGACTAATGCTGTATTCCATCTGCCCGCAACTTAATACAACTGGAAGACAACTTTACACAATCAACGAGAGCGATACAACCCACCGATCCTTACATGTGCCGCAATATCTATCGCGTTTGAAATAGTTCCCACATAAGACGTTTACACGTAAAACATTACACCTCGGACATAAGACATAACTCGAAACACGTGAGACAAAATGGTATAAAAGGGTATTCATGTCAGAGCCGAGTCAATATTTTAAAGCTATACTCTATACAGTAATACAGAAGGCAAAAGATTGGGCGTTGTCGACACAAAAAATGAATGTACAAAGTAGCTAACACTGTACCACAGTAAAGTAAGGCCAAACAAATAATCGTTGGTTTCCTCTTACAACTCCAAAAAATCTAGGGTGGGGAGGTACACCTTTTTTTCTTTAACTTTTTTTTCTTCCCTGCATATTCACCACACAGTTTAGGTATGCATGCAACATGTTTAAACGCCTCCAGTCAAAGAAACCGTACCTCAGCTATAAATAAGGTCACAGAAAAAGACATTTCACAATATAAGTTTGAAAATTACTTTTCAAAATATGACTTACCGAAAAGCAGCATATAAACAGCTCTTCCTACCAAAAGTCAGACACGGTGTGTGCACTTTTTGTCAAGTTAATAATAATGTAAGATTACTTGATTGTGAATATCATGCTTTCTTTATTTGTAAAAAGTATGAAGCAATTCGAAACAATTTCCTGTATAATTGGTATTCTGAAATTGGTGGTTCAGAAATTCTTGACTTTTATGAAATTATAAAAACGAGAAATGTTGATATGTTAAGTAAACTTACACTCTATGTACGATATCATTTGCTACAAGAAATTAACAGATAAAACAGTAAATAGATACTGTAATTGTGTATACGTAGACACATCTCTAACATATATCCATGCTATGTAAATGCGTTATATATTTGGGCCGGTGGCCTCTGATTATTAATAAAGAGCATTGACTTGACTTGACTTGAAATGATCGATAGGCAAAAAAACTTTTAGGCCGGCTGAAAAAATAGGGGGGGGGGTGTCTGGTAAGCGGAAACAACTTTTTTTTACGCCTAACGTAAAATGATATAATTATGTTATGTGGAGTATATACAAACTACGATACTCTGTGCAGTTTTTGCCAACATACGCATGTTTGGTACCAATATTTCTTTCTTATTTTCGGAATGAAGGGGTTTAAAGCTAAACACAGACCTCTTATGTTTTGTAACACGAATTAAGATTTATAGCTTAAACATAGCTGTAAAGTTTCTTGTTTGAGTTAGTATTGTATGAGTTAGTATTACCACATTAACATTTTACCAGTTTTAAATATTTAAAAAGGAAGTCAAATTTACATTCTTAATTTGTTCATTATAACAGACGTCGAATATTTTTTGAAATTGTGAGACTTGATGAATACAAATTAATCCTTTTTATGTAGCCAGGGAGGAGTTTAAAATGTAAGTGACATAAATGAAAAGTTCAGTGAAATAAGCCCAGTTAAGGATGACTAAACACCGAATGCACGCAGAAACCAGCGAAAAGCAACGAAAACCTACTTAAAATACAAAGAAAACCTCTCGAAAATCTGAACTAACCTGTGGAAACCTACAAAAATCAACGTAAACTACGTCAAATAACGAAACCCCACGAAAACCACAATTTAACGACGAAAAACTGCAAATTGTGCACAGTTCCAAAGCTTCCATTGGTTTTCAAGTGTTTCCTCTGGTTTTCACGGTTTACCGTTTGTTTAAGTAGGTGTCCTTGGGTTTGCTTAAGTTTAAGTAGGTTTTCGCATATTTCCATTTGTTTTAAGTAGGTTTCCTGTGTTTTTGAGGTTTTTCGGTGTTTAGTCACACGGTTATTACTCACAAAAGCCAACGTAACAACTTCTAATTTCCAATGTATTCATACAACACTGAAGGTTCCTAGAATATGCCTCCTGTTTGCAATGCTTAACTGGGTATTTTAAATTTTAATCAACGCGGTCATGATTAATATATTTTATTTTATGCCAAGTAGTGAAATATAGGCAAATATCAGTGAGATATATCCCTATATCACTCACTGTGCTGGACTACTTTAAAAAAAATGTAAACAAAACACAATAGCATAAAATATGCATAAACTTTGTTTGTTTTCGTTGTGATAAACTTTATATCATCACTGGGAAGGGAGACAATTTCCTGTGATGAAATATAGAGGCTATTTGTTTGTTTGCGGTGTGATAACGCGTGATATCGTCACCGGAAAGGGAGACAATAGACATATTTTCACTCGCGCAAGCGCTCGTGAAAATATTAATTGTCTCCCTTTCCGGTGACGATATCACGCGTTATCACACCGAAAACAAACAAATTTTCTTTTTATTTAAATGCTATTTGAATATTCTTAACGTTTGATTTTTATTTTGGGGATTTTCAACACGATATTTACAACATTACGTCCGCATTATTTTCTTCATAATGCGTAGTAATCGGGGTTAGTAATAAACATTCCAGCGCCATCTTGGATTACGATAAAATGTGCCGTGGATTAGATCTAGTTAAGCAACTTAAATCGCAAATTTGTTTTGACTCGAGGCATTATCATGGCAGCGTGTTTACAGTATGACAGTCTACTATGCTACTCAGTATATTCTTAGACAACGCGGAATCCATGTTTCTAAATTTATTTACGTTTAAATACAATCGGATACACGTAGTCTTTGAATAATGGTCAGCTTTTAAATCAAGAAGTTTACACACACTGCTCGTTTATAATATATTTATGATAAAAGTACATATTGAAAGTGAAAGTGCGTTCAGTTCTCCGAAATTCATTTTTCTAAAAATAGCGTGTGCATAGGTGTTATGATGCAAACAATAGTTAACACATTCGCGACATTCAAACGCACATGTGTTTTCGCAAGCACTTTAAGCTGATTAAACTCGTAGATGCGCGTTAAAATGTAAAACAACTGTACTGTAAGGAGTGTTCTGAAATTGAATACGTATACGTTTAAAGTGTTTTCTATATTAATTATTTGGACTTAACACACGGTGCATATGGTCACCGCATACTCCTGAAATAAAATTGGAATGCAGAGTATACTTCGAGGAAAAAGTCGTTTAACAGACACGATATATGTGTATTTAAATTCAAATATTTAACAATCCATATACTCTATGATAAAACCACAAGTTGCACGGAACAAAATATGATTTAAGCCACATATGAATGTTCAATTTTAGTAAAATAGTGCTAGCATGGTGAAGATCTCGGTAAAAAAAACAAGTACCTGTATTGGATGATATGCATAAATCGCATTTAAACCTTAAGTTTCAATATAAATTTTATAAATCCAAACGTATTTATTCACCAAAAACACAGTGATAAGATTACAGAAACTTGAAATAGCTTCTATCACACGAATTATAGCCAAAATGGAAGAGAAATCTGAATATATATCTGAAAATTCACTTCAAGAATAAGACATGGACACTTTGTCACTTCGTCTATGACGAGGGACGAATGTCAGGAAAATATGTTGTAATAATATTTAGCGATATCCACTGTGTTCCGTAGAACTAAAATTATTATCATATAATGATGAAATTAACATTTTCTTGCACTGCACTATGTTTTTTTTGTCCATAAGTATGCGGTGCCCATCCATTCATTATAAAAGTAACGTAGTTGTATTTACATCAGTATACGGTGACCATATACACCGTGTAACAACACAATTTGATTAAAAGTCGGTCAATAATTTGAAGAAAACAAGATAGCGGAGAATTAAACGCTGAACACTACTTACAAGAACACACATTGGATACTTAAATACTTAAGAGTGGTTACTGGATATAAAAACTTGATACACACAAAACAATATAATTATGTGCTTAATGAACACAAGTTATGACTGGATTCTTGTCATATTTTGGAATTGGAGAAAGGACACTACAACAATTATGTAAACAAAGGGAAACTACTGTTCGTAGCAACAGTAAACAACAAGTGCAAGTGTAAGGATAAAATAAATACTTTGGATACTAACATTAAATTTGGACCAAGATGACAAGCTCCAATGCCTTGTGGGTAAAACTTGTACCCGCAAGGCATTGTCTGTTCTAGTCTCCTTGGCTCACTACGACTGAGGAAAATTCTAGAAAAAATAAGAGGAAAGACACTTCAATATATCAGAGAGGTAATCTTAACATTTGGTGTTATTAATCCTTACCACTTTTCTTTTTAGGTGATTCTGTACGATAAATGGTGACAACACCTACAATTAAATATTATTTAAAAATCAAATAAAATTAAAAAAAGTAATCCATCACTGTGAGTGATATAGGGATATATCTCACTGATATTGTTCTATATTTCACTACTTGGGATTAAATTAAACGCGTTATCACACTGAAAATAAACAAATATACTCTATCTACCAGATATGCCAACAAAATACACGCATGATATAATGTTATTCGTTAGGCTATATGATATGAATACCGTTGTTTTCAATATGTTTATTATATTATGAACTAATGCAATACAATATACGGAAAACACTTTTGTATTCAAATATATAGAAATGTACTACTTGTATTTATTGAGGAATATAACACAATACACAAAACAATATTTGCTACAACTGAATACAAAAATAAAAAGTAAGAAAATAAAAATAGTACACCTCAGAGACATATATAAAAACTAGACATTTCAGAACACAATCAAATTCATGAATAAAATTTGCGGGTATTAATTCTTTCAGAATTTCAAACAAGTTCGGCGACAATAAAAAAAAAACAGTAAGTCTTACCTACAGAGAAGAAATGATCAAAGAATACGTATAAAAAGACAGTCGTATTTAAAAGGCAAACAACAACCCTCCGTTAGGACATATTAAAAAAATGACCATGCAGTCAAAAAGAGAATATATCGGCAGAAAAAGGAAATGAGGGAATATGAGCGCACTCGAAAAATAATGTACAGACAAGAAAACAGGTAAGAAAAAGAAAACAAAGCCAGCACTAAATTTATAAAATCATTTTCAAACCGAACGGAAAAACACCGCGCTGTAAACAAGCTGAAAACGTCACTCCCAGAAACACCAGAAACGCATCTTTAAAATGTAAACTCACCAACAGTGAAGGAACTGATTGATTCAAATGTAGTTGTTAGCCGGACAGAACAAGACTCGAGATCTTAAGCAAAATGTGTTCCTGAAGATGCTCAGACCGTTGTTAAAGGGGCCTGTGCACTGTTGTTCAATAGAAATTATACTGATGCTGTTAATAGATAACGTCTTGGTGCTGTTTAAACGATAACATTCCCAGGAACGCTAGGTTGGAGACATAAGCAGGGTCTACCGAGCCGCAACCGAAATTTTGATGGGTCTCTCGGGTCTCAGGAAAGCCTCACTTGTCACGAGCTTCAATGGCACCTTGTGTAATTAAATAACAATATTTAACATAAATACTTGTAAACAGATACTATACAATACTACAGACGTATAATTACTATGATTTTGATTATGAATCATGTTAAGAGCTGCAAATACCATTTCGTTTGTACGGTAAAATATTACCTTTTGGGGGAACTAATTTAACATAATACAAATACTTTATGAATACTACAGACAAACTTATTATTGCAGTTATTTTGATTATGAAAGGTGCATATACCATTCATTTGCATGTATAAATATATAATGAATAAAGAATAAATAATCCTTAATCAAATACTTTTAAAACATAATATGCCTAAAATACGGACAAGGAATCCTTATAAATTGATCCTAATTGATCCAATAAGAGACAATAAAACGTAAAAAACGCCAAAGAAACAAAAATAAACACAAAACGTAACTATGACAACGACCGACATTCCAAATGTTAGTACCCTATGTTTGCAACAAACTCCTCGCAGCGGTTACTTCCTCTATCGGTTAAAGACCTAGTTTATGGAATGTCTGGCGTCTTCGTGGGGTATTCCACTCTGTGTATTAGTCCACCATAAAATCTCTTATCATTATCTCCAATCTTTTCCGTCAGCTGACTAAGCAATTGATAAGTGCACTGTTTCCTCTGCAGCAGTGTTTTGATATCAGCTGTGACCACAGCAAGGTGCCAATACACAGGGGTATAATGCCCCAGATTTGGGGGGGGGGGGGGTCAAATACAGAAGGATTACAATAGGCCTTTAACAGTAACTGCAGTTGCAAGTAAAATCTTTACTAATCTAGAAGAATTACGTGTTTGTATCTTTTACTTTTTTAACGCAATTCAGTACAATTTTTCTCCATAATTGCACTTTTAATATATCGTTTGCAGTCAATAATAAAAAAGTGAAAATAAAATAACTAATTAAAACCATAATTAATAACTAAAGATCACGTATCACCGATCGATCATCATCACGTGGTTTGTTACGATTTCATCTATAATACGTGTCTTAAGCCCGCAAGCAATGAAGTGAACTAAAGTTAAGATATATTGCATGTTTAGCTGCTTCTTCTCACTATATATGTAGTACTTATTTAAATACGCCAAATTACAATTATTACTTTGTACATTTGTTGTATATGTTTGTGTTTGCAAAATTATATTTATGTTATATGTGTATTTAACGTATTGTAAATGGCCAAAGGCAAATGTGCCGGCGGATTAGACAATTAACTATGAACTAAACTGAACTGTGATGACGGCAGAGATTTGATTAGAGCTATGCTCGGAACCAGTCAAATCTCTGTGCTGGTACAACTGGTATCGAGCATAGCTCAATTTTAAATCCCTGCCGTCACGAAGTTCCACGTGACCATACTCCAAACACTTGGCGTGAAATAAAATCGTGGACAAGCACATAATAAAAACGTACAATTAAAATTTGAAATTGAAAGCTATAAACATTAACAAATTTTGAAAAAAAAAAAATCATCAATCTCCTCCTAATCATCTCCCTTGGATACGTTCAAATTTGTAAGTTTTTAACTCGTGGTGGCAGTAGTAACTGAAGAAAACCAATGGGGAAGTAACCACTATGACGAGTTTGAGGTTGATGTTGCAACATTGCATACCTCCGTTCCCTCCGTTGCTATGAACTTGACCCTGCGCACGCAGTGCACCAAGGCAATCTTTGCTTCTAACAAGGCCAGTCTCATACCGATGCAGTTCCGAGGTCCATGACCGAAGGGAATAAACGTAAACGGGTCACGACTCCCTTTGGCTTCCGATGAGAACCTTAAAATCAAACGGTGTGAATTATTATATTGTACGAAAATACATTTGCAAATTCTAAATATTTGATTTGTTGCTATTCTCAAACTGCATTAGAAAAAATTCACAAAAAATCGTTCACCAGAGCATAAAGCCTCGGTCACACATTCCCGATTATGGCTGCCGACAGCGTCCCGATAGCGCAACAATACAAATAATCAAACTATCGGGAATGTCGGGACGCTGTCGGGACGCCGTTGGAAGCTGTGGTGACGCTGTCGGAACACTGTCGGGGAACTGTCTGATCGCATTCGGGTGAATCGGGACGCAGTCGGGACTCTTTCCAAACGCTGTCTTGACGCTGTCGGGACATATTCGATATTATGATCAAAAATTAAATTTCGAGCCCCGAATCTCATAATATTGTCCCGACTTTTGACATTTGATTCGGAACGCTGTTGGCTCAAGAACGGCAGCAAAAATCTGGAATGTGTGTTTGAGGCATTAGAGAAGGTACATCTTGAAAATACTGCTTTTGTTACGAGGGAATTATTCCATTATTCAAAACACATATCGCATGCCAAATTAGGGAAATCCTACCATTCGTATACAGACTGCACCCCGGCAATGGCGCGGTTAAGTATAAAACTCGCTTTAAAGCGGTGCCACGTGATGAAGGGAACATATTTCAATATTTTATTTTAAAAAAAATCAAATTAAGTGTCGTTTATCAGCCTGCAAACAACGATTTGGAGTTCTGATACGTAGGAATTTAATACACCGCATCAGAACGACAAATCGTTGTTTATTAGCCGATAAACAACGATAATGCGAAAATAATTTCGATTCTAACATGACCTGACAACATATTCTGCAATTGCAATGCGTACTATATTTTAAAGTATCGGAACTATTTTTCAGGTTGTTTATTGATAGTTGAACAACGGTTAAGTTTGTGCTTTGTCTATAGAAAACTCTGCGCGTGTCATGTTAAAATAATTTTGTTTTCGATTTATCGTAGTTTATAGGCCAATAAACAACGATTTTGTGTTCTGATGCGTAGGAATTAAACCAGGGGGGCGTTAGCCCGTGTGGGTTAATAGCCACGCATCAGAACGACATAATTGTTGTTTATTAGCCGATAAACAACGATAATGCGATGTAATTTCGATTATAACATAATATTTGTGCAACTACATTTTAATATGCTCCGCTCAGAATCGGAACTTTTTTTAAGGTGGCTTATTGGGTTAGTTTAACAACGATAATTCTGTTCTTTGTATATAGAAAAATCAGCGAGTATCATGTTAGAATTGACATTTGATTGATAACTTACCGTTATACACACGTACGTTACCTTTCAGGGATAAACTTTTCAGGATCGGGGTAAATGTTTTCATCGTGGTGAATCATGTAGATGTTGAAGTTGATCAGTGTATTTCTCGGAAACCAGTAGCCGTCAATTCGGACATCACGATCTCCCGTTGTTATGCGATTCATTCTGCAAAGCCACAGTAACGGCGATTCGTTCACTTGTTTGAATTGAATTCATACAACATAACATATTGATGCTTATATAAAATATACTCTTTAATAGTTCATCGTTATTAATCACATGTTCTCATACCAAAAATTGTCATTGTCCTAAATTGTTAAGCGATGATTGCAAAATCCTTCGACTTAGATGACAAACTGTGTTTTCGTGTTTTTTAATTGAAACCTTTGTCAGTGATGACCTTTTTTTAAATTTCACTAACAGACTTATCTTTCTGTTTAAAGATATGGATCGAAACTGATGTAACACAAATCTTATTGTTACTGTAACAAGGTAGAATTTGAAGTAACTCCGACAGAGTAGCTTATCTCCCTTTGACCATCATGACAATTGTCACAGTTGACTGATTTTAAAACCTGTTAAGTCAGGTGACTGTTTCCCACTCTTTTTAAATCTACATTCATTGCGTTCTGAGCCATTTGTGACCGAGCTTCATATTTTTACATATCAAGTTAATATTTATTCAGAATGTTAGTAATGCTTGTATTGCTTATATTGTGTATTATTAATTAGTATATGTTTTTCAGTGAAATATCGACTTTTATTGGTGATTTTTTTTTTTTTTCACTGTTGCAGCAGTGAAAATATAAGATTTTATATTTTCACTGCAGTGAAAATATAATATAAAACGGACTATTTTGTCCATAAAAGCATCGATCTACAAGTAGTGGTTTACAACCCTTGGCAAATGTATATGCATATACAGTATCTTCATGCATGTGTTTACATAGAACACATTATAAATTTCAACAAAATTATAATTTAGCGACAACGACTCACAAAATATGGCACTTTTGTCCCACCACACTTATGACTGAGAGTTTTGAAATCAATTATGACATAATTTGTATGAATTATTTGTGCATTTCTTTGTTTGTTTTTGAAGGTATTTGAATAACTTAATCGTCACTGTAAACATCGGCCTTTTTTAACAACAGAAAACACATGATAAAATTCAATACAAATACAATTCAGCGACAACGACGCAGAAAGTATGGCACTATTTTTTAACAGTGAGCGAGAATTTCGGAATCATTATGACGTCATATATATGACGTCAGAATACGAAACCTTGCGACGCTTCCGCACATCTCGTGCATTTTTTTATGTATAATCCAAAGTATAGAAACTGATATTTTCACTCGTGGCTCCGCCACTCGTGAAATATGTTTTATATTAAAACTCATGAAATAAAATACGATCTTACACTGAAACCAACAAATATCCTCTATTTCTTCAAAATAAATACGTTAACGGAATACACTGAACGCGCACTTAATGTATAACCACTTTTACATACGCTGTCAGGGGTGGGTACATTCTCAGCGTCTCGTTCACAAACTGGTCTAAATACGGAAGGTCCATGACTTTGTCATATGTGATTTCCCCACAGTACTGGAAAGAACACCAACTCTTTAAATATCTCAATTGGTATGTATTTACAGGGCGTAAATAGGCCGATTTCGATTATACACACAAGAAGAAATTAAATTTTGGTGAAAGCTGTCAACATTTGAAAAGTAACTAAATGTATACTAAACGCGTTTTAATAACACTACAGTAGCACCTCGACAATATAACAAAGTGCTTTCAGTCGGATAGAGCATTTATCAGTCGGATGGAGCATATGTTGCGTATTAGAACGTCATTAATATATTGGCTTTAAATGTAATTTTAGCATGTATCAGTTCCGTCTTCAATGTTATAGTTTCGCACAGGGTTATAGGATTATGCCTCGTTACGCCTCATATTCACAAAAAAAGAACATATTATACTTGTAGTAGCGACTTTTAGTATTCGCGAGAATGAAGTAAACAAAAGTTATGTAAAACAATGTATTTTTTTTTTACTAACGATTTCAATTGTAAAACTCATTTAACATGTCAATGACTAGATGTCATAGTCGAGCGTACAAATTTAATAATATTGTGCGGTATATTAGTTAACATTAGGTAAGTAGTTCAATGATAAAATACAAAAGTACAATCATATACGAACTTCGAACTTCGGAGTATATTTTATATGTACTGTTGGAAATTTAATTTCAACGGATAGCATTTATTTGCATTGTGTTTACCACTGATTTATATAAATGAATATTATTATATAAGTAGAACCAACACAAAATACATTCTCGTCCGCAGATGTTTTTGAAAAGTAAATCTCACGTTTTTATATAAATAAGCATTATTAGTAGAACCAACACAAAAGAAGTTCTCACGCCGATGTTTTTTAGTGGTAAATCTCACCTTGGGAATGTGTTTTGCAATCTCCTCATGTAAGGTGTCTTGTACCTGAGGGTGGGTGGCAAGGACGTACGAGGCAAAGCTCAGCAGAGTGGCCGTAGTTTCGTAGCCAGCAACAAACACAATAAACGACTGCGCAACAATCTCATTGACCGTCAAACCTGATTAAAATGCAAATATTGCACAAATGACCAGTTGCAAAATCATGATCGCTCCAACCTTCTGTTTGTCTAAGGTTGTTTTACAAGGATTTGACGTAAATTGATTGGATCATGCAACCACGTGTAATTATTTAGCACTGAAATATAAATCCGTAATTGGTCAACTCAGTCATTGATTGTCAGTTGTCAAAAATGTTTTGATCAACCTAAACATCCCAGTTACACAAAATATTGTTGGTGTAAATATACTATGTGCTATTATATAACATAATAATATATTATTGTTTGCATTTCAGTCAATTCTAGTCTTATGTCGTATGATACTGTTACATTTTGCAAACAGCATGGGTGTATATATTTTATGATACATTTGTGTGACAAAGGTATGTTCATTATGTAATATTTTAATAAATTTTAAAGTTTACATATAACGCACAGATATTTACTTAAAATAACGAAGTAACGTTGCCGCTCTAATATCAACTTAAAATTGAACCGTACAACCACACATGAATACCAATTGGTATTGTATTATCATTTAGTTTACATACTTTTATGACTTGAATCATGGTCTTCATGTTCTGCATTTAGCATCATCTGCAGTAAATCCACTCTGTCCGTCTACAATACAATACACAGGTGACATCAAACATATTGTATATACATGGGCTTGAACCTTCCCTTTTAATAAAGACGATATCCACAATCAGTTATAAATAAAGGATTTCAAAAAGCACTTTCCGTCCCATAAATAGAATTGCTTACAGAATCAACAAAATGAAATAATAATATCATTCCATTTATTTCGACACATATTCCTAAGTATAAAGAAGTTTTTGACGTGCTGAAAAACAACATAGACATTTAAAAAACGGACCCTGTTATGAACAAAATAATATCAGATACAAGAATAATAAAATGCAAAAGACAGCCACCAAATTTAAAACGCCTACTTACCAAATCTTATCTTACCTCTCATGCAAGAACCTACAGTAACTAAATGATATGGTAAACTTTTTAAAATTAAAAATAATATGTCATGTGATGTTGAAAATGTAATATATGTAATTGTATGTATTATTATGTTATGGATGTAATAAAATATATATTGGCAAAACTGGGGATAAACTGAGATCGGTTCATGAACAACAAATTCGAGACTTCTCAACAAGACAAATGCCTTTTAAGTAAACACCTGACGAGTGTTCCAAATCAGAACAGAAATTACAATATTTCCTTTTTATGAACTATTTTCGGACAGTGATTCAGCTAGATTAGCAAAAATACACCTTATTATAGGTTTATTCTGCGAAATCGATATACTATATGCACGAATAGAAAAAGTAGAACAATGTATTCAATACACATTTATTTTCCATGACTATGTATTAATCATTATATACATTAAATTCTACAAGTCAATATACATTCATAGCTCGTTTACTTAATATCATTCAGCGTCTGTATTAACCAGCCATTTTCATAGTTTGCATGGATACAATGTATACATTATGTGTTTTTATATTTGTGTGTTTGAAAACCAGCAATTATTGTTTTATGAATAATAACAGTGTTATTATGTGAAACTAATGTTAGATGTATATAGGTTGTTTTATGTGTATTTTACTTTCATGTATATTGTAAAACGCCGTGAATATATTTACATAGAAGTAGACGTTTCATAAACTTAAACAGTTTCAGTTTCACCATAAGTCATTACTGACTACTAGAAATTAATTTATATACATGCAGATACGTTATTTGCATGCTGCGATGACTAATATTACTGTTATGAGCAACGATAATGCTACGTATATCATACCTTGCCATCAGCTTTTCGTTGCTCGATAATCTTTTCGGTAGCATGAATAAAAAATTCTAGAGAATCCTTCGGGTAGAAAACACTGTACTTGAACAATCTCGTTAGAAACGGACCTAGCCGAGGGAATACCACTGAAACAGCGCACCATTCATGTCATACTTTGTCAAAAAAAACAAAACAAACAAAAACACATAAAAACATATCAAAACAAATATTGTAATTGTAATGATGATATTGATATATACATAATTGCATAATAACAATATTTAGTAATATTGTGTAAAATGAAATTCATTTCATACTTTGTCATGCACGACAAGGCAACGAGCAAAAACATATCAAAACAAATATTGTAATTGTATTGATGATGTTGATATATACAGAATTGCATAATACATTGAGAATACTAGGTTAGTGTTGAATAAAGATAAGTTTATTTATCGTAGCTTAGCAAATCTGAACCGCGAGCCTGGGCCAGTTTCTCACGTTTTCGAGCCGAGCAAATCTTATCTTTATTCAACAGTTACCTAGTATTTTATTTATTTCACCGTTTTTTGTCTTCATTTTGAAATCAAATGAAATAAAACAAACACTTAATATTCCGAAAAACATAAAATGACGTCATGAAAATCAACAAGATGACGTCATTAGACTGCGCGTATTTGCTTCATCCCATGTAGTGTGTGAATAAAGATACCAACGTATAACGTATATCAACCTTTGTACTACTTATTGCACTTCTGTAAAATATTAAATATGTATATGACTTATATATTTTTCTTTCTCGCTGCAACACTCACTCATGTTTAGTTTATTATACATCAATTAATATTGTGACATATCAAAATAATTATATCGCTCGATTTGCAAATAAATAGCCCTACATATCTATTTTTTTCTCGTGTGAGTTGCCTTTTTAAAATTACAAATAAACGTTTGCATTTCGTAAAGTAACACACATATGAACGTACAGAGAATGATTGAGAAATAATGAATACAAATGTTTGTCATATAAAAATTAATGATTAATTGTTGTTTAAAGACTCTAAACACTAATCACTATATACATATAAAATACTCTGCCATGATCGGATTTAGAAGGGGTCGGAAGCGGCCTACACCAACTCTAAAATTGTCCAAAATTTGTGAACCTCACAGTAACTTAAAACATACGAATTTCGTTGCTAATGACGTGTTCTTTAATCAATTTATTGTTATGATCAAACCCATTTTCCGGAAGTTTCGTTTAATGGTTCCTGTTTGTCGATATATCAACTTTCCGATATCTATTTAAATATATAAAAGAGACAAACAACAGTTTGTTTTCAGCCTGTTTCAATACTAAATATTTCCGCCCCCTCTAAAAAAAAATCCTATACCCGCGTCTGGCTGCTACCACTTACTAACGAGAATTATCATTGGATTGAAGACGGGGGCGCTGAAAACACGCCTTCCATGTGCAATAAAAGGATCATCGGTGTCCTTGTACGAGTTGGTTTCAATCCCAAAAGCTGTCCGAGCAATAATGTCCATCGTATAGCAACCAAATATGCTGAAAATGAAATGAATGTCATATACTAGTACTTAGTTATCACATGCGTGCACGAGTTTAGTCCTTGTTTTGCTGACAATATATATATCGTGCTCAAATTAAACAGATCTGTGTGCTGATCTTACATTCTTATAGGAAACCTTCGTTTAACGAATACATCAAACACATACACCTACCAATATAAAAATAAAAACTACTTAAACGTTATCAGTTATTTCCAAATACTTGGTTACAGAACATGCACAGAACTGCATCATTTTGTTACACTGACAATGGCCTTTTACTGCTGTTTTAGCATTGTTTTTATTATTCTTTGGCCAGAAGCCGCAACTGTGTAAAAAAAAAGGGATGTGTAAAATAAATTCTAACATGATACTCGCTAATTTTTCTATAGACAAAGAACACAATTATCGTTGCTAAACTAGCCTATAAACAACGCAAAAAAATATTCCGATTTTGAACGGAGCATAGCTAAAAGAGGTTCCAATTACAATGCACAAATATATATGTCAAATAATAATATAATCAAAGTATTTTTCGCATTATCGTTGTTTATTGGCCAATAAGCCACTCGTTGTCGTCCTGATGCGTGGCTATTAAACAACTCGGGCTAACGCCTTCGTGGTTTAATTCCTCCGCATCATAACTCCAAAATCGTTGTAACAAGAATTAATCGACAATTATTTTTTAATTGACTTTGCAATCGTTTGCTGCATTACTGTTTGGGTTCCAGCGTTGATCGTAAACTGGCCTTTTCTAATAGACCATCTACTAAAATCTCGCTGACCTGGTTAATGTTTGCCGTCATCTACAAACAGATGATTGACGTTAAATATAAGAATAATGAAACTCCGGAGACATCACTAGGAGAGAAACGCTTATTAACATCCGTTAAATCTTATACAACAGATTGGAGAGGATATAACATAAAACGTTGTTTAATTACGTAACGATATAAATTGTTGTCGTATTACCCAGTTTACAAAATAAACATCGTACTAGGCAAGGACAATTGTTCTAACCTTTTTGAGAATTTATTCGTTGAAGCATGTCACAGAAAGTTTTAGGCCGGCAGTTATAAACGGTTTACTTTCAACTTCTACCTGTTTGCGGCATACCTTTGCGTTTGCTACTCCGAAACAAATAATTTGGTTACCATCTTAAGCTTAGCAGCGCTAAAACTGGGCGTCAAAATGCTCCGGACTCGTTTCCACTCGGCATCTTTTAAGGCCAGCAGAGTGGCGCCCGAGGGTGGGGGCTCAAACACACCTGGTACGGTCTATAATTGACCAATAGATACTTGTCAATCAAGAATTGAGTTAACCAAATATGGGTTTATATTTCAGTGGTAAAATAATAGTTCATTGTTGCATAATCCAATTTATGTACTTAAATCCTTGGACAAACAATCTTGGACAAACAGAAAGGCAGAGCGATTTATGTTCATCTACTGGTTAATTAGTTCCCTGTGATGCAGACCTTGCGTGCGATACAGTCAGCGAATAAATAGTTGTACACAGGTTGCATTTAGTTATTACAACTTTCACTCCTCCTCCTCAGCTAGTACACTTATCGTTAACGGATCTATATTCATCGTGTTTCAAAACCACTTCACAAGCTGTACCGCGTGTTTGTTTATGCAAAATAGGTAAACCGTTTTGTTCAGATGTAATGCTTGACATGATTGACTTAAACAACAAACAACAACAACCATTTATTAGCTCTTCAGTATCCAGTTGCTTCTTAGTCATATACAAAAATAAGACAAGTGCTATAAAACTCCATATTAATATGCATATTATTGAAATATTTGGAAGCGTATACTAGTGAAATAACCATCTAAAGGAGATCATGACATTACACAAGTCACATTAGGTCTCATTTTCGAAATGACATTAATGGAAAGTTTATTTTTACATAACATATCAAGAGGAATAACATTTGAAGGTCTCATATAAACACTATTTTACTTATGCATGTATGGGTTCTTTCTATTCGACATTATAAATGTAAATTGATAGCCTTAACAGTTGATGTTTAAATACATAAACAAATCACTATATCTTTACAAATCTGCATGCCCACAGAAGAAGTTAATGTTGGTTCGAAAACTTACAAATCTATTCTGGAATTCCACATGGTCCTTTATCAAAATCTTCTTCAAGATTTCCAGGTCAAATACGTTGATGGAATTGACAATTCCAAGGGAGCCCCTTCATACAGAGAACAATGCAATCACGACAGAAAAAAAGAGCAAAACATGTAAGTAATCATGAAAGAAAATTGAAAACATTTTAAAAACTTTCCAGCTGTTTGATGAGCGTATACATCAGGTACGTTATTAACAGCCTTTAAAACAGACAAGCCCTTTGTTATTTCTTTGTCACACATACATTAACATGCTTGTAATGTTCATAGTATGGTTATTTAGGCGAACAGGCAATAATTAATTTTTAAAGAAAAACAAGATTCTGTATTTGATAAACAAACATGCCCCTAGTTGGTGCTGGATAGCCCATTTCTTAGTCCAAATTAGGTCAAGGCCAAGGTCAAAGCGAGGTTGGGTGATATGGGTGGATTGGGAACGGTCATAAGTAACAACTGTGTAAATATCCAAGTGTTGTAGTAAGCGGTGTTGGTGCTAGACGAAACGATAAAATCTAGTTAACCAAGAAATGGCACTTTTGAATAATTATAAGTCCAAAGTATGTCAAGGTCAGGGTCAAGATGAGGTTGGGTGAAATGGGTGGATTGGGCATAGTCATTAGCAACAACTGTGTGAGTATCCAAGTGTTGTAGCAAGCGGTTTTGGTGCTAAACTAGCTAGCCAAGCAAGAGCCCATTTGAATTATTCTAAGTGCAAATTAGGTCAAGGCCAAAGGCAAAGTGTGGTTGGGTGATATGGGTGGATAGGGAATGATCATAAGCAACAACTGCGTAAGTATCTAAGTGTTGTAGTAAGAGGTGTTGGTGCTAGACGAAACGGTAAAATCTACTTAACCCTTGTCACGGACGGAAGGACAGGACAATCACTATATGCCTCCCGCATCAAGAAGCCGGGGGCATAAAAAACTGTTTATTTTTACCCATAAATTTTCCCAAACCGTTCAATTCGTCTTCGTTCACCATCGGGTCCTGGCTGAACGATTAAATAACAAATGAATATAAATCTAACAACAGAATCCAGGTCAAATTTGGCAAACCTAACTCCTACATTGAGCAAACTTTCAAATAATAAACATTTTCGGCTATATTCTTTGAAAATTAATACCTTAATATTCAGAATGATGTAAAAGGATTCACAGCGAATAAAATCGAACAAACCAAAGCTGTTTTAAAAGTCATTTGTGTGTATTCTTAAATTACAAGCAAGTGTCTTTCTTATGTCGCATTATTGCTTACATGTGACATCAACTGGTCAACAAAGTTCACACTGTAGGACTGTTCACATATATGCCAAAATAGCACGTTTTCACTGCTGTTCGATCAGAATTTAATGGAAGGCATATAGGTCAGCTAAAAGACTTACGGTTGATAAAACGAACGGTAGAATCCCAAAAATCGGCAGTGGATACGGCCCCTTTACTTGGTACTTCCTCTTCCAGAAGATATTTTGTACCCAATCATATCTACAAGTTACAAAAGCAGTGAAGGGAAACATCACAAGTCGTCATTTATATACTAACATTGTAAGAAATATGTGTAATTTGTAGACATATAGTATAACCACAACAACAACAACAAACGACACTGATGTCTAAGTAGTGGATATTGTCGAGTACACCCATGTTGAAACACATAACACTCTCGATCGCGTATATACGTACATGGCGTAGTTCGGTCAATTAATAATAATTTGATATAATATTATACAATTGCATGAAATAAGAATGTGTTTTTAGTTCAGATCTTTTTGCATATCGTTCGTGCTCATTGAAGAAGAATAATATCATATTTCTTTTACATATAGTATTTATTTAGTAAACATTTCAACATTCATTTAGAAATAATATCAAAGTCAAGGTTGTAAATTTATACGGATATTGAGTCAGGCTGCGGCACTTGAATAATTGAGGTCAATGTCTATTTACTATCGTCAATGGATTTTTCATACTTAGTAGTACATTTTATAAAAATGTAGGTCATTGTGGCTTTCTGGCTTCGTACACGGCATTAAAGAACCAATCCACACCTCTTTCTATCTTTCCGAAGTCTTTAAAACAAATCGCACAATTTAGATTTCTTATAACAAACTGTTTATTTTGTAACTATATAAAACTAAATATATAAAACTTAAGCACACAGCTTTGTGTTTGCGCTAATTGTTTTTCTATTTGATTGATATAATTTTTAACGAATGATAAAGGAACAAGTTGATCCACATAGCTACAAGGTAGCAATAAGTATTGTAATTAAACCACATATTAAAGAATATCCTTATGTACATACGTTCTTGTATCAACACAACCTAAAAAGTGTGTGTTTTTTTGGAGGAAAACTTACTGCAATCACATGACAGATAGACAACGGGAATTTTATCCACACATGTGTAAGTGTCAAAAATTAAAGCCATGTTAATCTGTTTTAAGTATATAATTAATCAACTTTGAAGATAAACATTATAAAAAAGGAAATAAAATAAACAAGACAGCCGAAAGGTCGGCTATATCCCCCGATGTGATCCTTCATCAGATTTTAAAGGTGACTTTGAAGTATCACACTGACCTTAATCTGGCACAGTTGGACCAGATACGAAAGTACAGTGTCAGAAATTTAGATATGGAGCTGATGCGAAAATGGAGGCTCAAACATTTGACCATTAAGTGTGACATTGACCTTGAGGTGGCAAAACCGCTCCATGCCTTCTGCACATCGCCTTAATGTGATAAACATTTGAGTCAAGTTTTATAAAATCCTTCAAAGGGCATAGGATATATGGAGCAGACACAAAAATGGAGGTTCAAACATTTGACCTTCAAGTGTGACCTTGACCTTGAGCTTGCGTGACTGCCTCATGCCCTCTGCACATTGCCTCAATGTGATAAACATTTGAGGCAAGTTTCTTGAACATCCTTTAAACGGCACCGGAGATATAGAACGGACATGAAAATACAGGCTCAAACATTACACCTTCAAGTGTGACCTTAACCTTGAGTTCGCGTGACTGGCTTATGCCTTCTGCACATGGTCTCAATGAGCAAAACATGTGAGCCAAGTTTCATGAAGATCCTTCAAAGGGTATAGGGATATGGAGCGGACACAAATAACGGACATGAAAATGGAGGCTCAAACATTTAACCTTGAAGTGTGACCTTTACCTTGAGCTGGCGTGAAAGGCCCATGCCTTCTGCACATCGTCTCAATGAAGTAAACATTTGAGCCAAGTTTCATGAAAATCCTTCAAAAGGCATAGGAGATATAGAGCGGACACGAAATGGAGGCTCGAATATTTGACCTTCAAGTGTGACCTTAACCTTGAGCTGCGGTGAAAGACCCATGCCTTCTGCACATCGACTCAATGACCTAACCATTTGAGCCAAGTTTCATGAAAATCCTTCAAACGGCATAGGAGATCTGTAGCGGACACGAAATGAAGGCTCGAACATTTGACCTTTAAGTGTGACCTTGACCTTGAGCCGGCGTGACTGACTCATGCCTTCTGCATATCGCCTGAATGACCTTAACATTTGAGCCAAGTTTCATGAAAATCCTTCAAAGGGTATAGGAGATATGGTGCGGACACGAAAATGTTACGGACAGACGGAGGGACGGACGGACGAAGGGCATTCCTATAACCCCCTCCCACTTCGTGGCGGGGGATTCAAAATACAAAACAGGAGCTTTAATTGGTATAAAGTAAGCATCTAAAACAAAACAAAAGTATGCCAGAAATGACATTGACAATGATGAAAACTACCTGCAGCGATAAAATAACTTATTTGATACAATGAAATAAAAATTAATTTGTCGAGACGTTCACTAACATTATCCGATTCGATTCAGCGTCTTGTCCGTTTCGTCCTATGGTCCGTATTGCCGATAGACTATTATTTAATCACACAAGCGATTACATGTACTATAAACTTCAATCATCAGGAGTATAAACAATTAACATCACGCTGATGAAAAACAACAGAAGCAAAGTTCTCAATAGTTCCAATAACGCGAACGTCAAACCGAAAACCTCCATAACGAATATCACAGGGACTGATAGATTCAAGAGTGCAAGTGTATTGCAGCAGAACAAACAATATGTTATCTATGACTGCTCTTGAAATACACTAAGATCTTACACTGAAATCTACACTATTTATACTCTTAGTCTTATCAGTCGCAGTGTCAATATAAGTCAACATTTTAAATAAATATTTACATTAACATGACGAAACATATTATCACGGTCAATGTGGTAAAATTATACGGATATTTCGTCAGAATGTGCAGCACTTGAAATAATTAAGGACGATTTATATTTACTATGTTGATAATTGCCCATAGTTAGTAGTACGAGTACATTGTACACTTGAGATATATGTAGAACAGTGTGACCTTTCGGACGCGTCTAATTAAAAACAACAAACACCATTTCCTCTCTTTTCGAAGTCTTTTCAACATTACCTACAAAAACAGATTTCTGAATAAAAAATGTTTATTATGTAACTAAATATATCTAACAAATATTTAATACAAGGTTAGATACCAGTAAATCATTGTGTATCCCTCCTAGGTCCATTTGAAAGAAGTGCCTATTACTAAAGAGTCCCCTTTTTCTTCTGGTAAAAGAGAAATTTAGCAATATCAGACATGCTTTGTGTGGTTATTTCTTATAGCCCATGTTTGTCTGAAACATTTAGGTGCATTTCATTGCAGGCTAACTTGAAAGGTGAACTTTTGGGGTATGTTTACTGTGGAATGGGGCTTTTGTCGAAATATGACTGCCGAAACCCTGTTTTCTGTCGGTGTCTGCATTCAGGTAAGATGCATTTTCTTAGAAGTAAAATGACATACATTTTGTTATTGTAATTTTTTAAACAGGACAGATTCATCTTTAAATTGATATCAGGTTTGCACAATGTAAATACAGGAAAGGCTAGAAAAATGCTTGGAAAGTTTGCCGTTTTATAATGGGACCCTACGGGAATTGGCATTACTGGTATCTAACCTACAACTGTGATTTAAATTAAAATTAACTATACATGAAAACGCAATATGCATACTTAATAAATATATTTTCGAAAATATATTACATGCACAGGCAAGAAGATATATTCATTTTATAGACTTTTTAATTTGGGAATAACGTTAACTTCAACATGGTTAATGTTATACAATTACATGCTAGTTGTTTTTCTATTTAATTGCTATTTTTTACAGAACGATATAAGAACAAATTGTTCCACATGGAAGCTGTGATAATAGTAATGAAACAACGTATGACACATTTCATTGTTTACATACATTATTGTATCCTAACAATATGACAATGGTGTGATTTTGTGAACGATGTGGAGTACTTACTTGCTGCAATAACATGAAACAGATGCTTATTTATTAGTATCGATAACATTTAGTGCTAACAATTGATGCAATGTTAATCTGTTTGAATTATATTTTTCACTCACGAATTTTGCACCTAACACGTATACAGCAAACATCTACACCCCCTGTACTCGAGTAAAGCTACAGCGGTTTGATAAGGCAAACAGCGGTTCACAGATTATAGGAAGAAAAGACACCAAGCTAATACATTTGATATTTAAACAGTGCTGAAAGATACCAAACTTTGAACCAGTTTTATAGGGAGAACATCTGAACTCACTTTGCCGTTTGTTTGGTAAGCTATCACCATGTTTGACAAAGTTATGTGGATTTTTGAATCGGGATTAAGAAAAATATTCATCAATCGTCCGTATTATTATGGTCTGGGAATATTTCTGATGTTCTGTTCGCGAAAAGAGGTCATTTAAGTATGAATTGATCATTACACTGCCCAATTCAGCTTTGTTTGTCTACAATTAATGATGTATGAACTCTATATCGGATTCTTTCTGAAGTTGGGGTATGGTACAATTAATAAGGTCTACAGGGGCCATTGATAAGTACGAATGCAAAAATGAAGAACAGTTGATAAGTACGATTGCGGTTAAATTGTTGGAGTTGAAGTATATTAAGGATCAAATTAATTGCAGGGAATCCTGCTGTTGATTTTTGAGATTTGAAGATGTTGAAAACATGTGTTGCCACTGATAACTGCATTGATAAACATACATACATGTAGAGAAGCGTTTTAGTGTAGAGAACTAGAAATGTGTCAGACACAGATGACCCCGCAGCACGACAATATTCACACTCAAGGTAGCTCCCAAACACAAACACGGATCCATAGTCATATTTATGGACAAAACATTAGAGAATATTAGGAATTAAGTACTCCAATAATACATTTAAAATTTCAACAAGTTCAGCCCAGGAGATTACAACAGTCAAATTTACATTACATTAAATGAAGGAGCCAATAATTGTATTCTAGCAACTGCGTGTATTCATGTATTAAAGCAACCACTTACTCTAACTACTAAAGTACAAAAAAATGCCAATTATACTCGGACTTCGCAAAATACAGTCGGACCACTTATTGGTTTACAAACCCAAACTATATATCTTTTAAGTACAGAGCAGAGCCACGGTGTAGGATCACGGCGAACTTTTCAGGATAAAATTTGCTATTGGCGATATTTTCATGGTAAAAAACGCACTTTAACGGATAGAAAACATAAATGATGCTGTACGAAACGTAAGAACATAAACATTTAAACTGATAGATACGCTTAGATAGTTACACCACGGAACATTAGTATCTATTAGTTGTCAATATGAGTGTATACAAGGTGAGTTTAAAGGTGAAAGGACAAGCTTTTAGTTTTAGCCATAGCAAATCAACTTCTCGTATCAGTTTTCACAAATAACGCCTTTATAAGCGAGTATGGCATAAAAGACAAGATGATTTTGCGCATATTTCTATCGATACGCCATTTTGTTTAAACCGTAAGTGACGTATATTCTTCCCAACACGTTAATTGCATTATATATAGACTGTACAAATTACTACAAAACTCGCGTTATTTCATTAAGTGACAATAACCTAAGACATAATTTGTAGTTAAGTAGAATGTCATATAAATGTAGGTTGTAAAAACATATTATAATGTAAGTATTTGGCAACATTTGATAAAAATAGACTACACATAGTCCTAACTTTCTTCGTCTTAGACATCTGCTATAGGGATCGTTTGCTTAGTACCACTTTATATTATCAACTTATCAGTAATCTAAAATACTAGACAAATGATAAAATTATTTTATCTTTGAGATCAATCGAAATGGATCCTTAGTAGTCTGTGCTTCCTGTTGTCACCACGACCGAGATCATAAACTTTATGGCCCCGACAAACAACGATGACAATATCCTGTGTATTCCTACTCATTAACGTGTCAAAAGTAATATGAAGGTTTAACAAGTTTTACAAGGGTTACACTTCCGGTAATTTGTAAACAATCGCCATTGTTTTTCATCTGACAATTTAAACCTCGTTTTCTTTACATAAGTGCCAGTTAATAACCTCAAAATAACTCCCAATCTGTAAGTATGGATCATCTAGACAGTTTTGACTGTTACAGCAACGAAAATTCACAGGATGAACCATTTATTACACAGAACCGTTTTGTCATTCCACCCGCGGGAAGTACCACTAACCATGACAATATAAATAGGAAACGTTCTAGAGTAAACACAGGTGGTGAATGTAGCAGTGGTACAGTCATAACAAACCAACATGACTTTGAACATTTATCTTTGGATGGAAAAATGACAGAAATATTCAAACAAATGAAAAATTTTGAACACAAAGTGGATGAATGTTTACTAATGCACACAAAAATTATATCCATTGAAGGGTCATTATCTGATCACAACTCACGAATCAAACTCCTGGAATACAAATCTATTGACATTGCGGCAAGGAGTCGAAGGAACAATCTCATATTTGGCGGGATCAGCGAACAGAGAGATGAAAACTGCCACAATGTCATAGCCCATTTCCTGGCTGAACAGCTCCAGCTAACCCCTTGTCCTCATATCTAGCGAGCACACCGTCTTGGAAGATTTTCTAAGGGTGCCACCAGAGGTATTATTGTGAACTTTCTAGACTATCAAAACACAGTTAATGTCCTCTCACGTGCAAACCGCTATGAGGAACTAATTTTAGCATCAACAGAGACTATCCAAAGGAAATAACCCATGCACGGAAAGCACTTTGGCCAAAATACAAGAAACTTCGCGAAAGTTATCCACGCAGCAAAGTCTCCATAGTCTTCCCTGCAAAAATTGTTGTAGACGGCAAGGTAGTCGACGACATATTCCCTGACTGGAACGCGATCCTCCAGGGCAACAGAGTCTCAGCTAACTCACAAGCCTTCCAATCGAAACAGGCACACTCCGAACCACCTTCCCATATCAGGAACCTAAACGTTAATCCTCCTGTTATCAACACGATCACTGTCATCCCCAGAAACACATCAGTGCTCAACACTCCTGATACACCAGTCCAGAGCGCTGAGCACATATCTAGGCGAACAAAGTCAGTATCCCCTCATCCTTCGACGGCAAACACTCGTAAACATCCGCCATTATCTCCTAGGACTCCCCTGAGCGCACAGTCCTTTGTGCAGGGGATACAACGTCCATGGGACACCTCTCGTACTGCTGAGTCTGTACAAAACCGGAATACTCCACAGACGCCAAATTGGAACAGGGCTCCAGATGCCAGCAGCCATCCCCACTAGGCCAGAGGGGGGGTCGAATCACTCTCTAATCTGGAAGAGAAAAACATAAAATTAGGAACCTTAAACGTTAGTGGACTCAAGAAAAGACTCAATTACCCAGAATTCACTGAACTCATTAGTAATTACGACATATTTTGTATCTCGGAAACCCACACTGATGAACACGATATTATTAAAATAAATAACTATGAATATTTAGCCAAACACAGAGAACAAGAGTATAAGCGTAAATCTGGTGGCATTGGTATATTTGTTAAAGACCAACTTACTTCCTCAATTAAAGTCCTACAATCAAACTCTTAATATGTACTATGGATATCCATTTGCAAATCATTAGCGAAACTTGATGAAAATATTATAATACGAGCTGTATATGTTCCACCCGAAAACTCCAAATTTTTCAACGATGACGAGTTTATGGCCTTTGAAAATGAAATCTCTCAAAAATGTAATGAACATAAATATGTAATTCTTGCAGGAGATTTCAATAGCAGAGGTGGAAGCATGAAAGATTACATAACTACAGATCCCCATTTAAATGACATGTTCGATATTGATGATGATATACATAGCCAACTTGACAAATATAAAACCCTTGAACAATTATCTATCCCACTTATTCGTACTTCTAAAGACCATCGAACAAATACCCATGGACTCCGACTTATTGATTTATGCAAAAATAACAACATTTTTATCCTCAATGGAAGATTATCATCAGGTAATGATTGTGCTATCTTAACTTTCAGAAATAAATCTACAATTGATTATGTAATTGCTTCATCTGATTGCTTTTACTTTCTCTCAGATTTTCATATCATTGAAACAGATTCACTGTTCTCAGATGGTCATAATGCCCTCACTTTGTCCATAAACATACCACACAGAAAATGCTCCAGTATTTCCACCAAAAATCTAAGTGACATGAATCTGAAACCAAAATGGAATCCTGACTTGTCCAACCAATTTGTTAACAATATTAACCTTAACATAATAGACCAAATACTCTTGCAAATTAACACTTACCCACAATCACAGCAGACAATTGAGCACATAACCGATCAACTCCAATCAGTATTCCATCAAGCTTCCACCAGCACATACCCTGAAAATAAAAAACGATTTCATTATAATATACAAGAAAACAATAAACCATGGTTTGGTCCTCAATGTTCTAAAGCACGAAAAAATTATCATACTGCCAAAAATGACTACACAAAAAACAAAACTATAGACAACAAACAAAGAATGATCAATGCCAGTAAGGAATATGAACGCACCATGAACTACCACATTAATGCCAGCAAACATAACATGTCAAATAAACTTCGTTCAATGTCCGACAAAAATCCTAAACAGTACTGGTCCTTTTTAAATAAACTTAAACCAAAAACTAAAGTTAAAACTATACCCACATTAGATGAATTTCATGATCACTTCAAAGAAATTAATACCAGCACAATCGATGACAATCGCTTCAATGATACAAACTCCCATCTACAAAATGACACAAGCAACACGCTTAATACCCCAATTACTGAAGAAGAAATAGAAAAATGTATCACAAAGCTTAAAAATTCTAAAACACCTAGCCCATTCGACAATATTTTAAATGAGTATATCAAGTCCACTAAACATCTACTTATGCCTGTTTACCATAAACTATTTAACTGTGTACTGGAAACAGGGTTCATTCCACAAAGCTGGCTAAATGGAATAATCATACCTATATTTAAAAACAAAGGCGACCCTAAAGATCCTAATAACTACCGACCAATTGCTATCCTCAGATGTCTAGGTAAACTTTTTACTTCCATACTCAATGAAAGATTAAACAAATTCCTTAATGAAAATAATATTTTAGATGAAAATCAAGCTGGCTTTAGGAAAGGCTACTCTTGCTCTGACCATATTTTTACATTCATTGATCGAAATACTGAAAAAAAGAAAACAAAAACTATTCTGCGCCTTCATTGATTTTTCACAAGCATTCGACAAGGTTTGGCGAATTGGCCTATGGCACAAACTTATTAAACAAAATATAAATGGCAAGTTTTTACATTTAATTCCAAACATGTACAACAATATCAAATCTAGTATCTCTATTAACGGCAATATTTCAGAACCCTTCGTATCAGAAATTGGCGTTAGACAAGGCGTAAATCTATCTCCAATTCTTTTTTCCATCTTCTTAAATGACCTTCAAACACATAATGCACCTCAATGGCTCAACTGGCATAGAACTAGAAAATCCTATGGATTTGTCTCTTTGGCTAAAACTACTTATTCTACTTTATGCTGATGACACTGTGATTTTATCTGATTCAAAAATAGACTTCCAAAATAGTTTAAATACCTTCCATAAATACTGTGATAACTTGCATTTAAAAATAAACCTTAGCAAAACAAAAATTGTAATATTTGGTGCAAGACAACTACAAAACTTCCATTTCACATTAGGTGACAACCCTGTAAAAATCACTGACCGTTACCACTACCTACGCATTACCCTTTCCAGCAATGGTTCTTTCCTCAATGCACGGAAACACTTAGCCGTGCAAGCAACAAAAGAAATGCACCTTATATATACTAGAGCAAATAATGCAGAGCTACCTATTGATTTAATTCTTAAAATTTTCGACCACACTGTTTTACCAATTTTAATCTATGGCTCAGAAATGTTTGGTTTTGAAAATGTAGATATCTTGGAGAAAGTCCATAATAACTTTCTTAGAAAAATTACGAATGCTCGGAAATCAACCCCAATGGCTTTTTTATATGGTGAACTTGGCAGATACCCTATAGCAATTAACATCAAAAGTCGCATGATCTCTTTTTGGAATAGAATCTTAATAGGCAAAGATCAGAAATTATCTATCCAAATCTATAAATACATGATGAACTTGCCAATCTCAAATTTTAAATGGGCCAACAAAATTAAAGAAATCCTCACCTCAGTAAACTTAAGTAACTTATGGGATAACCAATTCCTAACAACCCAAAATAATAGTTGCCGCTTAGTAAAAGCCAAATTATTAACCCAATTCAAAACCCAATGGCACAATCAACTACAGTAAACACATAAGGGACAAATATATACCAGTTTCAAACAAACTCCATCCTTTGAAGACTACTTTATAAAACTTACAAAAACTGAATATACATACCTCTTTAAATTTAGAACTGCAAATCACTGGTTACCAGTTGAAACCGGTCGATACGATGCAACCCCATTTGAGGAAAGAATATGCAGCCTTTGTAACTCTGGTCAAGTTGGCTCCGAACATCACTATCTACTAAACTGCGATTTCTTTAAATCTGAAAGAGAACAATTCTTAGGACATGATCTTTATGATGCTACTCTTATTAAAACCCTAACATCTAATTCCTTACAACTATTACAGAACACAAGCAAATTTATTCGCTTCATATTCAGTAAGTTTAAGCGCCATATTCAGTAAGTTTAAGCGATAGCAAGTTATCTATTTAGCTGCCTGTTTTTACCAATGCCACCAGCTAATACACCAACTCTAATATTGTAGTTTGTAACAATACTGCCTTTATTTCAATGTATTTTTATTGTTAACAGCATAACATATTTACATATTATCTCAGTATAAGTGACCGTTTACACTTGTGTAATCAATATATCAAAATATTTGTCTGGTCACAAATGTATATATTTTTGCATGTATATACTAATCACATTATTTACTTTAATTAGAAATATATGCATGTAAATATAAACTGTGCAATGTAAATAACTTCATTCTGTATTTGTACCAAATGATAACTGCATAATTATATGTCAATATTAACGTAAGATTGCTATATACTTATACTCATATAACAGAAATAATTGCAGCATTATATAAGAGTAGTACAAAATGGTACCACTCAAGTACAAGTGTTAACATTTTAAATATTTTTGCCTGCTATATTGATATTATATTTCAATTAAGGCAATGGAAACAATTGTTGCACTCTAAATGAGTACAACTGATACCTATATTTCACCTACAATCCTGTTTCTTTATCCTAATTAATCTAGCAGTTCTAGTACATAAATTAATAATTATACTTTTGTTACTTCCCTTTAAACTTATCCAGCACACAAATTATAATTTGCTTTTGCCCCATCAGTCATTTAATGTTAACCTCTCAGATAACGGCATTCTCCATTGTAATCCTGCAATGCAAAGCTGATTAGAGTAATTACCACACACAATAGGTCCTCCATCTTGCCTTTGTGTTCAACATCGACCTCGCGTGCAGGTGCACTCAAGCGTAAATCAGGACATAAATAACTGCTGTTGACTGAAACCGTTACAAAGCTAGCTCCAGCACCATAAACGCTAACGCACACAGTCTTTCGCAACAACATGTCTTTTAAGTATTGATAATGAATTAAATTTCTGACGTAAAATGTAAACCTTTTAAAACGCTTAGTCGTTTCAATTTCTCAATCCGAAACGCCGCGTGCAAACGAAAGTACGTCACCGCACAACTATGATCACAAAACCACTAATTATTTTTACCAGTGCTAGTATTAAAATGCTCTTATAGAACTGTACTATTATTTGTTTCTTAAATGCCACGATTATGATAACTATGACGATTATCATTATTATGATTATTATGATTAGTATGATGATTTTGAATATGATATGATAATGATTGTGATTTTGATAATTTTATCAAGTTTTTGGTATTTTGATTTTGATTATAGATCTCACATTATTGCTATTATTATTATTATTATTATTATTATTATCATATGTTCCGACTATGTATCTTATTATTTAAATACCCCCCGTATATCATTTACACAATTGTGTTAACGTAAAAATTATCGGAAGTTACTAATTTACTAACAATTTTGCTTTGTTATATTGCCCTAATTGTATATGTTATATACTTGGGTGAAAATAAAAGTCTTGTTCTGTTCTGTTCTGTTCAGTTGTGGGCATGGCAAATCCTGATTGCTGATTTGTTGATAGGTTTACGAATCATAATTATACTGGACTTAGACGTAATCCGATTTGTTGCAGTAGTTCAGCCTTATGCATTGGCAATTAAAATTCAACTATCAAACAGTAAAAAATGCAGCGTTTTGTTGCATAAGTAGTCAAAATAAAATAAAATTCAACAGCATTTGCCATGTCGTATTTTAATGTTTTTCTAAGCCCTATTACTGATTTCAATACAAATGTTGTAGATAATTCAGATTTATGGTGATATAAGACGCCAGTCTAATAAAATTGTACAAGATTGTAAAGGACGATGTTAGTATAATAATATACAGCCTGTTGCAGCAACATTGACTTATTAAATATGAGAAAATAGTATATCCAAAAAATGTTTCACTATCCCGATTATAGATATACCGAACATATATTGTAAGCAATATTATGATAATCTGCAGTATGCAAGTATTTTTTGAAAAGTAGAGTAACGCGTTAAAATAAAACAATGCATAAATTGTCGGCATGTATGTGCCGTGAAATGGATATGTTTTTTTTAAATTAAAGTGCATGACAAATTGAAAAAGACAGTTAAATACTTCACATTCATAAACGTTCACTGCACGAACTTATTTCTTTTGTAGATGCTAATAATTATAGTCATTACACTTAGCAAACTGGGAAAGCGTTCTCGCACATTTGTAAGACAGGTATCCCATTATCAAAACAACATCCTGTTTGTCACATGACATAATAAGGGATCGTATACAAACTGCCATTCATTCCAGGCATGATGACATATCGACTGTGAAAACTGACATCTTGAATATAGTTTAAAGTGAATAATGCAACGGTTAAATAACAATCGGTTATAAAATAATAATATAAATGAGCAACATAAACAACAAAGAGGAATAACTACCAAACATACGATTGTGATCTGTCTGAAAAGTGACGGGAGTTTTCTATTTTAAATCGCACTTCTGTATTATTATACAAAATAATTACGGATAAGCTAGATTGACGATCAACGAAAAGGTAAGTAATAGAAATTGGCATAATCTACATATAAATGACGCATGTGTTATTTGTCATTTACTCGTCCCGCAAGACGTTGTTTAAATACAATAAAATTCATTTTTTAATAGCTGTTGTGACATGTTAAAAGCAAGCACAACGACTTACAATAATTAAACCAAAATCATGTCATAAAATAATTGTTAAAATGCCAATTTAAAAAAAAAAAAATAGTAAGTAATAATGGCGACCTATCTTATTAATGGAGCGTTGGGATTTAACTACGTCATCAATAAACTGGCGGTGGAAAAGCGACGTACGGAAATTGCCGATGAACAAAATCATCGTGTTTAACCATCAAACTAATAATTTTCAAATTTTACGTAAGCAACATTGTAATCTACTGACCTTTATCTACAAAATATCAAAAGTATGTCAAAACAAGGTAGTTCACCTTTAAGTATTTGTTCTCCCGAAAAAGCTGCACAATATGATACTGTCTTAACTGTGCGATTGGCCAAATATGCATGTTTGTTTAGTATTTTCCAGCAAATATATCGTTAACAATCAAGTTCTTTGTATAATATGGGTATAATGACTGTTTGGTTGGAGTGTTAATTGATAACAAGTCTGTGTTATAAGTCTTATATTTATTAACACAACACAACTATATGAATCTACTTGGTGAACGTGAGTAACAAGAGAGAGCGAGAGTGGTTTAACTGAACTGCCACGCTGACGTGTGCACTGGCTATGTATACTGATAAGCCCTGTGGCTCATAGTAGACTGGCTACCCTTAAACATGAGAACTATAATACAACATCTCCTTTTTTTTAAATTAGTTTCAATATGTAATAAACATAAATTAGTGTATACAATATAGTTTTATGCATATTCAAGAACTATTGAAAATGCTTAAAATGCCTCTCTGATACTTATAATGATTTAAGTAGTGTCTGGCAATTTCTATCACTATTAACTGATAAATAATTAATCTGACCATCGATTACAAAAATCTCAGCTCTAACCACTGCTGCTGTAGTAAAGCTGTTTACGCTAACTGTCACTCATACACTGTTAATCGTAAATCGCAGACTTGATGTAAACTGAAACAGTTTATCAAATGTCCATTATCTGTCTAGGCTTCACCTGGCGACCGTATCGTGTAGTGTAAACTGGCGGATCATTTCCGCTGATCAAAGGTGGCTTTGTTTTTTGCAGCGACTGGGGATGGTTGTTGTAATTGGCTTGCTTGCCAGTTCAATGGCTCAGAGTTCAAAGGAAGGAAACCATTGCTTTCATTGTTCATTGTTTCCTCAGCCGGAGTCTGAAAATCAAAGTTTGGTACCTCAGGAAAATATTCATTGGTTTTCATGAGGTGGTGTCGATTACGCCTGTAAGAAACACCATCAGGTGTCCGAACAGTGTAGGACCTGTCATTGTGTACCTGTGTTACAACAGCTGGTTTCCATGAACCTTTCTCTGATTGCTGAAACCTAACAGACTGACCATTGTTTAATGGCTCTAATAGTTTTGAGTGCTTGTCATAATTAATCTTCTGTTTTTCTTTCTGAATCTTAAATTGATCTCTAACTTTTTGATGATTGATGTTGCAAGGTACTAGTTTGTCGGATGTGACTGGTAAGAATGACCTTATTTTCCTCCCCATAAGTAATTCTGCTGGAGAATAACCTGAATTCAATGGTGTTGCACGGTATTCTAATAGTGCAACCTGTATATCTTGACCACTTTCTCTTGCCTTTAACAAAAGAGTTTTAGCTCTTTTCACACAAGATTCTGCCAAGCCATTTGACCTCGGGTAGTGGGGTGATGACTGAACATGATTGATGTCCCATTCAGCCAGGAAATTTTGAAACTCCTGGGAACTGTAATAGCTGGCGCCATCAGAGATTAATTTCTCTGGGATGCCATGGCGTGAAAACCAAGATTGAAGATGTTTAATGACACTTGAACTATTGGTGCTGTTTAATTTGCCTAGTTCAAAGTAATTTGAGTAATAGTCACAGGCTACAAGGTAGTTTTGACCATTAAATGTAAATACATCAGTGCCAACAGCCTGCCAAGGGTAGAGGGGGATTTCATGGGGTTGGAGTGGTTCTTTGATGTTTGAACTTCTGTGCTCCAAACAAATTGGGCAATTGAGCACTAACTGTGTGATTTCCGCTGAGATATTTGGCCAGAACATGATATCTCTAGCTCTACGTAGACACTTCTCCACTCCCATGTGACCTGCATGAATGATTTCAAGCATTCTGGGTTGTAGTGACTTTGGGATAACAAGTTTGCAACCCTTCATGATTATTCCCTCTACAACTGTTAGTTCGTCCCGATAATTCCAGAAATCTGAGATTTTAGATGGACATGCCTTTTTTGTGTTAGGCCAACCAGAAATAATTGTTTGTTTGAGAACTGAAAGTCTGTTATCTTTCTCAGTTTGTTCCCTTATTTCCTGCATTTTCTTGCTATGTACAGGCAAACTGGTCATAACCATATTGACCTGGACGTCTGCTTGGTCTGATAGGTCAGGGCCTGTCTCATTTAACGGTTTCCGAGACAACGTGTCTGGAACAGGAATGTCCTTGCCTGGGCGGTGTCCGACGTCAATGTCATATGGCTGCATGTGCAGTAACATGCGCTGTAACCTTGCTGGTGCTGCATGCAAATGCTTCTTGAAAATTGAAACCAGCGGTAAATGATCCGTTTCAACTGTGACCTTTCTGCCATAAACCCATTGGTGGTAACGCTTTAGCCCAAAAAGGATTCCTAAGCATTCTAGCTCAATCATGGCATAATTCTTTTGACTGTCTGTAAGTGACTTGCTAGCATACGCTATGGGCTTACCATCCTGCAATAGCGTAGCTCCAAGACCTGTCCTTGAACTGTCTGTCTGCAAAGTGAGTGGCTTTTTTGAATCAAAGTAGCCTAGTGCCTGACCTGGTTGTGTCAAAATGTCTTTGACCTTGTTAAATGCGTCTATTTGTGGCTTAGCCCACATGAACTCAGTGTCTTTTGCTAGCAGTTGCCTTAGGGGGTTGGTAACCTGTGATAAATTTGGTGCAAACCGAGACAAATAGTTGACCATTCCTAATATAGTTTGCAACTCATTTTTGTTGTTTGGAGGTGGCATGTCCTTAATCGCAGCGACCTTTGCTGGATCCGGCCTGAGACCTTCTGCAGTCAGCAGGTGACCAAAATACTTAACTTCGGTCAGGCCAACCTCAATCTTGTCCTCGTTGAGGATAATACCTTGGACGAGCGCCCTGTCAAGCACGGCTTTAAGGTTGCTGTCATGCTCCTGTCTGGTTCGACCATAGACAAGGATATCATCGACAATTGTGACCACACCATTAAGGCCTTCAAAACATTGGTCCATTCGTCTGATGAATTCGTCTCCACTCAAGCATAGACCAAATGGTAACCTCAGATAACGATATCTCCCAAATATCGTGCTGAAACATGTCAAATATGACGACTCTTCACTGAGTTTAACAGCCCAGTAACCTGATCTGGCATCAAGTTTTGTGAAGTATTTTGCTCCATTAAGGGATGGCAAAATATCGTCAAGTGACCTCATAGGGTAATGTGGACGCTGTATACATTTATTTAGGTCCGTGGGATCCAAACAAACTCGTAAATTGCCTTGGCCTTTTTCTACAAGAACCATGGAATTCACCCATTCAGTAGGTTCATTGACCTTTGTGATGACCCCTAATCTCTCCATTTTGGCCAGTTCGGCTTTGCATCTGTCCTGCAGTGCAACAGGTATTCTACGAGGGGGGTGAACAACAGGCTTACTGCCGGGCTTTAAATGAATGCTGCACTCACCCTGCATGTTACCTATTCCCTGAAAAAGCTTTGGAAAGTCCCGTACAACAGTCTCTTTTGTCATTTGACTGTCCGAGGTCTGGGATTCCACTGAGAAAGATAGCTGAATAAGGCCAAAAGTGACGGATGTTTGTAAACTGAGCAAAGGCTGTGACTTTGTATGCACTACGTGGAATTCAACATTTTCAGAATGACCAGTACGTGCGTGTATGCATTGTAAGTCAATGGTGCCTTCAGTCTTTAATTGGGTGCCATTGTATGTTGATAACCGGAGATTTGAGCTTTTGAGGGTTCCCTTGGTACCAATGCTTTGATAGTCAGAAAATGGCAAGATATTTACCTGAGATCCAGTGTCAATCTTAAACTTGATGATTTGTCGTTTTGGACCTACCCCAATTTCTGCAAAAACTTGGCCATTAACTATTTTGGATTCAATACTATCCACAAAAACACTATCACAAAACACATCATCATTTTGCACATCATCACTTCGATCGGCACTGTTAATGTCGTTGACGTTCCTCGACCTGCATGCGGATGCGAAGTGGTTCCACTTCTTGCAGAGGTGGCACTGTTTGCCATGGGCAGGGCATTGTCCTTTTCGGTGTATGGTGGCGCAGTTTGAACATGTCCTCTCCTGTTGAGGATGCAGTCTCGAAGATTTGGCGTTATGGGGTGATGGTCTGGAACGACCATGTCTGGATGCTGTTTGCTGGCTGGCTGACTCCGATTTTGCTGATGGACGTGGCTTCTGTTTGTTTGACATGTGTTTGAATTTAACGTAGTCAATTGATTTTTCTGTCTTCATTTCTGTCAGCTGTTTCTGTGCATATTCGTAGGATTGGCAGATCTCAATGGCTTTTCGCAATGTTAGTTTGTCACCTTCAGTGATGAGCTTCTCTCGGATTTTTTCAGACTTAATCCCAAACACTATTTGGTCTCTTATTAAATCGTCTCTATATTCCGCTCCATATGCACAATCCAATGCTAATGTTTTGAGCCTGGTAATGAATGCTTCTGCTGTGGAATTCTCTTGTTTTTCATTGTGAAACTTATATCTGTTGAAGACTGGATTGGATCTCGGCTGTACGTGCGTATGAAATGCCTCAAATATCGCTTGGGTTGATTTTCTTGTCTCATCTGTAAGTGGAAGTGTGTTGAATATTTCGCGGCCTTTCTCACCGACCCAAAGCAAAACATAAGTCACTTTTACGCTCTCCTCCTTTTCTGCTAATGCTCCCTGTAGAATGAGTTCAACATGTTGGCGGAACTTTTTAAATTCCTCCAGGAGATTTGCACTGTCCCAGTTCATCCTTGGAATTGGAATTCCTGTTAGATCCATCTTATTTTATGTATAATTCCACAAAATAGAATGTAAACACAAAATAGTCTGCAGAGTTAAATTTCTGACACCATGTTTGGTTGGAGTGTTAATTGATAACAAGTCTGTGTTATAAGTCTTATATTTATTAACACAACACAACTATATGAATCTACTTGGTGAACGTGAGTAACAAGAGAGAGCGAGAGTGGTTTAACTGAACTGCCACGCTGACGTGTGCACTGGCTATGTATACTGATAAGCCCTGTGGCTCATAGTAGACTGGCTACCCTTAAACATGAGAACTATAATACAACATATAATATATAATATTCTTTGTATAATATGGGTATAATGACATTCACTGTGAGATTTAAAGTAAAGAACATCACTGTTTATTGCTGAGTGTAGATACAAAATGTCATCATCAACATAATGTAATAAAACGACATTTTCATGATAGGCTGAAACACACACACCGCAATTATTCGCTTATTACCCCATGTTATTTAATAAGCTTTCATTGACTACTGCTGCATTAAAAATAAATAAATAAATATATCAAATATTGTCGACCCATACATACATATGTATATATCAGTACAGGGCCCGTATTCACCAACAATTCTTTATCAATTCTTAGACTTAAGAAGAAAGAATATTCTTTAGTCTCAAGAAAAAATTCTCAAGTCTAATTCACGAAATCATATTCTCAAAGAAAATTCTTAAGAATAAAGAATTTTCTTCAGAATTCTTAGAATGCTGTGGGGCAAGCTAAGAACATTCTTAAAGATTCCAAGATGGCTGTTCGTGCAATGCACTATGCTAATTTACTATTTGAAAATGTTGAAAATGTACCACGAAAAAGATTGTTTGATCGCGAAAATCCGCTGGACGGTTTGTCAGATATGGAGATATATAGAAGATACAGATTTTTTCCGGCAACTATTCTGACCTTATTGAATTTGATCACCGAATCCTTGGATTTCGGAACGCTTAGGAATTCTCCTCTCGTTCCGATTCAGCAGCTATGTGTATTCCTTCGTGCCATGGCCACTGGATCCTTTCAGCTTGTCATAGCCATAGGAGACACTATTAGGGTCAGCCAATCATCCGTTTCACGATGCTGCCGGCGAGTTGGAAGAGCGATTGCTCGACTAGCTCGCCGATATATAGAGTTTCCAGGCAGAGAAGAGTGTAAAACTCTCAAATCCAAATTTCAGTCCATTGCCGGTGAGTGATTCCTTTTTTCGCGTTTTCTAATGACCTTGAGAAAATGATTCAAGGGAAAGAAGTCATTTACTTACAAATTTTTGGGGGCGTTGTCGTCACTGTTTCATAAACAACTTCTTCAGTCAGGACCATCAATGATTTCATTTCATATGGGAGTAACAAATGATATATATTGTTTTGTATTCATTAATGTTTACTACTGTATTTATGTAATTTAATGTATGGTACATTCTTCATTAGACCAAAGTTAATTTGCATAAAAGGTGTAGCTTATATTAATGAATGGTCTATGTCACCCGGTTTTATTCAAAATCGGACATTGATTAGTTCATTTCATTACTAATTCAAATATACTGTAATAGTATAGATCCTGATTCTACACTGTCAATGACATTATGATAATTAGACTGATTTTGATCATTACAGAACCTATCAAAATGAGAAGAACATTACGTACTTTATTAAATGTCTGTCCCTCTTGGGGATATTCCAGTCAGTGTAGTGATCAACTAATAATAACTTCATCTGTCTTTTTTGTTTCACTCAGCTCACTTATCTATCTGTGGTATATTGTACTGTTTCCTCCGCATCTGTATATTGATTTGTTTTCTAATGCCCAGCCTCCTATCTCCTATACCCTATGGCAGAATTTCATTAAATCAATTTACTGAAATGTTAAGGGAATGGGTACCTTGTCCAGAATGTATGAGTCAGTCATGCCAGCTCAATGTTATGTATATAGCGTAAATAAAACAACGTAAATGTTCAAATTGACATAATTGGGATAATGGAAATGTTAACAGGTAACATCAGTGTTAATTAAACAATTATATATGCCCACCATGGTCTGCAGTATCATGCAATATTTAAAGGAGTGTTATCAATGATGTAACCAGTTTGATATTCTCAAATTTATTATGTGTAAAACATGTCCAGAAAATCTGTTGAATATGTAATGTAATAATAATAATTGCATGTGTGAAATGCATTTGCTGAAAATACGTGATAAATTGACAAACAAATTTCAACAGCATGAAAATGTAACATTGCATATGAATATGTAATTCACAAATATACGAATAGCACTATTCACATTCATTATAATGTTAGCACTGACATATGTATACATATGTATATTGTAAATTTATTCATAATTGTTTATTCAGGATTTTCAAATGTTATCGGACTCATCGATGGAAGTCATGTTCGAATTCAAAGGCCGAAGGACCATGAAGCAGATTTCATAAATAGGAAGGGCTACCATTCTTTGAATGTCCAAGTATGTTGCGTTTTTTTTATCATCATTACCTGATTCCAAATATGTTCAGTATTAATCATTTTAAATTTTCACTGACATTCATGTCAAAATTTACAAATATTGTATTGTTCAATAAATATTTGAATAACAATATACAAGATTGTCACAATTTAAGGTATTATACATCAGATATGTCAGTTTACATACATTGTTTTCTCATAAGTACAACACCATGTATACAAGCAGTAAGCACAAATAATAATGATAGTAAGCTTATTTGAAGATTTATATGAGCATCAGACTATTTTTTTTATATATGTATATGTGCTTTAATGGCCACATACATAGCCTGATCTATGAAGATATAAAGTGTGAATGCATTGCCATGCACATATTCAGATACAACAAGAAATACAATATGTAGAAAAGGCATTTAGATTGTTATAATAAAAACTACCTATTTTAGCACATAAATTATATACACATTTGCATAGTCAGTCTTGCTTTATAAGCATGCTTGCTTATATCTCACTATTATATCAGTACATGTTAAAAAAATAAATAAAACACTTATTGGTATTTTAATATTAGATGGTATGTGACCACAACAAAAAAGTGCGGAGTTTAACAGCTAAATGGCCAGGCAGTACACATGACTCTAGAATATGGAGGGAGTGTCATCTACGTAACCAGTTTGAACAAGGTAACTATAACATACACAGCATGTCAAAATGTATAACCAAACATGTATGTACAAATTGTGTCATAAAAATAAATGTAATAAATAATACAAGAATATATATGTAAGTAGGGGTGTGTTATAAATAATTAAAGTAATACAATTAAGTCCTACATCATACTTTATAACTGACAAATGCAAAGCAATATTCTGCCACTTATTCTAAGGGGGCATAATAAACAATTTATTGGTTTAAATTTTATTCTAATTTATTTATACATTAACACATTTTACGAATAAAAATTTTAATTTCTGAACAGGAGCGCATAATGGGTTCATTTTGGGCGACTCTGGATATCCGTGCACACCCTATATGATGACTCCTTTCCGCACCCCTGAATCACAAAGTCAAGAGAGGTACAATTTGTCTCTGTGTAGAACACGAGTGCTTGTTGAGCAGACGTTTGGAATCATCAAACGAAGATTCGCAATTCTTCATTATGGAATAAGAACGGACTTGGCCACAGCTGTTACATACATTACTGCTTGTGTAGTCATGCACAATTTTGGAATTGAACAAGGTGATATACTTGAAGAGGACTATGTTGCTGATGTTGATGATGAACATGTTGTTGATGATAATGTTGACATTAATGCTAACCATGTTGGCAACATTGTAAGACAACAGTTAGTTAACAGATTTTTCAGTTGAATAAATAAAGAAAAGAAGAACATCCATTTACTTAGATAGTACCATTTAAAATTAAAAGCCTAAATTAAAAAATGAAGCAGAACTTAGAATGTTAAAAGTTCCAAATAATTGAAAAAATGTGAAGGGAAATAATTATAGCTAGTATGACAGAATATAACAAGCGTAAGAATATATACGTGATAAAAATGTGTATTTCATATATACACTTCATAATCATTACATATTGTTTGAGTTTCAATACAATTGTTTTCAAAATGTATATATAGTTTGCTCAACATATGGACAAACAGACATTTTGATGACTTTATGCTACCCTACCGATGGGATAATTTGAGGGTGCTGCTCAATGAACATGAACTTCAAACGCAGATGAGCTAACATGAAGAATAAGATAACGTTTATGATCTAATTATTGTTTGGAACTTTTAACATTCTAAGGTCTGCTTCAAGTTTTTGGGCCTGCAATCTTGCCACCTTCAGTTGGGCCATAATCAACCGATTCTTCAGACGAAGATTTACTTGTTGCAGATGGATGTTATTCTTTTCTTCTTTTAGGTTAGCCTCTGCTAATAAGTTGAAAGTTGACCTAGCTGAAACAAATATCAACATTCAAAAATAAGAGTTTTGTTCTATTCATTGCAAAATTAAACCAAAAATGTCTGAATGAATATTATAGTAACTTAATGGATTCTAAAGCTTTCGGCCCTCAGGCCTTAATTAATAAGTTTATTTCATACATATTACATATTAACGTATATTGACAACCATTCAAAACATGACACATGGCATTTCTGCTTTTTTATATTTGTCATATTGACATATTGACATTTTAACACTGATATAAGTGTGTATTTTCATGTCATTATGTACTGGAAGAACAAACCAACAATTGATACATTCAAATCTGATTTTAATAATAGAGGCAGACAATGACTATTATAATACAAATAGGTGTATGTAATAAAGAGTTGGTTACCTCTTTTATTTGTGTTTACTGTTGACTTTTTCAATGGTCTTCTTTCTGTGAAACAAGTAATAAAACATGTATAAGAATCATGCCCTTAAGGTCAGTGATGTGTCAATCATTTAATTTCATTACATTACATTAACAAGAGCTGTCCCAAGACTATTCTTCCAATTTGCTAGTGTAATTTACATTTTCTGTTAGTCACCTGATATTATGAATTTTGTTAAAAAATGTTTAGTATTTAAGCTAAATGTATGGTACAATAACACAAAATGACTCTCAATATATAAGGACATTGACTTTATGAAGAAGGAAAAAAAAATGAATTTAATATGTATGCATCTGGAAAATACCTTGACCTATAGTACTCACTTGACACTGAAGAACATGGTACATTGACATCTTCTTTTTGGGTGGCACATACCTTCTGAGCACCTTCAAGTACCAAAAAATTTGTATGTTTAAATAAAAATAATAATCATAAACATTATGCATCACTATAATGCACCATGTTCATGCAAATAAAACCACAAGATGTTACTCCAATGTTATAGATCGTCATATCATTTGTTGAATTTAAAAGGGATTTGTTCATAGATGTTCGTATTTTTGAAACATGTCATTAAAATGAATTTTCTTACTAAACTGTTAGACTGTTTAACAAAGAAAAACTGCTCATGCATTTCAACACGGATGGTAAACATTTTCAATAACAGATATATACCCGGCATGTTAATATAAATAATATTTTCTTCAGTAGCACATAGTTTTGATCCATAATTTCACAGCCTTTATAAGTGACGAATCGATGGATCAAAATTTAAAAACATTGTTTTAATCACAAAACAATTCTCATTCACCATGATGTCCTTATACAAGAGCATGATATATTTTCATTACTTACCTGTGGGAAACTTGCCCAAGTCAATCACATTCTGGATGGCATACATGGAGGCACTCTCTGGCGCTAAAAGTATAACAGTATACAGATTATTTAAATACATATAACAGTTTATAAGTCACAATCAATTATTAATTTCAATATGTACAGAAAAAAATAACAACAAGCAAACCAATGTGAATTATGATATATATTAAGAAAATACTTTTTTAAGGCATGGTAAAAAGAATATATTTCATGCCGTTTATGAACTAGGAATATTTATGTGGAACAATACCTCATGAATGTGTACACAAATAAGCCAATTATAAAGTAAGCATGAAGGATCATCCCTTCTATTGGAATTAATGAACTTAAAGCATCGAAAAATGAAATTATAAGGATTTATCAACAATTACCATCTGTGTCTATGGCATTGGGGACCCCTGCCAGAGAGGCAGAGTCCCCAAAAAGTTCTAGCAGGATTTGCTCTGGTCCTGTGAAATCCTTCACACGGGGCCCCCCACCAGTTCCCGGCCTCCTCAGCTCATCATTCTTACTGCGCGCTATAGTTATATACAAAGGAAACATTGTAATTAAACATTCTAAAATAATCATTAGGAGCAACAGTTACAACATTGGCAATTAATGTTCATAAATATGATGCTATTTTAAAACAGTTTTGATGTATCTTAACTTGCAAATAATGTAAATTGAGGACACTGAGCCAGTGAAAATTGCAGTGGGATGATTAATATAAAAATGTTGACAATTTCATAACATTACGCTAAATTAAAATTATTATTAATCATTATTATTATAGAACACTCAACAATATTAATTGTAAAACATAGGCCAAATGTTAATAAACAAGTAAACAAAAAAGTCCATTAAAATTTTGAGTAACATATAACATAGAAGCATGTTGTAGCAAGTAACTATGATATATCATTTTTTATAACATGTGAAGTAAATTTTATTTACATATGATTTTTGTACCATAAACTCTAGCAAGTTCAAAAAAAGCTAACAAAGTAGTTAAGGTAATATATTTAACTTACTCTTGTCTTTCATGTTATAGTATTTCTTTTTCACCTCTGGGCCAGTGCGTCTGTAGCTGGAAAATTGGCTGAAATAAATGAATTACATATGGACATTTTTGTGTGTGATATAGTTATGAGTAAAAAAACAAACAATTTATTTTTGTGTTTCAATGAACATACTATTCAACATTCTGTATATTTTGTAATACACTAACCACCACTGATAGTATAAGCAGATATATAACAAACTGTCAATTTTATGAATATGAATTATGCTAACAATTTACCAATAATTTTAACATTACAAACACAAATGTACACCAACCTGTTCAGCACATTCGCAATCGCGTCCCAGCCTCTACGCCGGATTTCGCCGATTTTTATAGCTCCACAACCGGTCATTGGGCCGAACAGGACATCATGATGCTTTATAATTTCATTAGCAATAACAGTTTCTTCCTGTTCGGCCCAACGATTTCTGTTTACCGTCTGAGACTGAGTGTCGGACTTGATGTCAGCCATCTTGTTTGTTGTGATAGCAGACGCGAAAACGGTTCCGAGTTTTCGATGCGTTGCCGTAAATGCCGGGTACCAATGTCGCTTACATCATTAACAAATAATTCTTTATAAAGAACGCTAAAAATAGCGTTGGTGAATATAACTAAAGAATCGATCGAAGAACGTTCTTAGAAAAGAACAATTTAAAGAATATTCTTTATTCTTAAGTCTTAAGTAAAGAATTGTTGGTGAATACGGCCCCTGGAGCTTGACGCTCAAAACGGATAGTAAATGAACAAATCAAAATTCTCGTATCTAATCCGTCTGACCAATCAGCGTGAGGCTTATATAATAACGTTAGGGTTGGACGAGTATGCACTATTATGAACAACTGCAAAGAAATATTGAAATTAATAGATCTGCTAGATGGAAATATGCAGATTTTAAGATTAAAATGTTTGTAAAATTGGGGAGAACTAATTCTCTATGAAAGTGGCATAGTTATTTATGCTTTAATAAAGTATGAAGACATTTTGTTGAGTAATTTGTGTTTATTTATTGTTTTCTTTGCAGTTTAATACTTGGATAGAAAAGAAGAGAGAAGATAGCCCAACATAATAAGATTTAATGATGGAAAACATATAGTTTTACATGTATCATCATTTTTCTAGACCCATTTTCCAGCATATGCTGTAATGTGGTTGTTGGAGTCTTATTAACTTAAAGATCTGGAAGAAATATATGATTTAATAACCATATACTGATAAAGAAGTTTGGAAACAATGCAGGTACAGTAGTACCGGTTGTTTATTTAAGATAAAATAGTGAATAGTTTAATGTTTTACCAGATCTCTAAGTGGTTCAACATTGTTTTAGAGAATAGTTATGGTATTAGCATGTCTATGCTACACTTTAATGCTGCCGGTATATGAAAAGGCAGAAAAATTACTGATAAATTACTTAGCAATGCTGTCATAATAATAGTTATACCCTGAATAAAATGGGTATTATGTAATGCAATATATAGATGATATTTAGGGTTCTAGCCCTTTTTTTCTAAATGTGGAATAAAAATACTCTTGATAATTAGTAAAATGAGTCAAGAGTCACCAAGTACTGAAGATTTAATATTATATAAATGAGAAGGGACTTGCCTAGGCAAGTATGTTAAAAGTGTAAGTAATTTTAATTAATTAGCATTTATGCGACGTGCGGTTTACTTATGTTGAACACTTGCAGACAGGGAATATAGCGAGTTGCTCCAACTTAAGACCCTGTCTGTTTTGTACCTTAAGAAAGTTGGGCTATTTTAAAATAATAGTACCCCACCAGGGTGGCATTAAAACAATTGTAAAAACTACATTCATTTATATACATAAAATGCAGCAATATAGGCTGCTAGTTACAAAACAGTCACCTAGATAGGGCCACTTTAAAACAATATGTTAAGAAAATGAACTATATACAGTTAAGAATTAAAGGAACAAGAACATTATTTATAATATTTACAGGTTAAAAATATTTTACATGGATTAATATGATACTGCGTACCTTTAATGTAATACACAGTAATGAATTAGGTAAAAAAAACAAGTAGCCACCCAGGGAGGATTAAAATGATATATTAGAAGTGTAGGGTTGGGGGGCCAGCGGGGGGTTGGGGTCTGTGTTGGGTTGAAAAGAAGGGGAGATAATTGGAAGAGTAAAGATGTAGTTATTGTAGTTTAGTCCCTTGGACCAGAGGGAGTGCACGGCAAGACTAGATTATTTAAAAGTAAGCAAAAAAATACAGAAAGGACATAAAATCTTAAGAGGTTGAATAATACAGGTAGGAAATAGTACCAACAAGGTAAAAGTGAACTATAATAGAGGATTATAATAATCCCTGATAAAAAACTCGCATAGGGTCATATCTAGATAATAAAATTGGATATAATTGGTAAAATACAGTAGAAGACACTGTACCTATCACAGTAATACTAATAAAAACTCCAATAACTATTAGTGGTATTGGTCTTGATAAGGCCAAATGCAAATAGTTGCAAGGAACACAGGTCCTTGCACCGTGCACTCCAGTCCGGCGTGGTTCTTTGAGGATGGGGGGGAATGGGGGTGTCAGAGGGGTGGGAGGGGGTGCAGTGCAGTCAACTGTATCCGGGAGAATGGACGGCCCCGCCCTTTCTAGTTATTAAGAACTGCAATAAAATGGGGTTTATTAAGAAACTGAAAAATGTAAATGGTGGACTAACGTTTGTTTGGACCAACAGTATTTCAGTTATATAACGGCGGCCAGTTAACCTACTCTCACTTTTCCTGGGCAAGCTTAGCCGATTTAAGCGGTATACCAGTACCAAGTGCATACTGACTACTCTCTACATCATGTGTAGGCTACTGCTTATATGAATATGTTCCTCAAATAAATTTCCGCAACTTAAAACGCTAGGAGTTACAGAACTTTCATCATTTTATATGAAGGATAAGTGAGTACGATCATGTTGACTTTCAAAAATACTTAAAAGAAAGGTATGAATACAAATTTGGAATTGCTTTAAACACAGAAAAATGAACCGCTGTTTACCTTACCTTCCCTTGCTGTTAACCGTACCATCATATTTGTCTGACCGCTGTAGATCTTATTAATTTTACCATACCCCAACTTTATACAGTATACGATATATTGTTCATAAATCGTTAATTGTAGACAAACAAAGCAGAATTAGGTAGTGTTATGAATAATCAATAATCAAATGGCCTTCTTTCTATAACAAAACATCAGAAAGGTCCTCAGACAAGAAGAATTTGGACGAATAATAAATATTTCTCATAATCCCGATACAGAAATTCACATAACTTCGTCAGACATGGTGATAACCAAACAAAACGGCAAAGTTAAGTCACATATTCTCACCATAAAACTGGGGCAAAGTTTTGTATATTTCGGCCCTTTATATATCTAATATATTAACTCGGTGTCGTTTCTTCCCATAATGTATGCACCGCTGTGGAGCTTATTAAATCGCTGTAGTTTTACTTGAGTACAGGGGTGATCTAACACGAGAAAAAAGTATGTTTACTGAAATGACATTGATGCTGATATAGAGGATATTTGTTTAATGTAGTGTAAGATCGTATTTTATTTCATGAGTGGTCATAAAAACAATATTTTCACAGCCAAGTTAAAATATCTAGTTTCTATGACCACTCATGAAATAAAATCCGATCTTACACTGTGTTAAACACATTTTATTTGTCTGTTATTCTTTTGAACGATAAAACAAATGCGCGAGATATGCTGAAGCGCCACAAGTTTTGTGTATTATGAAGTCATAAGCATGACGTCCTTATGATTTCAAAATTGTGCCACTCTTACTCACTCGTCGCTTAATTATATTTGTATTGAATTTTATTAAGGTTTTTTCTGTTGTTTAAAAAGGCCGATGTTTACACTGACGATTAGGGTATTCACATACTTTCAAAAATAAACATAAAAACAAATTTAAAAGTAGTTCCATATAACCAAGAGTAAAATGATCAAACGTTATCATTTCACTCGACCTAGAGTGAAATGATCGGGTTATCTTTTACTGGTATTCCCCACTCATTCACTGCATAGCATGAAAAAAAAAACTACCTTCCATCGATAAAATGACTTATGTGATACAATTAAATAAACATTAATTTGTCGCATCGTTTACTAACATGATCCGATTCGACGCAGCGTCTCGCCCGTTTCGTTCTATGGTCTGTATCGCCCGTACAATGTTGTTTAATCTATGACACAAGCGATTGACGGTAGTATAAACTTAAATCATCAATATTATAAACAACTTACATTACGCTGATGAAAAACAACAGGAGCAAAGTTCTCAATAGTTCCCATAACGCGAACGTCAAACCGAAAACCTCCATAGTCGAGTCGAATTATCGAAATGTCTGATAGATTCGAAAGTGCAACACTCAAATGTTTTGAAGCATACACAAACAATCTTTCACTCAATGATATGCCGGGATAGTGGAAACGTGTTAACACATTTTATTCAGTTATCTCCCCTCACTTGTAAATAAACAAGTTAATGTCCTACTTTTCGAGCCTTTCTTTATTCATAAACCTACATGCTACACTCCAAAGGTATTCGCACACTAATGAAATCGGGTAAAATCGACTCATTTCGTAACGTATCGGTGTCTTTCGGTATATTTCGGAACAACGTCGGACGACGATAATCTCGAAAATTTACACCAATAAACATCGTGTATTTTGTAAATGAACCATAAACAGACACGAAACATTTACTTTTTGGGTAGCAACTGCAGTTATTGTTATGACGTTTAAAATATGCTGAAAATAAAAAAACATGAACATGTTTTGTGGCTTTTTCTAATATGACATCATGTCCGCTTGAGCAATTTTTTTACCAAGGGGTTGGCATTACAAAAATGCTGTTAACTTTTTTATTACACGGTATAAAGTCTTTTAATTTACAAATACAGTGTCTTATTGATTGTAGATTATGATGAAACAAATTAAACACATTTGTGATTATGACCATTAGTGTGTGAAAACAATTTAATCCTCTTGTGTCATTATTGACAATATACGAGCGTACTGCACATTCGTATACTGTTTCATTATTGACAATATTCTGCATAGTTGTTAATTATATTGTATTCCCACTGTGTATCTTTTTCAGTAGCTATTGTCTACGATATATTGGAACAACCCGTGTACCTGTGTATAATTACGATTCTTTTGTTCTAGATAAGTTACAAATTTACACGGTGATGACATAGTAAATGTTAACCGAGGGGTGATGGAAATATCCACAAATAGCAATCATAATCGCTGTCAAATGAATTGAGTGAATACTCCAATGAATGTACTTGGCCGTCGTCAATATCCGTGAAACTGGTTTACACAAAAGAGCATATCGTCCATTGAAAGCCAGAAGGGCTATCAGTCTTCTTAGCACATATGTGGCAGCCCATGAGATTTTTATCCCAATAGCGGCCTGCCTCGTTTATAGAAAATTGACGTCAAAGTTGAGGAACATGATTTTTATGAGAAAATCAGGATTATGATTAAGATATTTTAAATAATTGTTTAAATCTTGAAAACTGTCAACGAAAAATATTATTTATTGGGTTATTTGTATAAAAATTGTAATTTTTGCAATGATTTCTTGATTGGTTGCCATAGCAAACATCTCTTTTTAGCTCACTTGAGTACGAAGTGCTCGGTGAGCTATTGGTATAGGGGACCACTTCGGCGTCGTCCGTCCTTCCGTCGTCAAGGTGCCGTCAGCAACTTGTACCGTTATCGCGATAAATACTACATTTTTTGTTTCATCTTGACCAAAATTGCAAAGTTTGTGTATGACCATAAAATCTTGGACGAGTTCGATAATGGGCGCGATCGGACCAGTAACACCAGAGTTATTGCCCCTTTTTTGATTTAAAAAAAGTGCAAAAGTGCCCTTTTGCAACGTATAGACTTTATTTTCCATCCAATCTTCACCAAACTTTCAAAGTTTGTGTGTGACCATCAGATCTCAGCAGACGCCAAAAATGGGCCAGATCGTTTTTCAAACACCAGAGTTATTGCCCTTTGTTTATTAAAAAATATACAAAAATGGACAGTTTGTCTACTACCATGATTTTATAGTTGAAGTCGAATATAAGCAAGATCGGACCAGAAACACAAGAGTTATTGACCTTTGTTTGTGAAGAAAATATGCATAAATGGACATTATACAGGATAGAGACTTCATTTTTCATCTAATCTTCACCAATCTTGCACAGTTTGTCTATGACCATAAGATTAAAGGTGAAGTCGAATATAAGCAAGATTAGACCAGAAACACCAGTGTTATTGCCCTTTGTTTGTGAAAAAAAACATGCACAAATGGACATAATTCAGGATAGAGACTTCATTTTTCATCCAATCTTAAGACTACAGTAGAAGTCGAATAAAAGCATGATCGGGCCAGAAACACCAGAGTTAAAAAAAAACATCAACAAGTTATCAATGATTGGCTTGCACAAATGATTCAATGTTGACCAAACTTACACAGTTTGCGCATGACCATGAATATTGATTGATAAAATTTGATTTCCAACAGTTCCAAGACTTGCATGCAGTTATTTGTACATGCAACTTCAGAGCCTGCATTAACATCATTTATCATCATTGGAAAGAAAATTATCAAAGAAAAAGCAAAACTTTACCTTAAAGCACAGCCATCGCAGTTATCGCATTGCAACTAGTTTTCCAAAACTGTTTGCGAAAAAGACATTAAAATCTACTGTTTGTGCATTTTCCAGAATTGTCAATGACTTAATGAAAATATCGTGAAAAATGATTTGAGAACCATTAGCAAACCTGTCACAACAGTATGGTCTTCATCTATAGCAGTGCAAAGGTGAGCGCTTTGGGCGATCATGGCCCTCTTGTTAATTATTATTTTTGTCCGAAACATTTGTACATTCAAAGTTTGTTATTTGGGAATGGCAGTCCAGTAACTATATATTTTATAAATTATTGAAAACGCATGACTGAGAAAAAAGGAATCCATTTCCAGTTTCTACACATATCAGTGTATTTAAAACTGCCAATAACTCATTTTCGCCCAGATACCGCATTTGGGCCAAAATTATCATGGGCTGCCACATATACTGATGACACCTACTGGCTTTCAATGGACGACATGGTTCTTAACACTTACACAGTTTTTGCTCCATAGCTTGTTTCTGCAACATCTCCGTGTTGTTTTGTTATTTTAATGAAATTCCAAAATACAAATCTATCCCATATTAGATTTTATGAACAAGATTTTCTGGCATTTTCTTTTAAGTAAGGTCATATAATACATAGAGGATATTTGTTGATTTCGGTGTTTTTGGTATTTTATTTCACAAAGGTTCATAGAAAATGATATTTTCACGAGTGGTGCAGCTGTTTCCACCGTTGTTTTTACTTTTTAAATGGGTTTAACTCGAACATTTCGTGGGAATCTGAACGTCATGACGTCAAAATATTTTCATTTCACAATTTTAAGTCCGGCATCTTTGACGGTCCGTTTAATTTACTGTATTAAATCGGAAACCTGTGAGTGGTAATTTTCACTGTTTTAAAACACTGAATTACCAATTTTATTTAACTAATATTTCTCCATAAATCACTGGAAAGCATTAAATAAATAAAAGTACTCGTTCATACAGCTGCAGTTTACTGAACCAAATCTGTCACATTGGTAATTGCAGACGTGTTTAGGCCAATGAGGTAAGTAAGTGCATTTTCTAAACATTGATGCCATGTTAATAATTTCCAAGTATATTTGTTACAAATTTTGAAGTTACACATAAGACAATAAAAAACAAAACAAATCTGGAACACATTTGTCACATGATAAAATTAACGTAGATTCAAACAAAAGTAAAACCAGTGCATGCATTTTCTAAAAATTGATGTATTGTTAATCATTTCGACCTATATGTAGTGGGGTGGAGATAAACAAACACCGTCTCGAGGTTCGAGTTGTATAATTACGACGCCGACAATATATCGGAATTTATATATAAAATATAAATAAATGAAAAACAAGGTTGGATGATGAAGTATTCACAAAATATAATTATTTAAAATGCAATACAAAAATAAGTCTTGCGACTCGGGTTTGGAATAAAATGGAAAGCTGGCATGGTCAGTTATTTCACATCTATAAAAAAAAAAAAAAAAAAAAAAACAACAAAAAAACAAACATGTTATTTCCAAACTGACCAATCAAAATCTTGTTGATCGTAAACCATGCATACTGACTGCACTATACATGAATGACATCACAGTACATGGCTTGACGCGCACAGGACAAGGGACTGAATCTCACAAATGGACACATACAAGACAAGGGACATACACACTACATAATACTAGTAGACAATGGACATAAACACTATATGATAGTTTTATAAAAATAGATACAATATAGAATATATATACGAAATTGACCTATTCTACACAGTCCCTCTCTTCTTCAAAATGTCTCCGGACATTTAAAATCTTAGATTAAACTTAATGAATCCAAAACATTGAAAAATATTTTGGAAAAACAACTAAAACAATTTAATTAAAGTTCTAAATATAATAAAAGAACAATAAGATAGACTAAATTGAAAAAGAACCTCGAATATAAACAATTATTTTAATGATACACAAAAATAAATCTGATAGATGAACCGTTAATTTAAATATGCATGTCCTTACACTATCAATAGTTTGATCGAAGGGAAGTAATAACGTCAACCATGAAATAATCTGTGAACAAGAGTTGTCTGCCATGTTCCCTTAATCAAATGGACATAAAGAATAAAATCAAATCAGTAATGATTAAAATTACTGAAATATATTAACTTGATACACAAACAAAACATTCTAAACAATATTAATATGGGTATCACAAAATTTTATTGAAAGTTTTCCTTATTCAATATTAATAAAATCAAATAGACAAATTAAAATAATGGTACATGTTTCATATTCAATCACTCAACAAAAATCTAACCTGTACCATTCTCAATATAAAATGATAAAATTTATTTACAGTATATACATTTGAGTAAAACATTTCAATATTATTTGGATTTCAAAAACCTTTTCTCAAAGATATTGAAGAGATAAGGAAGTGAATACTGCTCTAAACAAATGTTAGAGCAGAGTTTGCAAAAAAACAGACACATAACTATCCGGCCTCCTAGTGAAACCTTTAAAACCTTTAAAAACCTTTATTTTGTGGAAAATCCTTTAAAACCTTTATTTTTCTAGGAATACCTGTAAAAACCTGTAATTCGCTATAAAAACCTTTATTTTTTGTCAATCAGTTTGCCGCATCTTTTTGTGGCAATGAATATTAAAACAGACACATACAATAATCATACAAATGTTTTAACAAACGTTTCACATCTATGTGTGGAGCTTAAACTTTACAAGACTTGAAGACAAAACCTTGTATATACAGCATTGGAGCAATAAATCTTACTATTAATCAACAATAATATTTCTGTAATTCCTCTGATAATTAATGACAATATATTAAACATTGAGGATACATTATTTTTTGTTGGATAGTTCAATAGTCGAAAATTGAACATGGAAAACCCTACACTTAATCAAATCAGAATACTTTTCAAGGTCCAGAACAAAATAGTGGTTGCTGCAACCTGCTCCATTTTTGTTTTCGCTGCTGCCTTTTGGGGTTGGCTAATTCAAGAATACTTAACATTTTTTGTTCTTCTTAAAAAGTACAAGATAATGAAGAGACTTAATGTTTACAGGGCTTTTTTACCTTATATAACAGAGGCTGATCTTCGGCTACTTCACAAGTCCAAAAAGTTAAGTTTTTTTACAATTCAGAGAAAACGATTCACAATTGGAATAAATAAGTTCACAATAAAGACGCTTTTAACAGTCACGGTATTGCTATTGATATCCGATTTGACGGGCATGTTTGTTTACTTCAGCAGGTCTCGTTTTATCACGATCGTTCATTTTCGTCTAGTTACGGAAGAAGTCAATCGGGAACAATTTGTATATTACGACAATTATCGATTAGCTACAGAAAATCACATGTTACTAACAACGAAATAAAATATTTTATTTTGATAAAATATTAAAAATTAAGTACGATCTAAAATTAGTATTTGGCACATTCCTTTTGAATACGGTTGAAAAACGTTTTCAATTAATCAAGCTGACCATTTGTGTTTACATTTGCCAAAACTGAAGTCATGTCAAGAAATTCGAAATATTACGCCAAAAAAAATCCCAAGCACAAAGATCGTAAAAAAAGGGTGTTTGAATTTGCATTAAATTATAAACGAAGATACCACTGAAGTTGAATCACACAAGAAATTAAAAACATCTCATTCTCAAAATGAAACCGACTGTTTTTGCAAGTCTTATAAATAGTGAAAATATAACAATTCGCATTTGGTGCAGATAACTTTTGTTGAGGGTATTATACTATAGGGAATTATGGTTGTCAGACAATGAAGTGAAGAAAACAGTCCCTGTATATGCATTTGAGGTCACTTTTAATATAAACAATTGTTTAAATATTATATGTGCTGGTTTTGTTACTAGGTTTACATTATACTGTCACAGCTGTGTTTTTGAATCGTGGTAATATTTCCACAATTTTACAAAAACACGCGCTAATTTTCACAAAATGACCAGGCTAGGGTGTTTTCACAAATTTTGGTAAAAAAGCCCTGGTTTAGAAGCTTATGTATGTAAAATAAAGACAGATGGACAAAATTGAGGTACAAATGACTGAAATTATAGTCAGAAGAAGGTCTCTTGTTGATTTCGCAAGTTTGTAGTGATGCCTAGCAAAATGAATACTTACAGCTGTGTTTACACATTGAACAAGAATGTTAGACACTCTTTGCTTTGAAAGTGACAGTATTCAGGTTATGACAAAGGCAAGGTCATTGACATGTCAAAGAATTTTTCAGTTGCCTTATCTACCTTGATGCTTAATTAAAGCCTTAACTGAGTTAGTCCAGTGTAGTTCGATTGCTATTTTCAATTATCACACTTGTAAGAATAATTATTATTAACTTTCCAGGTGCAGTATACATTAATAACAAAATCTGAGGACTGCCATTCAAGTTTTATATGTCATCACAGTGATTATTCTTGCTAATTGAAATTTTGAGGCGCATGTCTAACATGCTTGTTCCTTTTGTTGAAGTGTGCATATCAACTACATTTTACGAACAATTGTCTACTTTTTTTAAGAACCTCATATTGTATTGTACTGTGTGAGATCCAATGATAATTACTCAGAAGCTAATACACAATGATGAGATAACCTTTTGTAATGATGTTCCAACTAAGTAATTGTTCTTACAACGAAGGGCTTTTGATTTCTTTTGCAATTTTGCATCATCTGCATTTGTATGTATTTTTGTCTCATGCTCAAATACAGATTTGATACGGTTTAGTTGACAATTGCTTTGGTATTTTATTTATGGTGAGTTTTATTTTTACAAAAAATATCTGTCATTATTTCTTGGCCATTACTTGTCAGAGTACAGTATTGTTCTTATTCCTGCAAATATGTTTTACATCGCTAAAGATATTGACTTTAAACAGATATTAAACGTCTAAAAAAGGTGGAAATAATGTGTAACACTCTGTTACATTGTTCTTGTTTTTTCCTCAGTGGGTTCTTTATCATATGGATTATTGCTGTTTTCTATATAAAGAAAAATGTGTAGTGTTTATTTTGTTGTCACAACTATTTTATTTACAAGTGAAGTACAATTAAAATGACATGTATGTTTCGTCTAATATCCATCAAATTAGATGGTTGAAATTAACCTTTATTTGCTCTTGAATTTTAACGAAATTCCTCATAAAAAGCCTTTATTTTGCAAAATTGGAACCATTATAAAAACACCTTTATTTTCATTTAAGTCTGTTAGGAGGCCTGAATTATGACAATTATGTTTCCAAAACATAAATGGATATAGAGAATACATGGTTGGTACCGGGATGGAGAAAGTTTATCCGGTGAGGCTTAGAAAATAAAAATAGGGCGAGCTTTCTATTTATCCTGATTTGTATTCAATTTAATTTAAAAACACCAAACACTAAAGTTAAAAAAAGCAACAAATTCTAGACGGGCCTCAACCTAATAACTCGCTTGCATGAATGCGCACTACCCGGAAAAAAGTAGTTCTCTATTTTTTAAACACCTTTTTTCAAAAAGCAAAAGTAAAATATTCATAAATCTTATTTGCTGATGTCAGTACGACACGAAAATGACGTAGTAAATCTACTTTTGTTTTAAACCAGATTATATTGGTTTCTAAAGAGTTAATTTACGTCACACCAACTTCGTAATTCATTTTGAATTGTAAGTTTACACAATGTAGTAAAACCAGAACGCGAGTGTTTTGCAGTTTAAAATACATGAAATCGGAATAAATATTAGTGTTTCTGTGCCTTGGATGGATTATATTACGCAATAACATTCAGATAAAAAGTGTATGGAATATTTGCCTCGAATGGAAACGGTGAGATCGATCCCTTTTCAATTTTCTACGATTTACTCGGGTAGTTGTGGGTGGAGGACAGTGTAACTGAAAGTGAAATAAATAAAATGTTTAGTTCTACGTTAATTTCTTTTTTTAATTTCTTTTCATCGTAAATTAATATAAAAGGTTATTTCTTTGATGAATATGCTCTGTTGGTTGACCAAAGAAAGTCTGTCCACAAGGAATAACCCGCTTGCATCAGATTCAAGTGTGTTGAAATGGAATGGAACTGGAAGGAAACTGTTGTTAACCAGTCAAATGGAATGTGAGGACAAACAACTCATTTGTTGTTTAACTCTGTTAAACTAGACAACACAAAGTTTGTATCGATGAAACTCTTGTAAGTAGACTTTATGCTGTGTCATTCTCGACAATGTTGTCATCCGGCGCGTAGGAATACCTATTGACGGTATATCATAGTCACGTGATCTACTGCCGGATATCAACAAGTTTATACGGTCACCGCTTTATTAGGTCACTGTTTGGGTTAGTAGCAGGATAAATTATATACTGCACCTAAATCTGAAAATGTTTACAACCATAATTGAAAGCATGGCATATATTTTCATTAAATGCAAAATAAAATGTTTAATTGTTGAAATTGCAAAATTCACAAATTTACACATATTTACACATTTTATAGTAAAAAATGGGCCTGATAGGTTACAAAACACCAAGCTGGACATATAAAATGAGTGCATCAAACAAAATGCTCAACAGACTGCTCAAGCTGCCATTCGCCAAACCGGTCTGGTGGACAGCGTTGGCGGACAGGTCTGCTGGGGGTTGGACTTTCCTGTCTAGGCGGGGTTAAAGAAGGACCAAGGAAGGAGTAGACACATGTGAAGGGGGCGAACCAACCGGAATGGGAGTAGAAGATCTACATGAGACTGAAGGGGAGGTAGGACTCACAGAACGTTGTTGAGAAACAGAATCCGAACGGGGAGATGGAGAAGTATCTGAAATAGAAGGGGTACCGATGCTGGTCACTGGGCCTGGAGTTACAGCAGTATTATTGTATTAGTTCCTCCTCTGTGGCATCCTGTAAATTTGTACAACAGAATCAGAATTTGAACTACTGTCACTATCACTGTCAGGTTTCTGAATAGGCTTAGTTTGTGTTCTGATCTTGCGGACAGTTTGCAGTGCCACGTCAGGTTCTGGAAAGAGAAAAATGGCAACAACATGTTCATGTGAAGAGTTCGAATAGGTCCTCTGCGGGTCTCTCTCTGTAGTCTGTACACAGGCTGGCCTGCATATGGGATATCAAGAACCACATATGGTTCTCTCTCCCATTTATCAGCCAATTTATGTCTGCCTTGCAGATTTACTTGCCTAACAAGTACAAGCTCATCAATGAAGATCTGATTCTCTTCTACTTTACTGTCATACAGAGCTTTGTTTTGTGCTGCTCGCTTTTTAGCACATTCACCTGCCACTCTGTATGGGAATTTGAGGCGTTCCTGCAGTTTTGAAATGTATGCAGAGTGCAATGCCTCTCCTTCGTTTCCTGGGGTTGTGCCTAAGATGGCATCAACCGACACCGTGGGTGCCACCCGAACATTAAGAAATGTGGGAAAAACCCAGTTGCACTGCTTTTTGTGGCATTGTAAGCCTGTACCAAAGAAGAAATGTAGTCTTTCCAATTTGACTTCTCATCACACAGAGTACCCAGCATGCGGAGCAAGGTACGGTTGAACCGCTCCGCCGATGGATTAGCCATGGGATGAAAAGGTGTGGTCCGGGACTCCGAACATTTGCAAACTTACAAAGTTCTTTGATGACCTGACTCTCAAAGTTTCTGCCTTGATCAGAATGGAGTTGCTCCGGGAACGAGTAATGAGCAATGAAGTGTTCCAACAAGGCTTTGGCGGTGGTGGTCGCTTTCTAGTTGCGGCAAGGGATTGCCTTGGCATAACGGGTAAAGTGGTCCGTTATAACCAACACATCCTCATAACCACCTTTGCTTTTATCTACTTTGAGGAAATCAATACAAACAAGTTGCATTGGCCTGGTGGTCTCAATAGGAACAAGATTTGCAGAAGAAACAATGGGTGTTTTCCTGTATATACAGCTCCTACAGTGAGTGACATGACTTTCAATGCACTGTTCGATTCCTGGCCAGTAGAAACGCTGCCGAGCAAACCACAATGACTTGTCGCGCCCTGGATGACCAACATCGTCAAGGACCCCCCGACACGCCATTAAGCGATAAGAGTATGGCACAACCTTTTCACCGTCTAACGTGGAGCTACGATACAAAACTCCATCAATAATTGACAGCCGATCAAAATCCCTAATAAGTGTTTTGACATTGGTTGGAAACTTTTTTACATCTCTAGGTTTTGTACTATTGACCCATTTCAATGACTTGTGCAATATCACGGTTCTTTGGACCAGTTAATTTGGTTTAATGTACTGGCTGGTGGGATTGCATCCACAGCGGTCGTCTGAGAAGCAGAAACACCAGTCAGACATTCAATGGCTGGAAGCTGAAACGAAAAAGAGTCACATATTGCCTTAATAGAATCGGAGAACAATTGTAGTCTCCTGCTCAAACCGTCACAATCAGTATTGAGCTTACCATCTTTGTAAGTTATGTCAGAGATGTGCATAGACAAAGCGGCAACCCAACGCCGGCTGGTAGCATCGAGCTTTGCTGTTGACATGACGTAAGTTAAGTAAGTTAAATGGTTGTTGTCAGTGGTTACTGTAAAAGTCTATGAAATTATGAAACGTTTTGTCTTTTTTTCAGCCACCATTCCAGTATCCCCGCCACAGACCCAACAGCCTTATTTTCTCTCTACTTTCCCCTTTTCTCAACAGACAAGTCAGTCTTCACCCAACGTTCATGGGCGAGGTAATGGCTATCGAGGCAGAGGATTCAAGAACAACCCAAAAGTCTAACCACCTCTGCTAGTGGCCACCCAGAGGTCGGTGATATTCAAAGCCATTCTCAACTTTCTTCGATTTCAGATTCAAATTCTTCATCCCTTGCACATCGTTTGGTCGGAGATTCCAATCGAACAAACATAGTTTTCCATGGTGTTCCTACTGTTTCTCTTATTGATACTGGTTCAATGGTGTCCACTGTTTCACGTTCATTTTACCAGTCACTTCCCAATAAACCACATCTTAATGATCTTTCAAAATTGGGTGTTGATTTGAAAGTAGCTGTTTCAAATGGTAACCATTTAGAAATTATTGGTTTCATTGAAACTTCTATCTCTATTCCTTTTTTGAACTTTGACTTGCCATTGCCAGTTTTAGTTGTACCAGATACGCAGGCTAGTCCATCTTGTCCTGTTATCTTCGGAACTAATATCATTCAGCGGTGCAAGTCTGTGTCAGCTGGTATATCTTTGCCTGATGCCTGGCAGCCGGCTTTCAACACACTTGTTTGTAAACCAGCTACAGTTGTGTCCACAAATGAACACACTGTTGAGGTCAAACCTTATATATCACTTTCTTTCAGTGGAATCGTGAGAGTCATGACATCCAGAAGGTAGTTACAGAAAACCTTTCTGATGATGGACCTTTAGTTGTCAGGCCACACGTTGTTAAAGTCCCTCAGCATGGTAATTGTGCCAAAGTTCCAGTGAGACTTTGTAACATGACTGCCAAGTCAGTGTTCATAAAACCTAAAACCCCCATTTGTGTTGTAAATGAAGTCACTATTGTTGATGATATTACTACTTCTCCTATCTTTCATTCTGTTAATCCCACTTCACAACAGTTTCATAAGTCCATTGATGATCTTGGCATCAAAATTGATTCTTCAAATTTGACGCCAGAGCAGCTTCTTAGAGTTCTATGGGACTCAGGGTTTCCCGCAGTCCTGTATCGCTTGTCGGGCCCGACATGCCTTCAAAGCAGAAAGTCGTTTGACGACATGCTTAAATAACGCCGACATGCTTTAATTTTCAAAGCGACAACCTTTATCTAATTACACAGATCTCTAATCGATGGGCCATCAACGCACGCCGTTTTGATCGATAAGGTCTCACTTCCAAAGTTGTGATGGACAAGAGACTGAATAGTGTAGTCCCGCCCACAACGATATCATTAGCCAATCAAATACGGCGAGTTTAAGGGCGGAATATATACCCTACTATCAACTAAAAAGTGTTTGACAACAAATACTAGCGCTTGCCAGGAAAAGCTAACAGGCATTTTCAAACATTTCATAATTGCATTAGCCTTTTAATTTTATCCCTGTATATCCCTAATTCGTTTAACAAATTGACATTCAAAAATTTTCAAACAAATATCGAGTCTTATTTTAAAACACAATTAGACGTCGTCCAACGTCATTTTGTTCGCATAAACACTATGCATTTAAGCACGTGACCAGTCCATGAACGTTTATCTTGTACATGGCGACACAATTTTCGCGCGCTTTTGTAGCAAAACACGCTTTTTACATGGAGATACATGACCGTATTTTATAACGATTAAGACACGCGTATTCAAATATTTAATGACAATGGTGACTCTTTCGGCTTTTAATGTCCACCTGTAGTATAACTGATAACGAATGATGTTTTTTTTTCGAATCCGAAAACAACTAATAGAATAAAAAAGTTTTTGAAACAACGGGAAAGTGGGGTCAAGCGTTACGGCCGATATTTGGTCGTCGCCGGGATTTAGAGCATTGCGGCCGATTTGGGGGATGTGGGATCGAGCAGTGCCGCCGATTTTGGACAGATGGGGTCGAGCATTGCCGCCGATTTGTTCGCCGACAGGCTTTAGAGTATGGCGGCCGATTTCGGGCTGGTGGGGTCGAGCATCGCAGCCGGTTTTGGCATGTAGGGTCGAGCGTTGAGGCCGATTCCGGGGAAGTGGGTCGAGAATTGCCGCCGATTTAGGGCAGTTGGCGTCAATCATTGCGGCCGATTTGGTCCCCGCCGGGATTTTGAGCATTGCGGTTAATTTCGGGCTGGTGGGGTCGAGCATTACTGCCGGTTTCGGACACGTGGGGTCAAGCGTTGCGGCCGATTTCTGGCAGGTGGGGTCGATCGTTGCAGCCGATTTCGGGGAGGTGATGACTTGAGATGCGGCTGATTTCGAGGAGGTAGGGGGCAAACGGAGCTGTTTCGGTAACGTTTGGGCTAAGGATGCGGATCGGAACTATCTCCGATCTCGGTGGGGGTGGGGAGGTAGAAGTCGAGTTTTTTTTCGCGGGGGAGGGGGCGTGTCGGGGATGCAGACATGCCTTCAAAATACCCTGCGGGGAAACCCTGGGACTGGAAACAGGTATTTTCATCTGGTCCAACAGATATAGGCCATTCCAATTTGGTGAATCACCATATCACTCTTGATGATGACACTCCTTTTAAACAGCCTTACCGAAGGATTCCCCCAGGTATGTATGAGGAGGTGCGCCAGCATGTTAAGGAGATGCGTGCTTGCGGTGCTATCCGCGAAAGCAATTCCCCTTACTCTTAAACTGTGTTTTAGTACGAAAGAAAGAGAATTATTTTCGTTTTTGTCTAGACTTTCGTCTGCTCAACTCCAGAACCCGGAAAGATGCTAACATGCTTCCTCGTTCCGACGATACTGTTGATTTACTTGTGGGTTCCAAGTTCTTTTCAAAGTTAGACCTACGGTCAGGTTATTTGCAGGTCAAATGGGCGGAAGAAGACAAGGCTTAAACTGCATTTTCCGTGGGGAATCTTGGATTCTATGGATGTGAACCCATGCCATTTGGTCTCGTAAATTCTGGCGCCACATTCCAGCGTTGCATGGAAAAGTGTTTGTGCGATCAGTGTCCAGTGTCTCGTCTTTATTGACGACATATTGGTACTGGCTGATACTTTTGAAATATTTTTGGGTCGCGAAATTATGTAGCAACCCAATATTCAAATGTCAAATGTCAACACATTTGCAATAATGATATCTTAATCAAGCAAATAGCAAAAGTTAACGTATAAATCAAAGGAAATGAGAGGATAAAATGCAAATAATATTGAAATACCAACGATCTGAGATACAGAACGTGTTTTCGTTTGTGGTTTGTTTACCTGATTTACTTTAAACGGACTATTTTCGTATACATACGCACAACAAACAAATAGTGCGAAAGACAAATGCAAATTAAATATTTAAAATAAACTTACGTGTCCATCCAAAATATCCATAAAACACAAATATTAAAACAAGTTTCATATAAAAAAAGTTCACAGTAAACGTTCACAAAAATCCTGTAGCTGTCTGCTGAAGACAAAGGTCAAAATAAAAGCCACGTGATTTAAACACGGAATCCCAAGCACGGGTGGGGAACGTTCCCTCTCACGAGGCAAAATGTAAAAATGTTTAAAAGTTCTTTGAATAACTCCAACTGAAAATAAAGTTAAGAAATGATTTTCACACGACAGACATCACTCATCGAAACAGCCCATGGTGCCGGCAAGGGATCCTCAACCTCTGTGGGTCTCCGGGGGGGCCTTGGAACGACACCGCTCCGCCAGAGTGGTCCGCACGTGGTAGGTGTGGCTCCAACCTGGTTTCAAACGTCTTGTAGTCGGGGAGCCAAATATAGAGGGGTGGAGATAAGCCAACACCGTCTCGAGTTTCGAGTTGTATAATAACGACGCCGACAATATATCGGAATTTATATATAAAATATATAAAAATGAAAAACCAGATTGGAAGATGAAGTATTCACAGTAATATAAATATTTAAAATGTAATACAAAAATAAGTCTTGCGACTCAGGTTTGGAAAAATTGAAAGCTGGCATGGTCAGTTATTTCACATCTATAAAACATGTTATTTCCAAACTGACAAACCAAAATCTTGTTGATCAATAAACCTTGCATACTGACTGGACAATACATGAATGACATCACAGTACTTGGCTTGACGCACACAGGACAAGGGACTGAATCTCACAAATGGACACATACAACACAAGGGACATAAACACTACATAATACTAGTAGACAAGGGACATAAACACTATATGATATTTGTATAGAAATAGATACAATATAGAATACGAAATTGACCTATTCTACATATATTTGTCACAGATTTTGAAGTTACACATAACACAATGCAAGAAAATCAAAAACTGGAACACATCTGTCACATGGGTCATTGTATACGTGTTTAGGTCAATTACGTACGAATAGAGCTGCAACGATTTAGCCATAGATCGATTCGATTCGAGTTCGATTTAAAACATTATTTAGTCGAAAATTTCGATGTGATTCATGTTTTCCTTTTCAGGCTTGTTTTTCGTATTTATAAGTCATGATTTTCAAAAGAAAGTAAAGAATTTTATTTGTTATTATTTATGCCATTGCATTTGGTAATGTCAACGTATGCGCCCTAAGTAATATATATAAAAATTAATACGAACAAGGAAAAATGGTGATAATGTTTCACAACTAGTTCAGTTTAACAGTACCCATGATACATTCAATTTACACGATTAATCTACACAAAACATAATTTAAATTTGCAGTTTTATGACAAATCATCTACAAATATATAAAATAAAATCGATTCGAAATTGTTTTGTTTAATATGGACAATCGAATCGGGCCATTTACAAGCGATATATCCATACATAGAAGGAATTGTTGCAGCTCGGTAGGACCATATTTTCACAAATAAAATTTTTCACATCTGTGAAAAATAGGATCTCATTTTTCGCAGGTGTGAAGATTGAGATCCCATTCGTCACACATCGCAATCTCATTCTCTACATTTTCTATGAAGTTTGTTATTGCATACAGTTTTCGATATGCAATGAAGTAATATTCCTATGTGATCTTCACGCATACCCCGCTTTTTGACCAATTATTTTCTTCACACATAAACATGTGACAAATGAGATTCTGTTCAGGTTTGTAAAAAATGTCATTTGTGCAAAAACATGATCGAACACAGCTCTACGTAAGAAACGGACGACACGCCTTTTGTACGTAAATTTTTTAAAATTAATGTAGATTCTGAAAATAAGTATGAACAGTGCATGCGGCGTAACGAAGCAACTTTGGAACGCATATCGTGCATAACAGCAATTCTCTGTAAATTTAATGAAGACCATATGATGCTGTTCCTATTAAATATAAGCTTTACGTTTCACTTATGCTACAACGTCATTCCATTAAAATTGTTTAATTGTTATTCTTTTAGCAATCGTCTTTCTTATTCCAAAGCTCGTTACGCAAACACGAATGGAGCTTGAGAACATGGGAAGCGTTAATTGAACTAGAAGGTTGGATTTTGCAAGACACAACGTACAATCTTATGTTGAAGTTAACGGGACTATTTACGATTAAAAAACAAAATCCGTAACAGAAGCATTAATGTAGACTAATTAAATCACACAGTATGTTAAGTATGTATTGCAACACGAACAAAAAACACAACAACAACAACGCACTGTGTGTAAACAGTAGATTATGTGAAATCTTGCGTACTGTATATTACATACTGATAAATTAATATTTTTATACTATATATTCAGTATAACTCGATGGCTGAAAACCAGAAAGTACTAACTGCTATTGATTTCAAATGCAATATGTACCTCCTGGTCTTCAATATTCGAAATATTATTATATAATTTGCAGACATATTAATTAAACTGTAAAACTGCAACTCTCTAGGTCAAATTACACTAAGTAAATAAGTCATGTAGGGCTGTACTCTCTAAATAAATCAGCAAGTTTAACTCGAAGACATGTTTTTAGGTTTAGACACTTGCTTTGATATTCTTTTTTGGAGATGTTGGTAGAGTAAGCATTGGCATGCACTAATAAATCACAGATGTGTTTTCAGATTGGATACTACAGTATGAAACTTGCGCTGAGGCGGATTACATTCAACTAGAAAGTAGCCGGTAAAAAGATGGTGATAAAACAGTCAACTTTGTTTAGTGTCGAGTTGTTTCTTACATATTACATGACATACCCTTTTTATTGCTTAAATCAATTCAGCTTAGAATGCTCTTTAAGAAAAGGTACGGTTATGAGTGTCCCTATGTGCAAAATGTTGCATGTATTTTGGGTTAAAATTATCGCTTTTACATTAAATTACATAAGGATTGGAATTAGTATATTGTAACCTAAACACAAAACAGGGAGCGGCACTAACGGGGCAATGTTTACATAAAATCACCATGTTACTGCGTGGCTTTATTGGCTGTAATAAGTTTCATGGAAAATATGCGATAAATATCATGATTTGAATGTGCATTACGATTTTTACAGCGAAAACCGTTTATTTAAGTAAAAAAATAAATAAATAAATACGGAAACCCGACTTGTGCATCTCGCAGCACACCAAATCATGCTCAAACCAAAATTGAAAACGTTTCATACAATATTCATCTTTATTGCATTAAAATCTGTAAACATATTCTAGTATTTTGACTGATTTCTATCAATTAAGTACACAATTTGACTCATGCACTCCAATATAATCAAGACAGTGAAAACGCAAGCCAGTTTGCTTAGCATGCGTCATTCTCAAATGCGTTTTCACGCATTTCTACTCTGTGGATCAGTCTGAAATTTTGCATGCACATTAGAAAAATGTTAATAATGATGTAGAATAGTTTACTGTTCCCGATATCAAAACATAAAGTTGTCTTCTAGGTCACATTACACTAAATAAATAAGTAATATTGGGCTGAACTCTCTAAATAAATCAGCAAGTTTAACTCGAAGACATGTTTTTAGGTTTAGACACTTGCTTTGATATTCTTTATTGGAGATGTTGGTAGGGTAAGCATTGGTATGCACTAATAAATCACTGATATGTTTTAAGATTGGATACTACAGTATGACACTTGCGCTGAGGCGGGCTACATTCAACTAGAAAGTAGCCGGTAAAAACATGGTGATAAAACAGTAAACTTTGTTTAGTGTCGAGTTGTTTCTTACATATTATATGACATGCCCTTTTTATTGCTTAAATAATTTCAGCTCCGAATGCTCTTTAAGAAAAGGTATGGTTATGAGTGTCCCTATGTGCAAAATGTTGCATTTATTTTGGCTTAAAATTATCGCTTATACATTAAATTACATAAGGATTGGAATTAGTATATTGTAACCTCTAGCGGCACAATCACAACCACCCATCCCAATCAAATTGATATGTTTATCTGTGCAGAGGCTTGGGAATTTCATTATAAAATTAAAACATTGTACATACTGTATATTTATCTTTATGAATCATACATCAATTCATTGTTCATATAGCACAACAACACAATAACACAACATTCATCATAATTATATCCGGATTTAAAACAGAACACACAGTTTATGAAAACACTCTGATCAAAATAATCTATAATACAATTATCATGTAATAGTATTTTGAATAAAAAAAACACAACTTTATAAAGCAACTCTGATGATAAAAGCATATTAGGTGAGTTCATGAATCTCAAATATTTTCTGACTGTACAGTCGACAATTCCAATATATTACATAAGACGACAGGCCTATAAAACTACAGAACACCAGTATACATTGCAAAGGATTTCTAGATTGTGTGCTTGTCTAGCAGATATTGTAGTTTAAGAATTGGCAGGGGACATTTAATATCTATATTTGAATTGTTCCATAGTGTCCATGCAGATAAACAACCATATTATTAATAATTTTTGTTCTTGTAAATTACAACTTCAATACAGCAATGCAATGATGAACCATTGGGGGCAATGCCGCCATTTCAAATGCTTTATACGATTGGCATAATACCTAAACGTTCTACAAAGTGGTAAGTCAGACACACTGATTATCGATAGGTTCCAACATCGTTGGAAATTAGCCCTTTACCTACTCCATACAAGTATTTACATATACATAGCATAGAACATAACATAATTAGCCCTTTACCTACTCCATACAAGTATTTACATATACATAGCATAGAACATAACATAATTAGCCCTTTACCTACTCCATACAAGTATTTACATATACATAGCATAGAACATAACAACCATGATCGTTGTCAATATTATCAAATGTATCTTAAAACAAGCATGGACTTTAGATGTAATTCAATTTTCATCAACTTCTACCGATATTGATAGGTTAACGAACTAGTCTGGGCTATTGGTGTAGCAAAATCGATTTGGCGATACGCGCGGATGATATGGCGTTAAATCATGATAGGCAAATAACCCCGGGTTCCATTCGCTGACGTTATTGAACCGTTAACGCCGCTCTAGGAGATATTTTCTCGTTAAAAGGATATCAATGAGACTTAGCGTAAATAATTATTTTAACCTAGGACCAGTTATCAGATAAGATGTAAGGTAACTTAACTATTTCCAAAGACACTGTGCAATACATAAATAATGTATATATGATATGTATAAAAAATAAATGGTGATTGTTTTTACTACTGAAATAGGCATCACGCCGAAACGATTGATATTAAACATTAAATAAACAAAACATTTTTTTGCGATATATTTATCATTAATGTATGCTATATTTACGATACAAACCTTAATGTTGTATATGTCTGTTAAAAACATTTAATTTTTAAAAAAATTTAAACATACAGTTACTTTGCATAAGGTTTTGCAAAACGGGAAATCGGTGCATCATTTATTTTTTTTAATTAATTTTTATAATTAATAAAATAAAGATAATAACGATTATTATTATTATTATTATTAACGTTAACGTTATCAAATGTTTTAGGTGCACGCACGGTGGGTTCCCCGTCTTCTAAAAGATGTTGAAAAGGAGCGCAGAGTGAGAGAGTCGCGATCATTTCTCAGACGCTACCATAGAGAAGGGGATGCGTTCCTAAATAGAATCATTACAACAGACGAGACCTGGTTGTGGTTTTACGACCCTGAGACGAAGGGTCAGTCAGCTGTGTGGAAGCGCCCAGGTTCGTCACCACCCGAGAAAGCACGTGTTGCAAGTCCGGCGCGAAACACATGTTCATGATGTTCAGGATGTGACAGGAAGGGGATGATTATGCAGCACGCAGTCCTCAGGAACACCACTATCAATGCAGAATATTATTCAAAGGTAAATTAATAGTTTAATGTTTTTCATCCACCAAATATTAGAGCATATAAACAGTTCTCAAAACCGCAAGAAATGTGCGTTTCACCAAAACGTATCCGATTTAATTACAGGAGACATATTAACATTGTATATGATTTTGATTGTTTACAATTGAAGTCGAATTATAACTTGGATAAGCTTTATGGCTTTAAATAAAAATATTTTATTCATATTCTCTTATCATACATCGTATGTTTCGACCAATATTTTATTACAACAGGTCCTGCGCCGTGACTTGTTGAACGCCCTTCGCAAGAAACGAGCTGACGTGCCACTTGAACAGTTTCTGTTGCATCACGACAACGCTTCCCCGCACACGGCAGAAACAACAACAATCGAAATTGGTGTTATTGGCTTTGGCAGACTTTCCCACCCCCCATACTCTCCGGACTTAGCTCCGTTTGACTTCGGGATTTTCCCTGCTATTAAATCTCAACTAAAAGGTTAGAAGTTTAAAAGTTTACATGAACTCAAAACTGCCACTGCAAGAATAACATCCCAGTTTGATGAGATGTGGTACCGAAATATATTTGACCAGTGGATCCACTATCATCGGCGATGTATACTGCACAACGGAGAATTTTTCGAGAAAAAATAACGCTGCTACCGACATCATGACGTCTTCGACGTCGACGCTCAACATTCTACGTGCGCCGGGCCGCTGATACTGACTGTACACCATTGACATTATTTTTTACACACTTAATCACAACTGAATGATATTTGGGAATATTATTAATGAATGATCATTTATTGTTGTAGTATATGTTTTATCGTTATTCGATAAATTAACACAATGCTGTACGCATAATCTACGTTATTTTTGAACAACCCTCGTAAAACGGCTATTTTCTTCAAATATACGCGAAGTCACTAAGGTTGATATCACACTCACATTGTTGAACTTCGTTCAAAGGCTCTTTTATTGTTATTTTTACATAACATATCTATATATTGTATAACGTAAGTTGTCGATTTCGTTAGTTAAAGCCACACACAAGTTGAAAATAGTCAAATTGTAAATCCAAAATAAAACCCGACTATTGCATGGCCTGGTAACGAAACTGCATAAGTAAATGTTAAGATCGTATACTCGTATATACAGTACGTCAGGAAACATTAGGGTTGTTGGATACTGTTGAATATCAAAAACCTGGGACCCGTCTTATTAAACATCGTAGGGAATATTTACATTACGATACAATTTTCGACGAAGCACAAATGCTAAGCACCAACATCTTTGAATACTTTATTTATTTAAACATAAGCTTTTATTATGTGCGTATCATCGTGGAGACGCGGATAAAATTTGAATATTCACCATTAACTTTCGGCGAGCTACACGACATTCTAACTATGTATTTGACCAAAATCAATTTAGTATTGATGTTTTGCAACGTAGAATGCATAGAGCGACAAGCAAGTCATCACCATAAATGTTATAAGGAAAGTTTATAGGAAATTTGCAATTCATACCAGACTTGTGTACTACTCAAGGTCCATTTCACGTTAAGTTGTTAAATTGCTTTTTAGCTTGTCCCTTAAATAGCATTTTGTTAGAAAGTAATCTGCACATGTTATGTGACTATTTACTATAAGGAATGACTATATCTACTAAATCAGTGACTTTCAGCCTTCTATGTGTGATATTTGTACATGTTTAACATAAAATCGACAATGTTTGAATTTTGCATACCGTATCTTATTTAAACGTATGTGACGGTTTTTTCTTAAAGAATGCTTTTCGTTTATACTGGGGATCGTTACAATAGTTTGTTATTTCACATGGAAGAAACAACTTAATGGTTAATCGAAAATACACACCATGCTTGAATTTATAAACGGGTTTCATTTTCAAAATCAATTTTGGTGTAACGTATTTTAAGATTTTTTGTACTTTGCCAATCGTCAATTGTTATTCATCGATAAAAATAAAGAGTTTTATTGAAAATACATCGGAGTTTAGCTATCTTTTGAGCAAAAGTAGACATACGATTTTATGTCGTACTGATAATATTGAACTATTATTTTCACTACTTTGTCACAACTAAAGTTGCAAAACGTATTTTGCGTCAGATTTCGGGACAAAAGAATAAACAGCGTACATTTTTAATGCCATACAGTCTTGTTCCGAGTTGTGAGATAATCATATACAGGTATAACTATATTGCCGAAAGCCAACTATTATTATTATTATTACTACTACTACCACTAACTACTACTACTACTACTTCTACTACTACGACTACTACTACTACTACTACTACTACTACTACTACTACTACTACTACTATTACTACTACTACTACTACTATTACTGGCCACTACTACAACAACTGCTACTACTACCACCACTATTACTTTTGCTGCTAGTACTTCTTCTGCTATTGATGCTGCTACTACGACGACAACCACTGTTTGTGCTAGCTAAACTGTTCTATATGATTGCCGAGTTACATATTCACTAATAGACGGACTACAGGATCATCTATTTACATTGGCTGTCCTATGTGTATTGCCAGATACCTGCTGTTCTGGAAAATTATTCCGAAATTATTTGCACATATCTTGCTTATTGAACTTCTGTAACATTTCCTTTTAGTGTAGAGAGTGACGTAATTAGGGACTTTGCGCATAAACATAAATGCCTTCTTAGGAGCGCCTCATAACAACAGAGATATTTCAGACAAAAATAAAGCAACCTTTTAAAGACGCAGTCTATGAAATCTAATTCAATACATCGTCATTTTGCAATAGTCCTCATGACCGTTAATGTTGTTTATTCCAACGAAAACTGTTTCTTATTTACGAAAAACATTTTATACATTTTAAGTTCGAACACGCTTGGTACGAACGGAATATACAATAATGTACATGCTGATTTACTCCAGAGGCATCACCAGCTACACATACAGAACATAATCGATAAAAAGTTACCAAAACATTATTATTGCAACGATTTCAATGCGGTTTCTTTGTATTTTGATCGGTAAGATGTCCATTAGAAACAATTCCTGCAGTTTGTTTTGATTAACACATTTCTGGACTGCTGCTCTAACTTTGTGTCCCTTTAAACACACTTTGCATTGAATAGCATTTGTACCGGTATCTCGGAATACATTTTGACAGCAGAATATAACATCCATCATGTTAATGCACGTGTGTAAAGTGTCGTCCCGGATCAGTCTGTTCAGTCTGCACATGCTAATTCGGGACGGCGCTTTTCGCTTTTATGGTATTTTCTGTTTCAAAAAAGTCTCTTCTAAACATAAATCTACTGTATGGGGAAAGTGCCGTCTCGGAGGCATAATGCTAGAGTACAAGAACCCCAAAAAGCGTCACAGGCATTTTTAGCGTTTTGAATTGTGGCGCGGATGTTAAATACGTTACAATGTGTACTTATAATACATGTTATTTAAACAAAATGTATTTAAACGTACGGAATTGCCATTTTTATAACGCTAAACAAGCAATTGTATCGACTAACTAATTAGCAAACCGAAGTTATATTTATGATACGATAAGAAATCGGCAAAGGGTATTGAATGTAGAAAAAGGTCGTAATTTGGATGTTTTAGATTATGTGTTGCTGTTAAAGTGGATACATAACAGAAAATCGCAAAAATAAAAACAATTCGTTGTCGAATAATGTAAATATGATACATTTTGATTTTTTTAAACTACCAATTAACCTTAATTTACTTTTATGTTAGATAACAAGCCTTCAATTCCTAAAAAAATGAAATTGCACGTAAACTTATTGTTATTTGTCTTAACCGTTAAGTTATTGTTGCGTCAAAACTGTGGCTATGGTGGTGGACTGTTGTCCTCAATCCCAGGGTAGAGGGGAGTGGGGGGGGGGGGAGGGGCGGAAACAACAGTAAAAAAACCTACACAACTTATTTTGCAATACAATCGCTGTTCAATTGCTGGATATAAAATTGAGCTAAAACGTGGTTTTCAGTATTACGCCTTAAAAAAAAAATAAACGTAAACCTAAAAAATGAAATTTAACCACATCGTGGACAAGATTATGTAAGTGCTTTTGACCCAAATCAATTTAGCATTAATATTTTGGACTGCCTGTTGACAGCAAATAGCTGTATACATGTACATAAAAACATTACATGCATACATTTAAATGTATGATAATGATATAACTATTACGTAATTATTAATAAAATGTTCTTTCGGAGCTGAAGTGAGCATTATTTGGTATTACTTATTTCAAGAATTAGTAATTTGCACATACTTCAGCACGCACGTTTCACTTTTTCTTTACAGCCATGCACTATTAAATAAAATTGAATTTAATGGAATGTCACTTACGATGAAACGTCTTCATGCAAATCTAATATATACCTCACTATGCACTATGTGGAGTATATTGGGATACAATGCTGAAACGGCAATATATAATATTTTCATCAGAATAATTAAATATAGTCAATAACACGTTAATGCTCTAGCAAAAGAATCATGACAATTTAAACATTTGGTTGAAGAACAGTTAAAGTTTCACCTTAAATAACATCTATTTTTTTTACGTCGTTGTTCACACATTAACACTGTTTCTTATTACTTTGATTTTCTACTAACCATCCACGGCATACGCCTTATAGCCTGCAACAATAAAGTCATCTATTCCTAATTGGCCTCAATCCATAGTAAACCTAATAGTAATTGAATGAATTACCATAATGCGTATAAGCAATTTTGTCTGCAAATATATTAATAGAGCATACGCAAGCACTCTTTTGTAAAATTAAATTTATTAAGTCTATTTAATTTGGGAGAAAATTGGCCAACAGTGCACAGTTCTATGAAGCAAAAAGACGTTTGTCCATCATTTTAGATTTGATTTGCAAGCGAAAAGTAGCCATCAGCGCGGAACAAATATTTGTATCATTTAATTCAACGCCTTAATTAAATTTTTGCAATCTGTGTATTTGGTCTGCTGGTACATTCTTTTGTCAAATGATAGGTAGGAGTAATATTATACTGCAATAAATAATGACCGTAATGTGGTTTCATAATGTACATTATTTTGCTGCATATAGTTATCAATACTTACACTTAAAATATTATTATTATTTACATATTTTCTGAAGTAGCGTTACTACACATTTACCATGTATGAGCATCCACTTTTGGGGTCCCGAACGGTTTTCTCTAATTTTCGAGATCGTTTTAGTTTTTTATGTTATGATAAACTTTCTGGAAATCCGGTCAATTTCAGTTACGTATCACACAGTAGTATACAATGAACAAACTGGTATCTTTTCTGCTCTTGTCTGTAAACAGTATTAATCACCTCACAAAACGGTATTCAGAACTACTACCAGCGATTCGTGGGTTATCCTAGCCATTGCACATTTCAATTTGCATTTATCATTGTTAAATGACGCCATCAAGAACGTAACACGTTTTAAGTACTGTTCTTGAGTCTGAGTCTTGAGACCTAAACTCAGCTCTAATTTAGATTCAAAAAGCCAAGTCAGTTTTGGTCAGTCGGTAGGTTTCATTGTTTGTCTGCATGAACATTTTAGAATATTTTCATTCAATATTATTTATTTTGAATTAAGCATATTTGTATTTATTCTTCATTTTTAATTAGAAATAGAGTATATATATTATTTAAAAATATTTTACACACCGTATTTTGGATTGGTCTGGTATTGCATGCAGCGATCTAAGAGATTAACATTTGCTCAATTCAGTTATATTAAAATTTAATGATGCAGATCCATTAATTAAAAATGAGTTCGTTCCGTATGCGATATCTAGTTTGAATTGCGATTATACGTTGTTAATGTAAATTTGCCTTTACATTTTCGTGCTTATTGCTGCGTAAATATCCATGCATACAGTTCTTGCCCTCGTTAATAAAGGAACTACAAAGGCAAAACAGAAGACATATGAAGAATATGAAGCCGTATTTTCGCGTGGTTGATAATGGAAGACCGCTAGTGTTTAATGTATTGTAAATATATAACAGACAGAATCCTTCCAAGTCCGCCTTCGCTTTAAGATTGCAAATAAAACAGATTCCATTAGCAGTGTGCTTTTCTAATAAATGCGTTTTGGCTCATATTGCAATACAGGAACTAAATCCTTATTTATGTTAATACTAGAAGGATTTATATGGTATGGTTCATACCTTTGTAACCCAAACCGTTAATGGGGTGGTGTTGCTTGGCTGCGGATATTTGTTCTAGGTTTCTTGAGTGTATCTTTGATAGAGTTGCATCTAGACACACTTTTATCCATTACGATAAATGTAAAATACGATTTGTGCTAGGGGAGTATGGTCTTTCCATTTAGATTAAACTCCAGCTGCATTAGCGGAAAGCGAGTGTGTCCTATTGGACATTTCAAAGTCCTACATTTGAGGTCTGCATTCCTAATTATGACTAAGCAGCACGACGAAAATAAGTTAACTAAGGAGTGTGCCTATACCCCACACTATTCAACACGAGACATATAACTGAAACATGATTAAAACTGGGGCCACTGGCTGATGCAAGCTATTAGAGCTTAATACCGGTTGAAGGCGCAGACCTCGCACTTGGCTGAGAATCTAGTATACAATACATGCATGTATAGTCTTTCCATTGAGATGCTACTGCAGCTGCATTGGCGAATGAGTGCGTCATATTTGTGTCCTATATGAGGTCCGAATTCCTAATTATTACTGCAGCAGACAGTCTTATTAACGACACAATTATTATATGATAGAAATATGTAATACTAAGGCATGATCACGGAATAAAGGATAAACACATTGTATTGTACATGAGAGTTTCGATAAAAACAAATCGGCAAACAAATGCTTTGAAAAAAGAAAAGAAAACCCAAAGCAGATACTTCACGACTTTGGGGCCTTAACAACAAATAACAGCAAACAGGGCTTTAACCAATTGCGCTATTCTGCTTTGTAACAAAACGTGTGTAACTATGGTTATACAAAATACTCATACTTCTGACTTCAAAGTGTAAACAAGAAAAGGGCCAATCAAACACGAACTATATAATATAATCATGTTTTTCTCAGAATGTGTACATTATTTTCACATAATATATACCATATTTTAAAGTTTATTTTATGGAAATAATATTATCTTAATTTCAGATTTGTTTAAGAAATTGCTCCTTTGAGTCTCTTTCGTGGACACAGTCCCTTTAATTAGGAAATGTGCCTATACCCACATTATGAGACACGAGAAGCACTAAACAACAACGAAACAAGTACACATACACACGCACGCATGAACACAGAGGGTAAGTCACATACTTACTTTGAATATAATGAACACGTTTAATAATCCTATTTGCTTCAACTTTCTTCCGTTTTTCAACATAGGATTTGTATCACATGACAAGTTCGAATTCAGAACCCACAATTCACATACATAGCTATCAAATTGTGTATATCACATGACTTAGCGTTCAAGAATTAGTTTTTGTCGATGGTTACAAAAGCTAACTAAATACGTCCGGATACCGTGGTTCTCTACACAGATTGCTGATGTAAGTATTTCTATCATAATAATATTATAAGTATGCGACGTACATCTTGCGTGGGAACTCTTCCCTTAGTGTGTAAGTTACGTCCTTATGTGGGTTTGATTTAACAGGATTTATGTCATCATAACGCAAATACGTGCGTTGCGTTAAAGGCTAATTGTAATTGTATTTATGTAAAATGAACACATTACAATACCATTAATGCCTTTTTAAATATTCAGTTTCACCATCTTATCTATAAATTTGTGAATAGTTTTTATTTCAAAGTGTCTGTATCCTCTTAAACAATCAATTGTATATTTGAGATGTGTCAGAAACATAAATGCGCCGAATGTAAAGCCTCTTTCACATATTTCATTCGGGCGAAGATGAAACAATATTTTGGAAGAGAAATTATTTGAAAAGATGCCCGCCCTAAGCAATTTACGCTCGTATTTCTATTATTGAACGAGCTTTAAAAAGAGGCAAATGAAGAAGGCTTTCGTGGAATATTGCTTCTATTATATACAGTTATGAAGTTATTTTGAAAGTCAACAAATAATTTGGAGTAAGATACGACGCAAAAGGCACATTTCAAGTTCAATAACCGCGAATTGCGAACTCAATGGTGCATTATCTCCGATGTAATAATGTTTGTGTATTGCATTAACGTGTTACAGTGTCATTCTTTTATACGTGTACATAACATAGATCGATTCTGACGATTTTTCAACTTCTGTTTTATATCACAAAAGTCCCTCACACTCATAATAAACAGACAGGCGTGTGCTATGTGCAAGCATAGGAAAGGAAAAGTTATATATCTGAAAATGTTTCATAAATTGTAGTTAAAATGGCTGCGTATAATCCCCTTTGGCGTTTATGCAAGCCATCACATGTTAGTTAGTCATTGTTGGCAAACTTGCACGCGTGTTTTGCACCAGAAGAAGCATTCATTCGACCCGTCGTTGAATACACTCAACAAAAGGTACAAATGGAAATTGATGTATTTTCTTTATTTATAAGAATTTCGCCTTGGTAAATACGAAGGTATTTCGTATTTGCCCAATATTTTGGTATGAACACATGCATTTATAACTCAAATAATCATAGCTGACATTTCAAGCTGAAAATCTTATAAATAAAGAAAATACAATTTCCATTTGGTGCGTTATTACTTTTGTTGATTATACAGCGAAAATCATTTCACGAAGACGCATTGACGCTCGCCGACTATCATATCCCATCAACAAACCTATGATTACAGATGGTCTCTATTTTCTATGAAGCATCTTGATATGGGAAAGGATTTTCCCATATGAGATAATTTCTCATCTTCCCAAAAATCTATGGGATTTCCTCTGATTTTTATGGGATTTACAGCAATTTTCATTTTGCGAAAGTCAAACTTAACACTTTACAAATAGATTATAAAGATATGGAGTTGTTGCACGCAGACGTTTACCTGAATTTTTAAGTACAAAAAGAACATTGTTCTGATAAATTGCATGTCGGAGTTATGGGCCTTGGTCAGTGACCTTACATAATGACCCCGAAGACATGTGTGAAGTTTCAATTCAATACATGTAATAATTACAGAGATATGGACTTGTTGCACGCAAACCTTAATCGGAGCATTACGCCGACAAACAGGTGAGTAGTATAGCTCAAACTATTCGGTGAATAGTCGAGCTAACAATGGACGTCATAAAGACGGACCTCCAGATTAACGAAAGGTTCCTCCTAACGTAACGCGCGCGTAGTTTCTCGCTGGATACTATGCACAACATATACTGTCTTCAAAGCTGCTGATTCAAATTCGAAATCGCGAGATGGAGTCAGGAAAGTTAGATGGAGAACAAATGAAAAACCTAAAAGACTGCATGACATCATACATCATTCGAGCAGATACCTTTATCCTCGAGTATGGTACGATATATGGATATTGTTAGGACCTCGTATTTAAAGTACATACGTTTCCTGGTCTATCTGAATATAGGCGCGCCACCGAACTTTGAAGCAGATTATATTTGCATAACGACATTCGCCCACCTGATATTTGTTATGTGGTTTCATTTGATTTATATTTATCTTTGACCTAAAATCAGTGTGTATGTAAGTATGTTAGTATGTAAATAATAAATTGGCATTTTATTTATTCTAAGATGGCTGCCAGCTCCCTGCATTCTAAAATATTCGTGTAATGCTATTTGTCTGGCGGCACATTATGATTGGCTTACGCTCTCAGTGGGAGTCAACTATTATTTAAATAAGACAAACCTCCAGCTCGTTCGCCTTGACGGCTAGTTAATTGGCTAGTGTTGGGTCACGTGTCATAATATTGACTAGTATAAATAGCGGGATTTAAGGGCTTCCCGGCACAGTGGCGGATCGGTGGTCTAGTCTACTAACTCGTCTTTCACACCGTGCACTAAAAGACCCAGGGTCGCTTCTGGAACGTGGCGCCTCCTTACAAGTCTTCTGGGGGTGATGGCCATATGGGAGAGAATCCCCGTGCACTCGACAAAAATGTATTGCACACACACACTTCCCGGCACAGTGGCGGGTCCGTGGTCTTGTGTTAACGCACTGGCTTTATAACCCAGGGGTCACAGGTTCAAGCCCCCGCTACACCCTAACCTACTTACTCGTCTTTTGCATGAGACGTTAAACCGATGCGCATTATACGAGGTGCATCACACTGGGCACTTAAAGACCCAGGATCGCCTCTGGAACGGGGCGTCTCCTGTATCTTGCACTATCCCTCATAAGCCAAATAAAAAGTCTTCTGGGGGCGATGGCCATATGGGAGAGAATCCCGGTGCACTCGATAAAAATGTACTACAGACACACACTTCCCGGCACTTCAATTTTCGCTTTAAAGTTAATTATTTGCTTACTCAAGCAGAGGGTAGATTGGACCTCAGTTATCAGCTGGTCAGTGATATGTTATGGCCTTTGTTATGCGACCGAGTTAGTTAAATGTATGCCTTGAAAGTTTAGTCATAGTAGACTACTTCATTATATAGATTGATGAAGAAAAAATATATCCACAACCCAGCTAGCCAGAAATACTCAACATATTTCCTAACGAAAGATATTTATTGTACCGCTGAATTCTGACAATAAATTTATTAAAATGCATGTGTCATATAAAGGTCTATTAAATAAGTACATGCAGATTATTAAATAAATTAATCCTGTTTAAAGTTCACCAGTGTTGTGTTCATATTGAATTATAAAAGAACCAACTATTAGCCTGACAAATAGAAACTATTTACTCGGACTAATTGCAACAAAATTGTGTTTTACTTGCCTCGGGCTGCTAATACGAGTTCTCTCCTGCAGTCGCAACTGGATTTTCGCTTATGTTTATACCACACAAAAGTATGTTGTATTAATATCTTCTGGGTTGATATAATTTGCTTTCTACTAACAAGTTATATACATGTAGTATATTCAGTAAAGCGCAGCAAGCAGTTGTGACACAGTTGCTTAATATGCACTACACATGTCTCCTTAGCAATGTCGGGCCAAATGAGCATATTATTTTGTTTGATCTTGTTTATATTCGTCAATATATTTTTCTAACACAGATGTACATTGTTTATCAGTTTAAAACGCTTTTTTTAGATTAAGTATGCGCTATGATACCCGTCGACGACAATTCAGGAAAATATTCAGAAATTAAGTAGTGTCCTAGCTGTTATGGTGGCAACCTTTCTATAAATATTAATTTACTCTGGCTACAAATAATAAAAAACAACACTTATATATCTATTAGATTTTGTATAATCTTCAACACAAACTTCGGAAAATGAGACAACTATTCGCAGGAATTATGTTTATAAAGTTCCAATGAGTTAGATTTCTATTCATTTACAAATCCTCACACCTTACTAGAATTTGCAGACTAATTCAGACTAACTGTATACATGTTCTACAAACGATACCGCTTATGTGATTTTTGTGACAATTTAAACGGTCAATATGATTGTCCTGCTTAAAGTCACAACACGTAGAATGTTTGCTTCTTTATTTGGGTTTTACGACAACTCAACACATTATGGTCATATCGTGCCGTTTACGTATGTTGATTTCTGTATAGATTAGGAAATGTGAACTAAATTTTGTTATATGTGTTAATCTCTTTCAAGTACTGGATTAATATATAAGATGGCACTGTTTCGAAAAGTTCTTGTAATGAATTTACTTGGAAATATATATCGCGAATGTAAATGAGATCTGTGCAATTGATAAGCATATGTTTAACAGTTAAATGTTCGTCGCAAGGTATACAATGAGGTGCTTCTTCTCTGTTTAGAAGGTACGAATGTGTTAATCTGGTATGTCCTATTCTGCAGCGAGTTAAAACAATTTGATCATGTCGGTCTGAAAGAGTAAACGGTGTCGCGGAAGCAACACTATGCTTTATCTCGTGTCATTTGTTAAGGGTTGCCTCGTTCCAAATTGCTTCCCATTCTGATTTTATAGGTTTATTAATTGCTGGTTTAAAATCTCAATTGGGTAATTGAAATTCTTTTGCTCACGTATCAGCTTTCTCATTTCCACGTATCCCAATATGGCTTGGTATCCAACAAAAGGTAACTGTTTTAGTTTGTAAAACATCATGTAATTTTTAAAACAGTTTTTTAATCAGAATATTATCTAATTTGCGATTTTTGATAGCTAATAGCACAGAAAGCGAATCGGAGAATATAATGAACTAATTACTAGCGTGATTTGAAATGTAAGACAGGGCTAAGTCAATGGCTGTGGCTTCAGCAGAAAATATAAAGGCGTTGTCTGGAAGTTTAATTTTACTTGAAAAATTGTTGGTAAAAGTAGCACAACCAACACGGTCTCCATCCTTCGACCAGTCGGTGTATAAATGAATAAATCATTGTGTTCTTCTAAAAAATTGGCTAATTTGCTTTGAAAATTTCCGGACTGTTAGAGGATTTGCTTAACTTAGATACACTTATATCAACTTTTGGAGAGTGGTAAGTCCATGGAGGGATATTTTCAACGATATTTTGTAAAACAGATTGAGGATTAATATTTAACTGTTCCAAGTAATTTTTCAAACGAAGGCCGATAGGTTTAATTTCTTTCTGTTTCTTTCCAAATTGTTCGGCAAAATGTTGTTCGAATATAATTTTACAGGCAGGTTTTTGTTTTTATCGGCAGCGATCCTTGATGCATATTGGAAACTGTTATACTTCTCTTCGTTTTTGGACTGAAAATTTATGTTTTGTTTTTCAGCTTTATTTTTAAAATTTTGGAATTCCTTAGAGTAATGGTCTGATGAAGAATTATGCGCAAACGCATCAGCCAAAGTGTCTGCTTTATCCTTTGGAGTTTTAGCATCGTTAGTGTTATTGCGCATCAAGTGAACAGCTGGGTTCTTTCTATGTTTTCCAGTTATTTTTCGAACTGTATGCCACACTGTTTAATAGGTGTATTTGAAATAATTTTAGATACATACGACTTCCAAGATTTAAGTTTTGATTGTTTAATCGTCCGACGGGCTTGTGCATAACAGATTCTATAGTTGTTGCGATTTTCAGTTGTAGGGCATATATTAAACTTTTTAAATGCTTTTCGTTTTCGAACAGATTTATTACACTCGTCATCGAACCAAAGTTTTTTAATGTTACCCATAGGATTAATCTTAGACTTTGGAATACAATCATTTGCTATCCGACAGTAGAATAGAACAGTTGCAAAGCGATCGGATTTATTTTGAAAATCAGAAAAAGAATTAAGTGTTAAGTCTTCAGAACACAATTGTTTAAATGTGTCCCAATCAGCTTTTGAACATTTATAGTACGAATGTTTAACAACCGGAACAGAGTCGCTTGATGTTAACAGTAATGGAAAGTGGTCACTTCCGTACTGCTCATCCGGAACAGACCAATCACAATCCAAGTACAACAAAGGATGTACCAATGACAGATCTATGCACGAGAAATAACCTGTTGCTGGGTGCAAATGAGTTGATGGCTTGTCATTTTATAGGCAAAGTTGTAAGTTATCTATAAGCTTTTCAGTGACGTTACCCTTATTATTTGTGGATGAACTACCCCATAAAAGATTATGGGCATTAAAAACACCCAGTAAAAGAAAATGTTCAGGAAGTTGTTTTACTAAATATTCTTAATCTTCAACAGACACTGTCAAGCAAGGCGGGAGATACAATTAACAAATCGTTAAAGGTTTATGTAAAGTAATCTCAACACCAACGGTTTATAGATGTGTTCGTAACTGGAGTTGTCAAGGTATGGGCATCTGATGACTCCCTTTGACGAATTTAAGCTTTTATGCATTACGCACTGCACCTCAATGTATAAAAATGTCTTGATTGGGTGTAGTGTCTCAGCCTGTTTCGGACGAAGAACCTCGACTAAGAGGCCCCCGTTCCGCTTTTTTTGGACAGTTTTTGTGGAGCCAACCATTCCCATCGGCTGTTTTTCCACAACGGACGTGCTAAGATCTGTGATTTTCTTTGCTCCGGTGGATTCAATTACAACAAAACGTGGAAATGAATAAACAGCAACAGGGTCATCGGAGGTCTGGAGCGTGTCGCCCGATAACTTGCGTTTTTTTCTGATCTTTAGAAGAATCCATGATTGATTCATTACTAATTCATCTTTCGAGCTCCCCAGCCGCAACGGACTCCAACAAGGGGAGGTGCACACGAGGCGGATATCCAGTCCCCGCACCCCAAGGATACTCGAAAGATGTACTCGCACAAAGTCAAGTGTAAAACAAATTGGCTTTAAACGATTGACCCATGAGCCACCGCCTTCGTGGATAGTACGAGACCGATATGTAAATGCACAATATAAAAAGTGTTGCAAGCGAATGTTATGGAAAGTAAGTCTTCCTGTAGAGCAATACAAAATATGTTAAAAGTCATATGTCAAAAGTAAGCGTTGCTGTATGGTGTTCACATTGTAAACTTATAGACGATCAAAGTTATTAAGCTATTAATTATAGGTATGTAACGAGGATATGGGCTATGCCTTATCCTTTCTTCAATGCAACTATCCAGAGGCTGGATAGATTGTCTGAGATATTAACTGGAATGTAATGCAACGCAAATGGTAACTGACACGTCACCGACTAATGACATCACTACACTCACTTCATTATGACAAATGAACGACAAACTTCAAATCAAGTATTAACCATTGGGGTAACTCGCCCTGAAGTCGATGTTGCCCCCGAGTCGAAAGAAATCACCGTTATTTTGTTGTTGTTGAAAAGATACGTTTTCATAGTTTTCACAGATAAATATATGCAACAAGGCGATTGGCCTCTTAGTCGAACATAGTTCGCCCTTAAAACGAACAGGTATTCGACGTTAGGACATGCTCGTTTATAGATGCGAATTGTTATTATTATTATTATTACTATTATTCAGGCTAACTCAGTGGACACACAAGACGGAATCATTAATACCGTCCATGTTGGCTGATAGAGCAGTTGGATTCACCAACTCCACATTGACACTGACAGTAGCTTTGAAGCTAATTAATGATGTGTCTTACATAAAACCCAATTTGATCATCCATATGTATTTAATCTGTATCTTTTAATGTGTCGCATACAAAGGCTTGTCCTATTGTAAAAAAAACAAGTAGTGGACAAAACCGTCGAGTAAATGTCGATGTCTCATAAATGATGGCGATTATGTCGCAGTACACAGTCACGTTACCTTACAAATCATGAACTTGGAAATTTCAGTCTGAACGATCGGGAGACCGTGATTAAGATGACTGACTATATTTGGACTGATTAATTGTAATTAAGATATGCTGTGTGGTAAAATAAAATTGGTATATTATAATACGGTGCTTTTATTTACTTTCTCTGCATTTAAAGTCCATAAAATACATATCAGAGGCACAATATTGTGCTGTGGCAGAGGTGGCCACTGGGGCACTCTCAGTCAGAAAAGCTGCCAAAACGTATTGGGTGCCTGTTTATTCTTGCATGCTCGAAAGTCTGTGAGAGTGCAGAGTGGTTCAAAATTGGGCAGGGTGACCCTCTTATCTGCCACCCAAGGAACTGACTTAATTCAGTTTGCATTCAAACTCGCAGAGCTGGGCTTAAGGTTCTCGAACGTTTTGCGGTATATGTCTTTTTAGCCATGTCTACTTTCAGCGACTCCAATTAAAATATTATTGTATTAAGGATCCTGAGTAGTACATGTTGTCTTAAGTTTAATTTAAAAAGGAGATTTTGTTGATATAAATAACAGATATTAAATATTTGCTTTCATATTGGCAACACATACACCAATACATAAACGGCATATAACCACCACTTATAGATCTCCGATGTATTGCATAGGTATTGTGGCAATGTTGCCGGTAAAGACAAATTTGAAAACGGGGTTGCAACGGTAAACAGGTGGAGGGGATTTTGCCCAAAACATCATGAGTTTTATTGCGGCAGTCGGAGTCAGCGACGTCAGGCCGAGGTTCACAAATGATCAATTACCGGATCAGGAACAGTCTTGATCTTGATCTTGTATCTCAACTGAGTGGAATAGGCCAATACAATACCATCACGAAGGAGCTCATGACTAGGGCAAGGTTCCAAAACTTAACCACATCTAACCACAGTACGGACAGAAATGATACACATGAATTCACTTATATACAATTTTTTCCGGAGTATTTAAATTTCGTAATAGTGCCATTTCTGTATTATATCATTGAATTATTTTTTTTTTATGAATATAGTACAACACTTACATGAATGTAATCCAGATAATAGCTTTGGTGTGGTATCTTTGGTGGCAAAATAGGGTCTGATGAGCTGCATTATGTTAGGACCGGGGATGTGCCCCAGCATCCCTGAAACACACCGAAAGTTGGGACGATTTCTAATTTTGGCGTAGTCATGTACTGTGGAGGGGAACCGGAGTACCTGGAGAAATCCCCACCTGTCCGGTATGGTGACAACCAACCAAACTCGCATGAGCCGTATGGGGAGCAAACCCGGGCAGCCTAGATGAGAAGTGAGTGTACCATCCACTGCGCTAGCCGGATAACCGTCTGATGAGCGTGTCAAAAATATGGCGTGCACTTGCACCGATGTACCGACAACTTTGGACAAACAATCGCAATCATAGTGCATGGTGGCGCACACCAATCACGTACTGGCACCTACTGTCGCGAAACATTGGAAAACTGACGCCTTTTTGCGCGCTATATCGCCGAGATGGAAAACACGGGCGCCAACCCGCGACAGAGATCCGACCTGATAAATAGTTCAACGCCAATGCACTTCAGTTGCAGCAAAAAGGCGATAAACATTTCCATATCGGCAGCATATTATACTTAATTGGCTCCAGTTGGTCCCAAACCGCTCATGATAGGCGATGAATTCGACGCCGTACAAAATTTAAAACAATAAGGGCGTCAAATCAGTGTTTTGCGCCGATTCGTGCAATTTGGTTCCTATTGATGGCCAGTTTACGACAATACGATTCAATTTACTCGTACTTGGCGCTAGTGTGCGACAAGTAAAATGAAACTAACGCATTCACGCCCAATTATCTCGCGGCACTAGTGGACTCCTAGCCTAACATGAAAAGCGTTTATGCAAAGGTATAAAAAATATATTGTCAAATCTTTTTTCCACACATCGTGCATAGGATGATATTTTATCTGTATTTTGCTAACTGATATAGATCTATATTACACAAAACAGTGTACGTGTGTCTTGTTCCTGAAGCGAAAACATACATTGGCCGGAATGCGTGAATAGCAAAATTATTAGAATTAGCCATTACAAATAGTACCATTTAGTGTATAAAAAATACACATTGTGGATACTCATTTCAAGGTCACCCATTATAAACAGCAAGTCGTATACAACGCAGTTAGCTTTATATTATCGTGTAAATCAATACGAATATACATCAGAAACCCGCGCCATACCGCGGACACCCAAGAAAGCCTTTAAAAATATCTTCAAAAAAACATAAGTAGACAGAGGAAAACAGCGGAAACAACGATAATCAGCGTAAAAATACTAACACACACTGTAGAGAATGACAGTTCACCGTATTTACCAGCCACTAAAGAACTTATCAAATGAACAAAAATACTTCAAAAGGAAAATATCGTGGACTGAAAAAATCGGACAAACCACTGCTAGATTATTTCCATTTGAAATACATCATGGTCATGTCAAACATATTCAGAAAAAAGGTATATGTTTTCGAACAAAGTCATCAACAGCGGAATACTAAAAATTCATCATAATGGAGTAAAAGCAGAATAAGCTTGTACCGGAACATTAACAGTGATTTTGAGAAAGAAGAATCAACTATGGAATCTTTATCATACGTTTTCTGTAAGAGATAAGGATCCATTTTCATCTGGAAATCTGACTGGCCATATCATGTACGTTGAAGAATCTACGAAAATCGGGCACTTTGTACAAAGAGTAAATCATCTCAACAGTCTTAAAAATTGAACAATCGCACACTTAAATCAACAGCAAGTTCATGGCGCCAAACTATTCTTCACTACAGATGGTGCAATATTGGAAATGGTTTGTTTGTTTGTTTGTTTATTTGGGTTTTACGGCAACTCAACATATTATGGGATATGGATCAAACATATAATTAGGGAGTCTGTTTAGTATCACCAACAGTTAACAAAGACCTGTTCGTCAGTTCTTCGTCGATCTACACAGGAACACCCAATGTGTGTCGTCCCCACATACATTCATACACATTCAACGACCAAAACCTACACCTCCTTTCTCCATGACAGCCGATCAACTCACTGACCTTGAAATCCAAATTCTCGCGATAGTTACAGATGCCGAATTGACTCCGCAGCTCGTAATACCTGAAACAAACCTGGACAAGTATGTGGAGGACACTGCTTTAATGCAATGCGATTGAACCAATAAAGCTCAAAAAGAATATAATTCAGAAATCGCTAACCATATATTAAAACCACACACCAACTAATTGGAAAATAATTATTTTTTTTCTATCATTGTCAGCACATGGGACACCACCTCTTTTACAATTGAGGTCATAGTAATGTATTTACAATCGTTTGGTTTCTAGAAGTCTGCGTTTTGAGTGTGTTTTCCGAAGAGTTCTCGGACGTTCTGTCCGTTTCCGTTCATACGAGTTTGCTTTTTCCCTGCTGATGGCGTCTGTACGACAGTTCTTGAGACGTCTCGTGACACCATGATGCTGGCTGAAGACGACGGCACTTGTTTTTATGTTTATAAAATAAAATAAGTTGCTTTTTTAAAATCTTGTATAATATTTGGTTGTTTCTGTTGTGTGAGAATTTTAATTAAGCATGACCAATTAAAAGTCAAATGCAATACGTGTCATTATTAAAACAACGTTTGCTTTCACTCGGTGTGAGGTCCAATAAGCAACTGTACAATTTTAACATGTTATTATGTTAACACTTATGCTGTTATTATTTAATGTTCCTAGTTGAAACATTCGGCTTTTAGGAGAGCATTTGTTAAATTACCAAGACCGGATTTATATACATAACTTGTCTACTCTACATCACTAGTCTCGCGGTATCAGTTGTCTCACGGTATTTTGTTGTGCGCCACCTAGGCAGTGTTTACATTGTCTACGAGCTGACCTACTTTCGTTTAGGAATAAATTACAATTTTCTGAATAACAATGACTGGATTACTGGTAATTTACATTCGTTATCTTTTAGAAGAATTTGTTTTATTGAAATAGATGAGAAAAACTTGTCAACTTCCTTAGCAATGTTTACAAGTTCGTCTGCCACACCAGTTAGGTCAGACAACACAATTTAGTTGACGGTTAACAACCAATAATTCAGGATAAATTTTGTTAGAGGTCAGAGTCAACACTATTTTTAAGCTCCGATTATAATTCGCAGTAATGAAAAAGGACATATATTTTTCAGCGTTAATATTAAAAAATACTTTATAAAATATATGCATTCTTTCAGAAATTGAAACTTACAAGGGAAAAGAAACCATATCAAACCATATCATAGAATTAACCTACAAAGGGCATATGCTGTTTCATTGTCTGAAACATCTGTATACCTTGCTGCCAGAATATATCAACTGCCAGAATCGACCCTGAGGGACAGAACAAGGCAAAATGTCTCAATAGACTGCCATCATGGAGCCACCAGGTTTTTTACCCATGGGGACGAAAGAAAATTTGACCACAGTGTATATATCTTTTTGAAGTATTTGTTTGATTGAAATACATGAAAAAATTTGAACCTGTCAACTTTCTTAGCAAAGTTTAAAAGTTCGCCTGCCACAACAGCTAGGTCATATTGGATATGGGTACACGCTTATTGATATACAGTGCATGGCTTGGGATTTTGCAAAATCACTTGGCAAGAGAGTAAAGGCCAAGGAACACTTAAGTCAGGGTTGGATGTATGCATTTCTAGACAGAAGGGAGAAGTTAAGGGTTGTTAAGTCTCTGCGTCTTTAATTATCAAGAGCCAAATCTGCAACTAAAGAATCCATCGACATATATTTTGTTCTTACTGGTTTGTGACTAGTTTGATGTTTTACCTTCAGTTTGGTGAAGTATAAGGGCTTAAAGGCTATAAAGTAAACTTTGGTCGTACATTAAAGTAACACACTGCCAAAATGGCCCTTAATGAAGTCAGAACCATTGTCTATAATTACAGGTGTTATAAAGTATGGGTCACCCCAAAAGGTCACATGACATGCCCCTGTGTTTATTCCTAGGTCTACGCTGATAACGACATGTTTAATCGTATTTGTAGGAGAAACAAAAAAACGTGTCGATGTGTCGTATGAACGCATGTTAAACAACGGCACAGAACTTGCAAAAAATAGTGGGATTTCCAAATATTGTACATGTCTAATGTACATGAATGAGTTAAAAGTAATTTAACAGCATAACGCTCTTATTTCGAGGATTTTTTATATAAGTTATTCTGAACTTTTATTGCAGTTTTTTATTTATCAAAGTTTTATCGGTTTGACTGTACTTCCTAACTTTTGTTTGAAAATTAGATGAAATCGTACATACCCTCTGTAAAGGGACTTGTTCACTGATTTTCGCATTTTTGAAGTATGCCATTACATGTCTTAACTTGACGGATTTAGGCAAAGGAACTAAAAGCTCATGTATAATAACAAAAACAATTAGTATTAAAAAAAAAAAAGGTCCCATCGGGCTTCGTACCCGGGACCTCCGGATTCAAAGTATATCGCCTTTACCACTCGGCCATTCCGATTTCTCTATTTGATCTTGCATTATTTACTTTATGTAAGTGCTTACTTGATGTCAACAGTTTCAACGAAAACGAAAGAAACACTCCAAATTATTCCATCGTTTAGCGTTACAAACGCTTTATAATTTTATCTATTTAAACTGATGATAACTCATAAACGAAACGGTTTTTACAGTATATTTCTAGGTCCGTAGTGTTATTTTGCTCCCTTGTATATACACTGTTCTTGTATTTTTCAAATCGGTGACAAAAAAATTGTCAATTCGTCAATCTGTGAGCAGGTCCCTTTAAGAAAAACTGAGCACAATGTCGTTTACACGTGAAATGCAATGTAAACAAATATAATTTTTAAGTTAATGATATGATTTTACTTAAGATATTTGTGTTTTAATATACCTCACATGACTAGCCCATGTTAAATTTCCATATACCTATCATGAAACAATTCGTAATGTCACATGCGACAGTATACTGTCACCCACGCGTGGAGCTGAAAATAGAACAACCGTTTCACAAAACAAAACAACGTTTACCTTTAGTAATGCGAACGTCAATCCACTGCTTTTACAATTAATATCCAACAACACGCGTTTGCAATTCATTTTCAAGTATCCACACAATTGTGCAATATTTTATTTCATGCGAACCGTGCTAACCAGATACGCGATTTGTTTTTGAAAATGCCATGACTGGTCAGAACGTATATTTTAAATCGTATTTTGTCTCCAAACCTGTAACCGATTATCCGTATTGCCGTTCAAATTAAGTTCAGATATCGCCGATGCATGGTTTAATTAATTATGTGTACCGTAACGCGAGTGCTTAGACATGTTAAAAACAAACTAACACGACACAGCACAATCCTATGTCAGTCGAGTGAAAACTGGTTTGTGTCGTTACTGCACTACTCTACTGTACACATCTATCGCGTTCATGTGTTCTGAATATCCATTAAACACTTCCCATCAACTATAACATTTAGTTGTGTATCCAACAATAATTTTCGCCCGTATTTCGCCATGTATATTACTGATTTTAAACTAACGCGCTGTAGAAACATCCTATCAATCACGTCATCTTTTAAGCAGGACACATCTAAATATAATTGCACTGTACACACTCGCCGGTCATGCCGGTACACTTTGCAAACTGTTTGAAAGTACGGAAGTCTGTTTTTGCAGTATTATTTAACCTTTTTTTTTAACCGTAAATGTTTCATATAGATTATTATCTGAAATAATGAAAATAATCCGTGGTAAATTAGCTTTAACACGTTTAGGTTATTAGTTGATTTTAAAGGGCATTTAAAAAAGTAGATCTATAAATTAAGTAATCAGGCCTAAGTTTCCTTGTTTTATTGTTCGGTATAATACATTAAATATCACACCCCATAGAGGCTGATACAACGTATCACCCTCTATGGGGTGTGATATGTATATAATATGGCCCTAGGTGCTGTATCAGTTACCAAACTCTTTCTAACAACATACTGTTTCAAACCTATTAAAATACTAGAATACTAAGTACGCTGTTGTCAGTATTTATTTTAAAGGCATTTAGTCAGTCCATGTGCAATATCATATATTATGTTCCAGAAAATATTTCCCCAAAATTGGTATTGTCAGAAATAAATTGACATAGCCCCAGCTCTAACATAACCTTAGATAATTGTTTGTTAGACGCAGACATTTGCCGGGTCCGGCTAGCCCAGTTGGTAGAGCGCTAGACTGTCAATCCGGGGATCGTGAGTTCGAACCCCAGCCCAGCCACATAACTTGTGTGGTGATTGGTCATGAAATTATTTCGAGGGCCATTCACCCCCTGCCTCTGATTCAAGTAGGGCAGTTGTCAGTTACTGGCATAGGCATGTGCACTTAGTACTGGTAAACCGCTTAGATCGGCTAAGACTGCCCAGGAAAAGTGTGAGTAGGTTAACTGACCGCCGTGATATGACTGAAATACTGTTAAAAACGGCGAAACACCCCAACAAAACAAACAAACGCAGACATTTTATAAGTTACTTGATCTTTCTACGAATCTTGTAATGTATATTTGAAAATAAATGGGTTAAAATGATGAAATTTGAAAATGTGCAAAAACTAAGCGCCTTCAGCAGATTGAGTATGTTTAGCTTACATACGCTGTCCATTCCATTCCATCCCTTCGGTATTCAATGCTTTCATCCATTCCTTAATTCATATCTTTTGCGACATATTTGTCTCCAAATGTAAGTTGTATAACATTTGCTTTATGGTTTACACTTCAAGTTCAACTTGTTATGGGAACCGTAAACAAATTTCATGCAAATTCTGGCAATTTCAACAGTAGACTGGCATACATCGTTGTCCACTAGAAGTCACAGCAGCGAACATGATATTTATGTCCCAGACACATAATCAAATGCCAGGATATTCGCATGGATAGCAGTTTCCTAGACAGCGATTTTGATTCTTTGACGCAATTGCCTTAAAGTCCTGACATTTTCAATCGTATGTGCGACAACACGTCTGCTGCGTTAATCCAAGATAAACACCATAATGAATACTTCCTAATTAATAAAGATGAATGCCGAAATGAAACTTGCAGTATATTATATTACATTTAGGGATCAGTCCCTCGGATAATATAAATAACAAATGCATCTGGACGCATACAGTTAACCTAATGAAAGTATTACGTTAACGTAATTTGGATTTGCACGACCATTTTGTATTTTTGTCCGATGTACAGATAAATTTATCATATGCTATACCTTGTTTTCCGTGTAATACAACCATTACAAATATTTTTACAGTCATGTGTAAGATAACATTTTGAACGTTTTCATATTCTACATTATTATTTGACTGACTAATCGCATGACGTTATTATGATGAAATGACGTCGTCTACATGAAATGACGTCACGTCAGTACACACATTTTAGAATTTATCAGCATGTTTTGGTAACATTAGAAGTTTTTTTTCGTTTAAAAGCATGTGGTAAAAAAAGATTCGACACTCGTCATATTATTCCATATTTTATTAAACTCGTCCAGGAAATTCGTTAGTACGCTCGCCAAAGGCTCGCTTACTAACACAATTCCTGAACTCGTTTAATAAAATATAGTATGACATGACAACTCGTGTCAGATCCTATATATCTATGGTTGTTAGAACATAGAGCATCAAGTACTAGCCAATGAAAAATGCTTTTCTCAACCAATTACATGCAGTGTTTTGTGTTAGCGTGCAAACTGTATTTAAAAGGTGATCCGGACTGTATTATTTTTCAGATTATGAAAAAAGGTATATGGATCTCATGCTTTTGTTAAATTTATGTAATTTATATATTCTGTATTTAGTAGGATTTTATTATATATGCATAATGCAATAATTTTAATGAAGGTTTAATGTATTACCGGTACATTTATACCTAACCTTTTAACGACCTATTCAAGAAAGTTTCTGTCCTCGTATGTGACTGACCGTGCATTGTTTTGAACTTTGCTAAAGTAATGCCATTTGCTTTCACCCTGAAGCAACGGCTTTTCCATTAGAGGCATTAAAACTTCAATACATAGCTTATGCCCATATACTTCACGTCGGAAGTTCGTAAATCATTGTTTTAGGAATACATACAACATAAGTAAAAAGGAATACAATTACTCTGGATATTGAAGATTTCATGGAATGACCGTTCATTGCCTCTAATATATGCAGGTATGGGAACATTTACTAATATGCTTGATATAATTATACCTCTTAGTCATTATCTATGTTTGAATATGACAATGAGCGTGCAGAATACCTCAAGCCTCAACACACACTACAAATATGATTGCCAGATGCTGTATTTGAAGACTTAACTTAAAAACCATTTTCTCGGTCGCTTTGCAATCTATTACTGAGACCATACAGTTGCTTTATTGCAATTGATGAATATCACTTAATTGCAATCCTGAAAAAATAAGACGCATTTAGTTCTGATGTGAATGTCGCATACCATCAATATTTGTATTTCATAGATTAGTTCGTCTAGCACAAGATGTGATGGTTGTTTGACATCGTCTGACATACCCAATAGATCTTGCATCAGTTTTATTACGTATTGCGCGCGAAAGTGAATTTTGCGTTGTTCTGGAGATGTATGTATAATGACATCATACATTTAGATTGATGTTCGAAGTTACATGTATACGTGTTTAATTACTTTTTTGTTGGTAAAATATTATATCAATAGTTTTCTTAAATACGTTGCAAAACATGCAACTATAGATACGAATGTAACAATAGAACAATTACACATATAAATTATAATTAGCTTTGTATTCTTTGAAATATCAAGTACACTAGCTTAACAATTTTCAGATTATCACGGCTAAAAACTACAGACACAATTAACTATCTAATGATCCCAAGAAATCAAAACAAAGAATATAATTTTCATATATATTAAACACCAAACGGAGTTTACTCAATCCTACAAAAGCTGACCTTTGCCATTTATTAATCCAAAGAGATGGAAAACTATAACATGATTGATATGTTTCTCTTGTCTGGGTTACTGTAAAAGTCTTCGATTCCACTGTAGTGTTATATTTTATAGAAATATCCTTAATTCATCTAGAAAGAAGTTTGTGTGTTATTGTGAATGATAATGCATACCAACAGTAAAGTAATAGAGGATATTTGTTGGTTTCGGTAGAATATCGATTTTAATTCTCGAGTGATCGTAGAAATTTATGAGTGACGAAGCGAGTGAAAAAATATATTTTCTATGATCACGAGTGAATGAAAAATCGATATTCTACCGATACCAACACATTCTCTTTATTTTTTTTATTTTTTTGCGTCGTTTTGTTACATTTTAAGTGCTGTCTATTTGCGTTTCACATTGGTTCCAGATTTATTACAGTAAATGAAACGGATCTTCAAAGATGCCGGGCTCAAAAATTGTGAAATGACGTCATTATTTTGACGTCATGACGTTATGTAAGTGATACAGTGTTTCCCAAAATACAAACGCTTTATAGTTTTATCCATTTCAATTGATTGTTGTTCAAAAACGACACTATTTCCAATACATTTCTTTGTCATTAGTGGTACTTTTCCTGTTTATATATACAATATTTATCTTTGGTGGATCTATGACAACAATGTGAAAATCGTCAATTTACAAATCTGTGAACAGGTCCCTTTAATAATGTTACAAAATAACCCCCATTCTGGTTTGATAAACAATAAATGATTTAAAAATACAACAACTATCAACAACAATGATAAAGATTTAGTACCTGTACACGGTAAGGAGCAATATTTTAATTTGTTATTAATACCTATTTTTAGTAGTTTGCATTTTAAATTTAATAGTATTTACATTTACTACTTTACTTCCCCCACCCCCACAAAGCACAAGGTCACACCAAAATTAAAATATCTTTCAGAACAAAAAATAGCCGGAAATTGCAGCTATGATTAAAAAATTCGTCCCAATTTTCGTAAGTCTCTAGTAAGTGAATAAGTTCGGAGTGCTGGGACACACTCCGGGTCCTCATATAAATCAGCCTCTGGCGCGGAAGGACCTCATAAACTTCGAAATACACACATATTCGGGATCTGATGTTATCGTGCATACCATGCGCTTTCGCAATATAGCGTCGATATAGATCATTTCACTCGGAAACTTTCTTAAAAATTCTTATAACAAGTCACGTGGCGATTAACCATGTGGCTTTTTCAGCCAATGAAATCCTGGAGCCAATACTCAAACACGTTAAGCGTATATTTTAATATAGGAATAATGAAACTCCAGAGACATCATCAGGAGAGAAACCCGTATAACCATCCGCTTTCAAGTTTACTTGTGTTGAAGAAAAACCTTACTATATTGAGCTTAAGGCCCAGTCACACTGCAGCGAATAAGCCATTGCGAATACGAAGCGTATGAAAACGACCAAAATATTTTTTTATCGCTACTCGTTCGCACTTGTCGCTCTCCACCCGTTCGCCATTCGCATCAATGCGTTTCTCGTGCGTTCCTGTTCGCCGTCATTCGCTGGTACTCATTTCATTCGCTCGCAAAGTTTTGGACTGACCAAAATAATGCGAGCGATTAAATAAACGCTACTCTATCGCTTTCATTCGCTAAACATTCGCTACTCAGTCGTTCGGTATTCGCCGCGTGCGCTTCTCAATCGTTTCTTGTACGCTCCACATTCGGTGATACCCTTACCTAGCGTATAGGGAGCGGATTAGTAGCGATGAAGTAGCGATGAAATAGTTATTGCGTTGCGTTTGAGTTGCGATTAAAGCGATTGTGTTTCTACAGAGTCACGCACATGCCGCTTTAGAGTATAAAAGAACAAGCATCCTCTGGATAGCTCCATTGCAAATCCAGCCTTCACCGTGTACACATCTAAAACTATTGTCAGCATGGATGATCCAGCCAGAAGGGACCTCCTGCTTGCTTTTATTATGAATCAGCGCAATCTGCAGATTCTGAATGTCCAACTCACGGTGAGAAGAAAAAGGCTACGAAGGAGGCAGGGTGCCCATTGGGTGATGCGATGGGTCCTAAGAAGACCCCATCTTTGTGTGTTCGATCAACTCATGGTGGAGCTCAGGAGAGAAGATCCCATCTCTTTCCACAACTTCCTCCGCATGACCCCAGCTATGTTTGATGAGCTGCTGCAGAGACTGGCACCAAGACTGACGAAACAGGACACTCGCTACAGGGACGCACTGGAACCAGGTTTGAAATTGGCACTTAGCCTTTGCCACTTAGCCTCAGGGGCAAGGTATGTTGATATGAAGTTTGCTTGGAGGGTCCCCCACAAAACCATCTCTATTGTGGTCCAGTGGTCTGCCAAGCCAGTGTAGACGAAAACCTGGATGAGCTGTTGACGTGTCCCACTCCCGAAGAAGAATGGAGAGAACTCGGAGAAATGTGGTAGCAGAAATGGAACTTTCCCCACACCGTGGGTGCCATTGATGGCAAACACGTAGCGTGTAAAGCACCCCCAAAGTCTGGCTCAATCTACCATAACTACAAGGGGTTCTTCAGTGTCGTCCTATTTGCTGTGGTTGACGCTTACTACCGTTTCATGTGGGCCGATGTCGATGGAGTAGGGTCCTGCTTCGATGCTCAGATCTATAACGCTAGCGAGCTGAGGGAAGGACTCGAAAACGGCGATATAGCGGGCTGGCCACAACCGGAACCCCTCCCCGGCGACACTCAAGACGTACCGTCAGATGCTCATCGTCAAGGCCTGCATGCTGCTGCACAATTTCATGGGGACAAGGTACCCAGTCGTGCAGAACCAACTAATAGACAGGGATGCCCGCAATGGCAACGTGGTGCCTGGTGCCTGGAGGCAGGACCAGAACTTGGTGGAAACCGTGGAGGTGCAGGCACCTAACCGAGCTTCAAGAGAAGGCAAGCTGCAGCGAAACCTCATCAAGCATTGGGGCAACTCCCCTGCAGGATCCGTGCCCTGGCAAAATAGCATGATTGACATGTAGATGACGGAGAACTCTCACGTGGATTACACACAATACTGTTCATATGCATTATTTTGATTGACTCATTACACACATATTAGTATTTTGTTATTTTTCTATTGTATGAATGTTGTTAAATAAAGTGTGTATTTATTATTTGAATCATTAGTTGTAATAATAACATGTGATTGTCATATTAAATACTAGTAAATATTCTCTCTGTACAAGAGATTTATTTGAATAAATGTTTAGTTTCAACAAGCTTGTAGAAGCCGACTTACGACAGAATCCAGCTGAGACAACCATGTTGGAACTACACTTACTATTAAATAATTATCTTGTGCATTAGAGAATGCTCTCGTTTATATCAATAGTTTTTTATAATGTTAAGCAGTATAATTATAGCGTCAGTGTTACTGTGATCCGCTTTAAACCCGAATTTGTCATCAGACAAGTTATCGTATTTAAAAGTCCACAATTTAATTCTTTCGTTTAAAACGCTGGTGAATACTTTTGCTAGGCAGCTAATTAATGTTATTCCCCTGTAATTGTTTGTGTCGTCCGAGGGCTGCTTGTTAAGGATCGGGATAATGACACCTTCTGAGCAGTGTCGCGGAAATTCACCAGTATTGAGAATATGATTAAATAGTATAACCAGTGGCTTTACGAGAGTCTCTACACCTTCGATGAAATACTCATTCAATAACTTGTCCAGTCCACATGCCGTATTTCTATTTAACAGCTTTAAAGCCTTTCTAACTCCTTGTTCCGATATTGGTACGTCGAGTTCCTCGTATAGTGGGTTGTTTACGCCCGGTCAACTGTCGTAATGTGACATATATGTTTCAACTTCTTCATTTGCGTTGCTGTCCTGTATTTGTGACAGTATTTTAAAGTGGTTGAAAAATTCCTGCATCGTAACACTTGCATCTGTATGCTGCTTATGTCGTTTAAAAATTTTCCAGAATTCACGTGGGTTTTTCGTTCTTTGTTCATGCATCTGTCGACCTCTGTCGGTGTTATATTTATGTTTATGTTTTTGTAGACAGTATTTGTAGTTCTTCTTTGCACGTTTCAGTGCTTCGAACAACTCTATGGTTCTATTACAAGTGTTATGTTCAATCAACTCTTTAAACACATCCCTCTTTGCTTTACATTCGTTATTAAACCACCCCTTGTATTCCTTATATCGACCATCTGTAAACTCTTGGTGTTTATTTATGATTATTGTCATAAAGTATTTGTTTGCCTTTTCTGCTATATACTCCGATAGCAAGGTCACTGCAGCTTCTGTGTCATTTCCGCCGTCCAAACAGTAGTTCTGCAAATCCTCAGTCAAAATGTCTATCCCATCCGATAGATCGGTTAAATAGTTATTTCTATCTTGCTGGTTCCATTTAAATAATACAGTATATTCACTCGTATTTAATTTGTGTTGTGCCAGTCCATATATTAAACGAGACAGGTGCGTGGTTTGAATGCTCTGAGTACTTGTGTGCCGTAAATCCGTTAATTAACCTAATGTTGCTGTATGACGTAATTACGTAGTCGATTTCTCCAGTGTGCGTATAGCATGTGAACTCGCCACAATCATGTTCACCTCCTGATTTGGACTTAGTCTGTCCTAATAAGGACTTACTATGTACTAATAATGACTTACTTTCTCATTAATAGGATTTACTGTCTCATAATTAGGACATAGAAACTCCTAATAACGTATTATCTCCTAATTATGAGATAATGGAATACAAAAATAATATAGACCGTGGCACAAGGACGCTTCCATATATATTGTTTAAAGATCAGCCTTCTTGAAATATACATCTTATCGTCTGCTGCCTGAAGAGCAGCTTCATTGTATTGAAAAACACATAAGTATTCCTGCTCGTTTAAAATATATAGGTACAACTAATATATCAAGCATGATCAGCCAGCATAGTGACGTGTGCAGGGGCGTAGCTTCCTTTAGGCACTATAGGAACGTGTCTCTACATGTTTTCCAGAGATGAAAAATTTTAATATGGCAAAAATGCAATAAAAACAACCCACATTCTGTAGATTCCGACTATTGTGCCTATATATTTTTAAACCTAAGCTACGCCCCTGGTGTGTCTAGTGATCGTCAAGTAACAAAAACAGTTTTTTGACTTGTATTTCGTTTATGGCAGGGACAAAAACATCATGCAACCCAGTAGAGTAACACTTCAGAATCAATCCAGCCGGTGTCGGACCTTCCAACTCGCCTTCGAACTCTTCGATTGGATAATAGGAGAATCGTTGCCCCGGATATATTATCATCGGCGGTATGTAGTGGCTTGTGGCGTGCCATTACAGTATCCAAACTACGAAACAAGGACCAATGACGACATTTTTATCATAAATGTAATAAAATACGTAAGAGATAAGTTAATAAATGCTTGAAGTTATAGAGTTTCAAAATTAAACGTGCCGTTAAACCTAGCCAGCGAAACAGTAGTACATTTACAACGCCACAATAATTCGCAAACTCCTCGCAGTGATCTCCCCATTTGGGGTATTAATCACTGCCGGAATATATATCACATGACCATTGTGTCTTTACCAATAGAAAGCTCTTTAAATTATCCAAAAGCGAAAAAAAAACAGTATGTTTATAAGTTTTATCGGTAATTTATTTCATATACTTGATATATAAAGAAAGTAGTGTTTTGGATTTAAACATTTCAAGGAAACATGAAGAATTTTATCCAAGATGTTTTCTACTTTGAATTTCTATTGTTGAAATGGACTAGTGATATTAATATTAAGTTTGAAGTAAAAGGACACAATTCTGCTGTTACAAACACAATATTTTAATTGAATGTATGTAAAAATATGTATACATTAAATAATACGATGATTGGTTAGTATATATAGAACTTCATCAAAATTTGGATGAACAACTTGTGGCGGCAGTGGTCAAAACCAGCGCAGCAGGGGAGACCATTGTGAGGAGTTTGAATAATTCGGTAAACGCTTAATTTTGAACTAGCTCAAGAGGTCACAGTAAAGTGGGAAAGCTTTAAGTCATAAATGATGACGTCATCGGTGATGAAATATTTAAATTATCGTACTATTCGCGGCAAAATGATTTTGTTCGGTGTTAAAATAGATGTATGTTTAGCATTAGGTGCACCAACTCTATTGTCAAATAATTCTGAGTGAAAGTTGTAAAATTTATAGATTCTAATTTAATTGAAATTATTTCACTAGACCTATTGTGAAATGTTAAGGTTATCTTTCACTGGTGTTTTTGGTCACTGCAAAAAAATACATTACTATAAATAAAACACACATAGCGCAGTGTTACATGTGAATAACCCGCAAATAGTAGATTGTATATACGTATTAATATAAGATTTATTCTATATTATTTAGCGGTTAAACGTTTGTTTTAATATATAATGCATGGTTCGCACACATTTAATAATTGAAAAGAAACTGAACTCCAGATGGTCCAAATGTAAAAACGAAAGAATTTTTTTACAAATACACGATTTTCTTGTTTAATCGTGTAGAACACAATGCTTGAGAACACAATACTTGAGGATGAAGGTGACTTTGAAAGGGCAGACATACATGTTCTCCCACCCCTGTAGATGAAATGACAGATGAAGATAGTGGAAGCGAAGACGAAGAAGTAGGTTATACTAACCTAAGTGGACGTCAGTTATACTAACCAACACGGTGGTCAAAGCAGGCAAGAGCTAGGGTCCGCCTTCCGCAACCACATCTTATTCGGCATTATAACCAAACAATGGGAGGTGTGGATTTAATGGACTAAAACGTTGAAAAGTATCGGGTCTCTATCATATCCAAAAAAGTGGTGGTGGCCAGTGTTCATGTATTGTATAGATCTTGCGATACAACAAACATGGCACATCTACCGTACCACAGAGGTAGCAAGTAGGCACCAGTTACATCTTTTAGGTGTCAGACGAGCCAGGGTCAATGTCCTGCTTGCCTAAGGACGTACCTCTGTCGTAAGTCCAGGAAAACCAAGAGGCCGAATGAGGCCACTGTCAAAACGAATCCCTGACCACATCCGACTTAATGGAATAAATCATTATTTAGAGCCATCAAGAGAAGTGCGTTGTTTATTGTGTGGAAAGAAATGCAGGACAAAATGTGTGGAAAGAAATGCAGGACAAAATGCTCAAATGTTGGACTGCACAGAAGGTGCTTTGAAGTGTTCCACAGTGTTAAGGTATTCATACTATCAAACCCGACGACTTTAAAGTGTTCTGAACAATAATAATTTATGTTTAGCATAACTTTCAGAGTGAACACTATTGCGCCTAATGTCTACTTTTGTAATCTGTAAACAATCTTGGATTTCTACTCCTTGAACATATCTATTGAACCAATAAAAGGGTTATCTTGACATGGTGTCTTCTTTTGTAGATACAAGTTTATAACATTTAAATCAAAATTATAGTGCTCATATCTCAAAAATATATCCATATATGTTGTACATATATGATTGTTCAATGTTTTATACTAATTTTAAAAATAAAAATGGGTTAAAAAATAGACATGTATGTTTTTATTTACCTGAAAGACAATGATTGTAAAAAGTTTTCGTCCTGTTTATCGTTCTGAACTCTATAGCGTCTGCAGACGCTATAAACCATCGAGAAATTTAAAAATAGCGCCGTTTATATTTAGGATAATCACGTGACAGTTTAGTTTTGTCGAGTCTCTCATGCGCACACTTGAATTAGGTGCGTGTATTGGGGAAAGTCACGGCTTTAATCGGGAATACCGGGTTCAAGGATAGTGCGAGTTAACTCAACTTCTATTTTTTTCAGTGAAATATACAGTTTGTGACAGTATGTGATCGTGTTCTATACAGATAGTGATGGTTTTACGCATGTTTCTACCGTTTAGGCATAACTACAAAAAACGTACATGTTATGCCCATCTGGAGTTCAGTATCTATAAGCCGTATTTGTAACTTCATTTCTTTACATTTTGTTCAAGTATTTACAGCAACATGGTTCTTACTGTACAGGGAACAGTTGTTCGTTTGTGTAACGTACACTCAAGTTAAGATGGCAAGCAAACACGCAAATGCAAAGTAATGCGAGGTGTTCTCGGTTCTCTTCAAACAATTATACTTGACGTAATCTTTGAACGTGTATTATATAAAAATGTCATTGTTCGTAAACTTTATTATATACTTTATCATAAACACTAACATTACGAAAACGAACCGTTATAGCTTTTGGTTTTATTTACTCACCAGCTAATAACCATGATTGCTTCTGTGACGCTTGTTGAACTAGAATATTGTCAGTTTATAGAAGGGTTTTTGTCAGGAAAGTCCTCGTGCAATATCAATGATAATGTTCCAGAAAATGTTTTATTTCCCCTGAAATTGGTCTTGTCACAAGTAAATTGGTGTTTGACATATCTCCAACTCTAACACGACCCTCGATAATTGTTACAGATTAGACGTCGGCATCGCATAAATTAATTACCCTTTCTAGAAATCTGTGATAGATAGAGTAATAACTTATTTGAAACCTATGGGGATATAATAATCTAATTTGGAAATTGTAGGAACAGTTATAATTATGAAAAATAGACGGACATTCATGAACTATTTGAATTAACTTTACGCTTGTACTAGGTTAATACTTATTTATACTCGTTTTTTCTGCGTGTGGTTATTGATATCATAATTGAATTTCAGTGGAAGACACAAACAACCAATCAACACGATTTCAGTACTGATACTAATATACTCACCGCATTTGATTTTACTATTTTTTATGTATAAAGTTCAATATCAGGTTAATATGTCCGAGCCATAACTTCATTCAAAACATAGCATATAAGTTGTCCATTCCATCGGTTTGTCATATCATTGATTCATTAAAACATGTATAACTGTTTGAAAGTAAACGTTAGTTCTACAATTTTATAATATTTATAGGATTTAGATTCATGTTCCCTAAAGTAAAATTAGGGATGGCAACGAATACAAAATTAATATTCGAATATTCGATTGATAAAGTAATCGAATACTCGATCGCCCAATGCAGTAAATATAATTATGGTTAAGTTAAAAAGACTTAAGTGTGCGATATGTAGTTAATACAAACGTACGGCTAGAAAAACGCCGCCAATACACAGACAAAGCGCTACATATTATAACTATGTTTTGTATTACATTTGAGAAAGATTTAGCCCTCGATTAATCTCATGCTTTGTTGAAAACTATGCTGCCTGTGCCCACGACTTTCAAGCATGTGTTCAGAGCACCACAAACCATGGGATATACCTAGGGACTAGATGCGTTATTTCAGAGCACATACGCAGTAACACAATTAGCATCCACAAGACGCTTTAATCTCCACACACTTGGATTAACATGTAATAATAACAAACTGTCACCCCCTTAACAACAGGGTGCTAGGTCGACTTTGACCACTAACCTGCGTACTAGAGAAGCTAGGGCGACGTGAATGCTTGATAGTTAGAGGCTAGCAAAGGTAAGTATTCGAATACATAAAAGATATTCGAATATTTGTTATTATTCGAATATTTGTTTCCATCCATAATAAAAATAACAAGAAAACCGTGGAAATGCAGACAACAAACTGGCATAAATTGCTGTCCAATTGAAGGACCAGCACCGAACATAACATTAATTCTTCGTTAAGTCCTCAGGCCCATGATCAACTGCCATGATATTCGCCTGAATTACAGTTTCTTTAAGAGCGAAGTTGAAGGCAATCTTGGACGCAATTGCTCTCAAATGTGTACATGTTCCAGTGTATGTGTGAAAACAAATTAGCTTCGTTATCCAAGATAAATTTCAGAATGAATGTTCCTAAAGTATAGGATAGAATTTAATATGTTGATTGTAGAAGATTGTATAATAAGTAGGTGTAAATGTACACGTTCTCCATGCATACAATTTAGCCAGATTCACATACATCAAATGCACAATAACGCGGTTTAAGCATTCTATCGTTGGCAAATTGTGCTGTGAATGTCTCGGGCTTTTTAAGCAATTTGTATCTGGTCTAACGAGTACTGTTATATTAGTAGTTAATGAATAAGGCATCGACTACTAGCTACTTAAAAAGTGCTTTTCGCTATTAGGTGGCATATGCCCCCGCTTGCGCTTTCAGAAGGCGCCACATTGACACCAAATGAATCTTTGAAAATAAAATTAAAAGAAAAATGTAATCTGCTAATATCAAAGTTTCTAAGTAATAAAAGGAAATGATCGTGGAAAAAAAAGTAATAAAAGGGGCATCATTCTGCCAAAATAGAAAACAGAGTTATTGGGGTTGCTTTACCTGGTGTAGACGTTGATAGTAAAGAAGTATTTTAAGTTTCAAGTAAATACCTTTAACAGTATTCAAGCTGTTCGACTTTAAGACAAACTTTATCCAAAATTTCTAAGTTAAAAAGAGGCATAAATCTGTCAAAATACATAACAGAATTATGGGGATTGCTTTCCCTGTTGAAGACGTTGATTGTTAAGACGTATTTAAAGTTTCAATTAAATACGTGTTTTAGTATTCAATCTATAGGACTTTACGATAAACTTTCACCAACATTTAAAAAGATTTTAAAATAAATATGTCAAAATACAAAACAAAGTTTCTGTGGTTGCTTTTCCTGATGCAGACGTTAATTAAAAAAAAATACCTTTCGTTGGTATTCAAGATATTGGACGAAAACTTTGACCTTGGTCGGACGGACGGAAGGACAGACGGACTGTTCGATTTTAATATGCCTTTCTTCGGGGGCATAAAAATATTGTTCCCCAAACAGTTACAAACTAGATTATGTTAATTAAATAAACATGAATAGTAAAGGTAGTCGAAACGTATGAGACATAGTGGCGAAGTGCAGAACATGTTTTAAGTTTAAAAAAAATGCAATATTGTTTCAGAATATCTTTCTAACGTTTAATAATTAGGTAAATTTATATTACATTATGTAAATTAAAGTCGTATGTACGCATTCATATAGCATACATTTCGCTACTTCGTGTGAAACTCAGCTTGTTTGTTTCATTCGTGTGGCTGACTATTTAGTCCATGGATGGACGTATTATGCAAAGAAATAAACTCGTTTAAATCCCACGGTGAACTCAACGGAATTGACCTTATAGCAAGACGTGACTTTCCGTGCATATGAAATTGAAAAGAATATTAACAGCTTATATGCGTGATTGCCTTGTTATCTATGCAGCCTTTAGGATATTCACTCTTTTTTGCTATTTTTGCTCGATCCAATCATACCTCAAGGCCAATCTCTATATTTGAAGTTATTACATGCTGGTTTAAATATTGGCCTCACTTCGCACAACGTCGATGTGTAGACCGAATTGTTTAGTCTTGGATTAATTTAGAAATAATTTTCGATTAAGAGTTGTTTATCGGCTAATAAATAACGATTTTCAGTTCTGATGCGTACGAATTAAACCACAAGGGCGATAGCCCGAGTTCTTCTATATACCGCATCTGAACGAAACATCGTAGTTTATAAGCCGATAAACAACGATAATGCGAACATTATTTCGATTCTAACATGACCTGACAAACTTCTGCAATAACAATGAGAACTATATTTTACAGTTTCGGAACTGTTGTTTTTCGGGTTGTTTATTGGTAGTTTAACAACGGTGAGTTTTGTTCTGCTTTGCGCGTGTCATATTATAATAGTTATTTTTACAGCTAGACCAGGACAGCGAACGTGTTGTATGTCAAGTCTCAAAACGAATTATAAAAAAATCACTACAACACGGTAATGAAAAAATAACTACATTCCATAAGACCTTTTGCACGGTCTATTGCAAATATATTTCTGTAACCCTGCAGTCGTCCTATGGCCAAAATTATAATGTTTGGCAACCAAACCAGCATAACAAACTTAGAGTTTTGATGGATTCTACAAATTCTTGTTTTAAAATTCCGATTAATGTGTTTCCATCCCCATACTATGAAACTGTCCCTTTAGTATAAGTTATAGTTTGCTATATCGATTTGAACTCAATCCTACAAAAGCCAACATTTGCCGTAAGATCCAAAGAGGAATAAACAATTATTATAACAGAGACAAAGAAAATCTATTGGCAAGCCGATAGGGCTCGCGCCAGTGTATAATTGGTAATAATTGATACGGGTTACAAGCAAAGTCGTTGATATACTTGAGTATTGTACGATTTTATTGACCTGGCACTCATGAATATTCCGTGTATTTCCGTAAATCTATTTTAAGCTACATGTACAAACCCAGATAGGAGACACATAAATGAATATGTATTGATTAAATTGTTACTACGTAACAGTTAATACTGTAGAGCAGTGGTAACTGCGCAAAGTTTGTAAGCGTGATGTTTTGGGTTCGAATCCCAAAACAGGCACTTTTTATTTATTTATTTTCTTAATTTATTCAATTGATCATTTTGCTGACGTCATGACACGCAATATCATCATCAACCTCGATTCTGACACAGAAGAGAGCTGCATCGATACTTTAATGTAGATAAAATAATTAAACTAAGAAAAAAGGAAACAAAAAAAAAAAATTAAAAAAATGTCACGATAATAAGTGATGTTGAAGTAAAAGAAAATAATAAAAAAGAAAGATCATGGCATGATTCGAAACATAGTCATTGTGATTCAATGTCTAAAACAAGTCCACCGCGCTATTCTTCCTGACACTTGTTGATGGGGGCTTTACACGCAAGCTACACGTTAAACCGATATAAATAAAACAGCCGAGCGCTACCGGTGATTAATGAGTGTCAGGTCAATAAAATCAATATATCATCTAAATAGTTAAACTCTCAATTCATCAGCAAATGTGGATTGTTATTTTTGTTCACCATTATTCATACCAACAGGCATCACAAATGTTGCCGTTTTCGAAGATTAAGTGTGAAGTGAATTTGTGGCAGAAACTACTAAAATTATCAATAATATATTTCTTTAATTGAATTATTTCGTACACACAGAACAGTGTGACTCAAATGCGCATTAAATTATTGTTGTAAACTAATACAATTAATGTGCTTTGGACTAAAATGGTCATTTGGTTCTGCAGGTTAGTTGGAATACATGCTTTAGATCTAAAGCAACATCGTGTAATGTGTAAGAAAATACAGCATGTATAATTGGAAATACAGTATACACTAAAATTGTATAGAAGATACAACTAAATGTGATGCCCAGGAAATAGTATTACATTTATTGGTTTACAATATTTAATACGTTCAGTATAATATCTTAGTGTTGACACTTTAATCATATTGAACAAAACCCCTGCCCTATTGGTTGATATACATTCGATGATTTGAAAACAACAACAACTTACAAAAACAATTCAATACTTGATATACACGGTGAGGAGCAATGTTTAAATGCTGTAATATGTACCTATGTTATTGTGCTTTTTAATTAAGTAGTATTTACATTTCTATAGGATTTTAGAAAATATCGTAAACATATCCCCTTTTCACATGTATATACACATTTCAGTCATACCGATGGATCATGTTTTATGTTTAAAGATGTAAGGGCAAAGGTTGTCGACATGCCGAGATTATATAGTCTTTCGAGAAATTGTGGATTCTTGGAAGACAACTACATTAAAAACAATATGATATAAAACCTTCCTCACAGCATAACGCATTAGTCTTTCTAAAGAGATGCCGGATAAAATATTATATTTTGCGTTTAATAAAAAATAAAAGGAAATTACCCAAGTTTCTCCTCAAAGGTTCTGTTATACAAACATTAATTATATCAACCATCAATTTGCATTTTTCATTGACAAGGACAAGACCCTGGTGCTTTAATTATAACCTCTATACACGAATCAGGGATGTTAATTGCCATATATAAGTATGGCTATTTTAACAGGATATATAATTGCATATAATAAACTTATCATATGAACAATAGTTTTCAAACAGGCTATGCCTCTGGTGTGTGTCAAACGCAAAAACAAACGGGTTTTGTTGCATTCTTAGACGAGATGATTTCTCCTACAACAAAGTAAAAAAAAAATCCCGGTAATGATTTTCTTTGAAAATGTAAAATTATTGCCTAAAGACAATGTGCATTAGACTGTTGAATATGTTTTCAAAAAGCCAATCGTTTGAGGCGAAATTACAAAACAACACAATGTTGCAGGGGATATGGGTCATTTGTGTACTGGAATTTCTTCCATCTGTGACAATGAGTGTTAAGGAATTTGCCGTTATTACCTTCGTACTTCGTTCGTTTTTTGGCAAAAACGGCAAAAGCATTGCCTTGGGCCATTTACAGTTTAAATAAACATTATGGCCACGACACACAACAATACATATATAAATACAATGGTATGCAATACAACACAACAGAGCATATCAAAATATAGTTAATCCATTCAGACAGAGAGAAATTCATTACGTAAAAGAATAGCATTATAACAATACTTAGCAATATGTCTAATTTTTCGTTTCGACTTAGATGACATGAAATAAATACACATATTGATAGAGGGCCAGGAAGTATTACCTAGATATCGTTTTCTTATGTTTGTAAAAACATTACAGCATAATAAACAATGGCATTCGGATTCAACAACGTTTGCTGAACATAATCTACACACTCTTTTATTCCTTTCTGTATTTGTAAACCTGCCAGTTTCAATTTATAAGTTATGTCAGCTCAGATGTAATCGTGTTAGAGATATTCTACATTTATCAGGCGATACATAATCTAAATAGTGTTCATATTCAAATTTCATTTCAAATTTGCAATAATAAAATAATTTAGGCATATTATTCCAACCATGTTTGTTGAAATTGGTCACGAATCCGTTGTCTAAGAATAACAAAATTCTTGATGTTAACATTAGGATTATCAAATACGTCACCAAGTCCAAGAATTTCAAGATAGGATTTACATGCTTTTAACCAGCAAAATGTATTTTAAGTTTCGTTGGGTAGCAAACAAACTATACATAATAGAGTCTTGATTATTCATTAATTTTATGTAATATTTCAGAGATCTTTCCTTACACAATACCGGTAGCGGATATCTGTCAGTTTCTCCTAATACGGCCATATCGGGTGTTGATTGTTTTACACCATGAATAATTTTAAGAAATTGTTCATGTAAAGCATCAATTTCTTTAAAGTTACATATTCCGCATATTTCTGAACCGTATAAAAAATAGGTAAATTCATACATTTAAATAAGTGTAATTTAGTCTTAATATATATTTTGACATTATTAAATAGGCAAAGAAGACTATCCTTTAAGGGCTTGATCAGACAGAGCTTTCACGGCATACCGCATATTTCCAGTGTAATAAAACTTAATACCCAAGTAGCAAAAGCTGTCAACAATTTCGATAGGTTGCTCATTTTTAAGCCACTGAATAGATGGCGACTCCTACGTTTTTCAAATATACAAATCTTAGTTTTGTTTACATTAATTTTTAAACCACATGATGTCGAGTATTGCGATATGCTATTAAGTTGTGCCTGAAGACGTATCGGGTTAGTTGTAAAAAGCGCAAATAACAGAAGATAAAATGATATTTGTTCAATATCTCGGTCCGATAAACTAATAACATCAATATAATCAGTAATATCGTAAAAAAAAAAACACATAACAGGGGAGAGAGGGCCCACCCTGTTTCAAACCAATTGATATGTCAAATAATTCTGAATAGCACATGCCAGCCAGAAGTAAATCGGACAAAAGATTTAATATTTGCATAAATAGACTTTATCATATTTATAATTTTACAACTCACTCCCGATTTTACAAGTTTTACCCATTGAACATCATGATTTACAGTATCGAAATCCTTTTCAAAGTCGATAAATGCACAAAATAATTTGCTATTAGACGCTAGAACTTGCTGGATGATCAAATGCAAAATGAAAATACAATCAGTTGTACTATGTTTATCTCTGAACCCAAATTGAGAATCGTTAAATGGTCTGTTTATGCGGTTTCTAAGAAATACGGAAAATAATTTTGCTAACATATTTGTCAAAGTGACGCCCCTATAATTAGAGGGTCTTTGGTATCTACCTTTCTATGAATAGGTACAATTACACCCCTGGATCAAGCATCTGGATAACTGCCATTATTAAAAATGTAGTTAAAAATTACAACAAGATAAGGTGCAATAAAATGTTGTGCATCTATGATAAAATCACAGACGTTTCCATCACGATCGCAACTTTTATTTCTTTTAAGCAATGATATTGTTTTTTCCCACTTGAGCTATTGAAAAATCCATATCTAACTCATCAATATTTATATGAAACTCATTAATATTTTCAGTATGAATAACCGAAACATTAACAGAGTTTGAAATATTTTTTAAATGGTTCACAAAATCCTGTAATGAAACATCTGTTGAATTTACACTAGTTTTTTTACAATTTTTTTTTATTTACTTCCAAACATTCTTAAAATTTTCTTTACACATGTTAGACAGTTTTTTTTCGTTACTATAATATTTGTATTGTGCAACATGTTTTTGATTAGCATATTCACTTCTTCTGTGTAACAAATCAGTTTTATTATTTTCTGTAGGATTTTTTTTTTTTAATTCGTTTGTCAGTTAAGAATCTATTTTTAGATGATCTGCATGCATCACTAAACCATGGTGATCTTTTAGTTTTAGTTAAATAAAAAACCTTATTAAGTATCGAAAACGAGATATCAAAAGCACCTTAGACAGTGATTCAATACATGTATTTATATCAATTTGACCTGAAAGCAGTTCATTTTGAATACTATCAAACATAGATCTATTGTTTTCTGAAAGACTGCCAAATGTATCTGGGTTATAGGGGCCCCATATGACTTTTTCAATATATTCATTATCGTTAATAACAGTAATACAGCCGTCTAAATTCATTGTAAATTCAACCGGACAGTGGTCAGATAATTCAGTTATATCATGAACAACAAATGATGTAATTTTACTAAATATGTTGGCATTTGTAATAACATAATAAAAACAACGCTTGAACCTTTATCAGTCGGATTGTGATAGGTGTATTTGCCATTGTCAAGTCTGCCATTAACAATAATAATATAATTCTCCTTACAACAATGTAATAGCTTATTACCAAGACCGTAAACATTGTTATTAAAGCTGACACGTTTTTGGTAATTCATAAGACGAATCAAACTCGGGGTGTTTAATAAATCTACCTAAATTAATATCTTCTATTAAATCTGATTTAAGGCCCACCCTACTATGCATGTGAAACAAAACAGTTGTCGGTCAATATAATGGATATATAATTTGCATCTTTCTAACGTATTAGCTGTATAGACAACAATAAATAGTAATTAGGGAGGCACCAGGGTAGTATGCAAACAACGGACACAAACACATTTTGCGACAAAGTTCAATCTGGAAAACGAATGAACAGACAACATATGTACTTTATTTAGACATTGACTTTTTACCAGTAGAAAGTTTCATATCGTACAAGTATGCTAATTTATAAACATTTCTGTTGGTATATAAGTATCAGATGTTACACAACAGTGATGATATGATATTCAGTATTAAATATACATTTACATGACCTAGTGCAATGCTGAGCTTACAATGACACACAATGAAATTCGTGATGCATTTCGAGAACAACGTCATTTACATGTTGCTGCAAAACTGTGCATTACAATCTTTCTCTGCTATTATAATTTATGTTTAGGTAATCTTTTAAAATCACGAAACGTTTCTTGTATAATGACGATAAAATGGTAACATCTTAATTGAGAACATCACGTAGTTTTCTGTGATGTAATTTATATCTTCTTTGTATGTGAAGCAAGCACAAATTACATAATGCCTACTAAGGAGATTTGGGATTTTAACTTCATGTGCACAGGCTGTGATTTTTCGTAGAAATAGTTAAGTTATTATTGTGTTAAGACGTTTTTTCAAATGCCATTAATATTCAATTTAGTTGAGTCGTTTATCAAAACAAATAAAACAATAAAATACACAAGGAATATGTTTAGTTTAGTTTAAACCTATTTATTTTAGCTCGATTGCACTGAACGCCTAAGGCTTATTGAGACACACTCGAGTCCGTTTCCTGGGTAGAGCTAGTACTTGGTGTCTTTGGGGGAGATCTTGAGAACACTCCCAGAGTGGGTTTGGAACCCGGGACCTCCCGACCATATCCACTACGCCACCGCGACCTCGATTGCAAATATGTTTAACGGATATGAATAAGAAGATAAAATATGTATCCACATAAATTATTAACAAACATGTGAAAGAACATTCAATTGGTATATTTGTAATAAGAATATACATTAAGAAGACATTACGAAATTAATACTAAGACTGTTTATGTTTTATTTGTTCATAATGGTAGTACTTGCTCTCATACTACGGCTTGGCGATATCATGTAACGGAAAGAAAAAACATATTGCATAAAAACACGACTATGTAGTCACCACGCTTATAACGGTATTGTTTAAATTTGTTTTATTCTATTAGTTATGACAGGATATATTATAAAATATCGTTAAACACTGTAGTCCACAACATAATATTATATATGTTTGTGCAATACCAGTATACCTGTTTTTGTGTTAATATTTAAGAAAGAAGAGTTCTTTCATTTATGATAAATACATGTTAAGTACATATTCCTTTGATACCTATATCTTATATATTCAGAATTGATAAAAACGTTTGGGAGTTAAAAGGAAAATTTTACATCTGAAAAACATGTTCTACTTAAGCCTCTGAACTACGTTTTCTACTTTTGCCTCTTATATTTAAAACACGTTTTCTTCTTATGCCTCTTATATCTAAAATACGTTTTCTACTTATGCCTCTTAGGTCAGAAATACATTTTCTTCTTATGCCTCTTATATCTGAAATACGTTTTCTACTTATGCCTCTTAGATCTGAAATACGTTTTCGACTGAAGCCTCTGAGATCTGAAAGCATTTTTTACTGATGTCCCTGAGGTCTGAAAAAAAGTGTTCTACTTATGCCTCTGTGATCTGAAATATGTTTTCTACTGATGCCTCTGAGCAGAACCAATGTCACACAATCCTCACAGGATCCGTGAGCGCACTGCTGAAGTTATTTAAAGAAAGTACACGTTCTGCATTATGGATACATTCTTTTTTTTTCCACGAGTATTACTCGTTACCTTGATAATTCGTTTGCTAAGTGTATTGCTTGTTCCTTTGTATTCGTCCATTCCTCATTGTACTTTATTCGTTTTATCATTTAGTCAGCCTCGCAATCAGTGTTTATTTCTGCATTTATTAACTATTACGTTTTATCCTTCATTGTTCAGCTATTTTGCTTCCCAATCGATCCTGTTTATTCATTTACAAATTTACATATAACGCTCGCATTTTTATTTATATACGCAGGGAACCAAATATTAGATATTGTCAATAGCTGCTGCTCTCATAATTAGATTAAATAGTCTTTGTACAACATATAACAGTATTTGATATTTTAATTGGCTTTAAATGCATTTTTTTTATTGTACTTGAAAATCGCCGGCGGTTCTTTGGTTGCGAGGGGCAAGTCAGAATGTTAAGTAGGTGTGGCGTATATGTCATGTCCTCTAAAACTGGTCCATTATCGCTCACATGAAATTTAACTTGTACAACATGTGAAACTAATTAACATGGATGTTAAATAATGATCTGTAACAAAAATACTCTACTGACATCAGCAAATAACAAACTGGTAGACTTATCGATATTTATCGAAACATTTGGAAGGAGTATATATTTAACATTCGCACACGAAATCTGTTGCACTATAAATGATATCAGATGATAGAAATGGCCTATGCTAAGACATGTCTTATTAAATAAAGAATATAGAGAATACTAGGTTAGTGTTTAATATAGAGAAGTTTATTTTGCGATACTAAGAACACCGGAAGCGCGAGCCTTGGCGAGCGCTTCCGATGTTCGAGCCGAGCAAGATAACCTTCTCTATATTCAACACTAATCTTAGTATTTTATTTATCCCATCGCATTTTTTTCAAAAATATGTAACAACACAAATTTGGAATTCAAAACAAGCTGTACGACTAATTTACTAGTTTTTTTATCCAATGTTTACAAACTGGTGTAACACAAACTATCTAAACGAAGTAGTCCCAAGATTCTGGAATTAGAAGAAACGAAACGATAGCTGTTAACAAGTTTATTTTTTATGCTGGTTTTATAACTGCAACACTAAATCAAATAAAATGTTTACAATAGATAGAACCTTCCAAGTCAACAAGGACACTTGTTTATAAGTGCATAATGATCTGTCAACTATCTATAAATATATAAAATACACAATGAAACGATAACCTTCCTGGTCACATTTTTTAAAAATCTGAAAGGAAACGTGTGGTTACAATTTTTTATTGCTTATTGAATTTATTCAGTCTTAAAATGTGTGTTGGAAATTATGTGCGATTCAGTTGTTGTGAACATGGACATTCTTAATGCGGAATGTTGCATCAAAAAATTGTAATTTAAACGAGCTAGATAACGCCTGCTGGAAGTTTTTTACGTTGCAATGTGGGTAGAGGCATTTTGAATTGGCAAAACCAATTGCTCGTTTGACATCATTGTGGTAGGAAAGGATTCATTAGCAGAAGTTGCAGTATGGGTTTTACCAGTGGTGGCAGAGCTACTTGACGAAGAGATGCTGCTGTGATTTGCATTTGACGCGTGCGATGCAGTATGTTTGAGCATATTTTTGTTGTTCTTCACTAACACAGGAATAATTCAATATTGACTGCACATTTTTATGAACTGTAATGGCCATGATGTTTGTTGGCTGGACATTGTGCTCCCTCAGTTTTTTGACAGAAGCTTCCTGGTAGAGAGGTTCGTCAAACGCTTATCAGGTGGTAGTTCTGCATGAGTGGCTATAGTTTTCCCCATTTTGTTAAGTCCCATTTTTTTTCTAATAAAACATTGGGCACGTGACCCTTCACTCGTCCCGGAAGCATCTTGTTCAATAACTGTGTCTGGGGCCAAATAAAACGGGTCGTCTGATTCCGAAAAGCGATCTGGACGCTTCTGGGCATAGAGCTTATAAAGTGCTACTGGATCTCTAGGATCGTTTTCGCCAGTCGAGAACATCTTTGGCATCACTCGTCTCACATCTGCAATATTCTGGCCCGTTCTTGTCTTAGTTTGACGCTCGTTAAATTCTAAATATTCTGTTCCGTCTGAGGCTGTTTTCAATGTAATGTCGCCCCATCTGTAAAGATTCCATTGCCTATAAATTGTGCACCAAGTTTGTGTGTCATTTATACCCTTGTTCAGGCCAATTTTCTGTTGAAATATTAATAAAATACAAATACAATTATATAAATACACATATTTTTCAGAAGTTATAAGTCATTTTTGTTTTTTTATTTTTAGTATATTATTTTTTTTTTATAAATTCGGATAACAACAAATAATGGATGCAAGTTTTGTTGTAGATAATGTGCACATACTGTGACATAGTTGTAACACTACCCAAACAGTATTGACAACCAGATAATAGCGTTTTAAGTTTTTTATTCATGTTTATATATTTATGTTCAATTATTTATTCTTAATTATTCTTTTCTAGATGACGGCAAATGGAAACATTGTTAATACCTCAAATTGTACTGCTCTTTGGTGCCTCTTAAACCAAAGTGCAAACAGTTGTTGAGCCATAGCGTGTTCACCAGTGCTGTTGGGCTTTGGAATTCCAAGATACCTTTCTGCCACACGATGTCAAGTTCTGCATCGGTAAGAGTTGCTGCTTCGGATGGCCTGTTTCCTTTACTCTAATTAAAAGTCATTTTTGGTTTTACAATATCTATATAACTGAGTCAAAATGTATGTTTTAATTTAAAGAGTGTATATACATTCTTATAAAAACTTTTGACATAAATTGTAACCCGATAAAGTTAATTATCATATACTTTGATTTTAAATAGAGGACAATTTAAGAACCATTGTTGAAAAACGCATAATTGGCTGCATAAAAAAAAAAAAAGGTTTAGCTGTACAGCCAGAAACTCCAATACATGTATAGTACTTTGAATCGACACATTTTTTAGGTTACATAACACAAATAAACGATGCAAAAATCGAGATAATAGTCAACACGCGTATTTGTCAATGTATTCGATATTTTAGTGTTCCCTTCGTCTTATTTATGTTTATCTATTCAGTTTTAAGTTAAATTGTCACTTTCATCTGCTTATTTAGAAAATAATTGTACAAACACAATTTAATATGAAAGTAAGAAAATAACGCCTTAATTTAATTTTTTTCAAAGATATATTTAGTTTATTTTTGTTAAATATTTACAATGTTTGGTTGTTAAGTTTTTTTGTTTGTCTTGTAAAATGGGTTAGAAAATGTAATACAAATGTATCAATGACTTGAAATACCTGTTTTTTTTTAAAGCTTTTTTTCTTGGCATTGTAGGGCTGACGTGTCAGGGAAAATTGGGGTCCAGTGCCAAACATGATCAAGAACGGATACCTATGACGCTTCAGCTTTCTGTGAAGACTGCCAAGGATCCCTCGAATACTGGTGGGCTCGTACTCGGCGCTATTAGATTTTTGAAGCGACAATATAAATGTCGAAACATAGCCGTTAAGGAGGTCAACATCAATCTGATGCATTTCCCTGTATTCGATACGAGTAGCAAGAAACCGCTTGAACTTATTTGTGTCATTTATGGTCTTTACAGTAGCTTTTTTTTTCTTCGTTTGTTATGAATTGCTGAACATCAGACACATTAATGTTTTAACATTCAGGATTTGAAGTGACATTTGAAGAAAATGTTCCAAACTCTTGATTTTTTTGTAGAATTTTGATTATTTGCACTGTTGCTGAGCATGGGATCTGAATACAGTTTAAACTCTTCAAACACTTCAGCAACATCAAAACCAAATTGATTCTTAAACTCTTCAAAACTCATTTCTACCACCGGTTGGGCCTGTTGTTCGCTTAAATCGTCCCAAACAACATTGAAACAAAATGTGTCTTCAGACATTTTACAAATAGTATTGTTATCCAATGTTAAAAAATATTGTTTGCCTTAATTTATTGTTTTGGTGCAGACAACTTTTTTTTCTGCACATCTTTCATTTTTTAATGATGCGATAAATAAATATAAATAACAAAAAAACAAATTGTTTATTTTAGTATTTTATTAAAAAAATATGTGATGCTCGGAAAACATGTTTACGTGTTCTTTTATGCAATGTGTGTAAATTATCTTCCAATGTCTGATCAGAAAATGCGATCGGTAAAAGTAAACAGTGGCGACCTATTGAACCGTACCTTGTGACGTCAGAGGGAAAGTAGTCCGTGCACGCGACAGGTATATTCTACAGTGTGGAATACAGCTAAATTTATCCCACGGGATGTTATTTCGTCAATGACATCTTGAAGATGGGATAAAAATAATATAATATATATTGATATATTTGATAAGAAAAATTCAGCAAACACGTTTGAAAAAAAAAAACCAAGCGGATATCGAACTCACTACTTAGGAGCCAGACGAAGAAATGCAAGTAGACAGTGCGTTAACCAACTGCGCTATTTTGCTATGTAAGGAATTATGTGTAAGCTGTGGTTATACAAAACTCACAATTCTGACGTCAAATTGTAAACATGAAATGGACCAAACAAACAAGACCCAATTAAAAATTTGATTATATATATATATATATATATATATATGTATATATATATATATATACCTTATTTTAACTGTTATTACATGAAAGTTTTAATATCATAGTTTCAGATTTTTTTAAAGAAATTATCCCCTTGACGCCCTTTACGTTCACATAGTCCCTTTAACGTCGCTCCAAAATAACTGAACATTTTATGTAACTATATATCTCACTGTTGTTTAGAAATATACAATTTAATGTTTGTTGAAGAGCTACATTCTCGCTTCTCTATTGGAATATTTTATTGCAAATGTTTCTTAGACAAAATTATAAATGTTTCTAAGACGTGCACATATTTCGTAGAGCAAACCACAACTGTCGGTAGAAGTCAATGCAACGATACGACTGCGAACAAAATACTCGAAACGGGTGTCAATGTTTTGGTAAAGTCTGTTGCATGTTTACATCGGTCAGCACGGGCGTCAACCATTTCAACTCCCTTTGCGTTACGAATGTCCAAGTCAGATACTTACCACACATGAAATGGTACAAATGCAGATATGTACAAGTTGCAAGGAACTTATTTCTGTACGATACGGGCAATCCTAGTTGAAATAAGACATTTACTGCTATATACACATTTGTAGTATGTTCTGAAATATTCAATATGAAATATTAATTAAGATTTTAAGACGTTTGTGTTTTGATTTTGTTTAAAAATTACATAAGGTCACCAGATGTTTTCAAAAGATTTACTATAGTTAATATTTTATTTACCTTCCAAATATTTCCGAAGATGTATATTGTTTCCAAAAAAATAAATATAAAAATGATCATAGTTTTTGGTTTGTGTCTATACATATGAAAAAAGGTCGAAACATACCATTTTAAAATAGTCAATTTGCATCAATAAAAAAAAACACACACACAATACAACACTCGTGGTAGTTTTTCCTGTTTCAATAAATCAAATATATTTTATTTATATACATGGGCTAACCGTCTCTCCAGTCACATGTATAAAAAGGACAAAGAGAAGACCGTAGCCTCACTTCCAAACTATGAAAGGGCTGTTTTGTAATAACTTCAACGCAAATTAATCATTTAAATCACAGCTGTACCACATGGTTATACATACACTCACTATTTGACCACCGTCGTAGACACATGATAAAATACTGACAATCGTTATTTTCGAACGTTGATTGTTTCCGTTTGAACTCCCATCGGGGTGCTTCGTTGACCGTTCAAAAGAAGTAATCCCATTTTAATCATTGCGAATCTTTTGTGTTTTCCCTGCGTATGTCAATAAAAGGCATGAAACAGCATTAAACAGTAAGCAACTCGGTTGCATGAAGTATTCTATTCTTTTGAGCCCATAAAAGTGCGCCTTATACCGACAAAGTATTCAATTAAGCATTGAAAGAACATTGTGGATTGTAATTGATTTTATTTGATGGAGCTGTTTATGCATAACATGATCGACAATCATGAGCAATATCCAGTCATAAAAATAGTGCAAACAGCATCACATCCAGTCATGAAATATTTATACGATAATTCAATTTATAAAAAAAACACTAAGTTGTCAATGATATTTCCAGTTTCAAGAAAATAGCCTGTGTGTCTAATAAGTATATAAGTGTAAAGTTGGTTTCCGGAATAAACTTGAACGTTATTTGCTGTATCTATAAGTTAGGACCATGGTGTACATTATTCATAATATATATTAAGTTACAGTTTACCTTTTATTCATTACTCAGCAGATACATATGTGATATGCGTTTATAATTAAACACAAATATATATAAACACAATTGACACCCAGGCTGTGGGTTAATTGTTAAATAAAGTAAGTGAAAACAAGTGAAAATAAACGATACTTTGATTTTTTTGTTAACTTTATTAGGTACTAGTAATAGCAAGGTGGTTAATTTTGGCTGTTTTTAGAATAATAGTAGTACATTTACCAAGATGGCAAATTATAGTTTCATTTATTTTATTCATAAGTAAGTTAAATATATAACAATTTACACTTTTAAGCGTTTTCTCGGGTATATATTTATTACGTGATACATTAAATCATGTGCATTTAAAGAGGTAATGAAATTCATCTCGAATTTCATTTAAATTGCATACATTACATTTTTGTTAATTACGTTCAATATTTGCCCATTTAGGATTTTCGATTGCAGATGATTGTTACACATTCGAAAATTTACAAAATTCCGCATGTAGAAGCAAGACAAAATGTCCAAATAAGGTTCGTATTTATGTTCGGATGTGTATATATATGATAATTAAAACATTTACACAATTGAGACAAAATCGATCGAGATAAGTAGAGTTAGTACATGTGTCATCTCCTTCTGTATATGTATGTCATATAATCGTGCAATTGTATCATGGTCGAATATTTAATAGCAAAAAGCATTTACCTATAAACAGTGGTTATTTGGAATTAATGAAGACGCGATAAGATCAAATGATCCGGTATCATCTTGTTGTAAGTACTTATGTCAAAATATTAAGTATTGAAGCACCTAAACGTGTTTATTAATATGTAATCCCAACCATATGTTCAACAGTTTGTCACTACCGAATGTTTAGAATGTTATCGCCCCAATCTGCGTACTCTTGCAAGTTTAGTAGTTTGGTTCTCAAAGATGTTCCGCCGCTTGGCATCCAAACATGTTCAGTTTAGGCACGTGTTTCATTTGGTTTGTTTGCATTGCAACGTGACCAGGCTTTGGGCATCATCATGGTTTATGCCAGACTTTAGTGACACATTCAACATTCATCTATACACAGAAATTCTAAATGACATTTAAATATAATGAAACAATCACATGCCACACATTCCGTCTTCTATGATCGTCCTTAGAATGCAATTATTTCTATAATCTGGTTCTTTTGGTGTAACACGACTATAAACTGTCTTATTATAAACCAGATGATGGACACATACGACAAACTCGGTCATTAGTGTCCCCATGTTCTCTAACCAAATGCAATTAGAGACGCGAGACAGGTTGTGTTTGGAAACTACTGTTGTAGCAATTGTTGGTTCAACAACGCCCGAGTTCCAATCAAATGTATGTATTTCAGCAAAAACGCAAACATTTTCATAATTGCTATTTTAAAAGGGGAATCAAGCCACCTCTAGTATATTCTATTTAAACATCTTTAAAACTAATTCAGTTAAGCGTCTAATATGTAAATATGACATATATTGTTGAGTAATATTACACTGTTGGTGTACTTTATTTTAATTTCCATTTAAGGTAGTTTAGTTATGTCGCAACAAATTGCAAAGTTCGCATATCTGCATTTCAGCTAGACTTGAACAACGATATACATAAAAAAATGCCAAGGAAATATCTACGACTAGATAACTGTCGGGCACCTGAAAACATTATACCAGTGTTAATGTATTTGAATATGTTGTATTGGCAACGACGCAGATAATGAAGTTATACACATACTGAATTCAAGTGAAGATATATGAGGCGTGTCGTGGGAAAACCGGGCTTAATGCATTTGCGTAAAGTGTCGTCCCGGATTAGCTTGTGCAGTCCGCACAGGCTAATCCGGGACGACACTTTCCGCTTTTATGGTATTTTCTGTTTCAAGGAAGTCTCTTCTAAACATAAATCGGACTGTGCGGACTGCACAGGCTAATCCGCGACGATACTTTACGAACAAGCATTAAACCCGGTTGTTCCACGACACGCCTCATTTATACAATGAACTTTTTTACAACAACATTTCTTTGTTGATTATACGCATTCGAAATACGTCCTCGAAGACGGTTTTGTTTATGACACGTGGATATCGGACGTCAATTAACAAACAACAGAACAGAACAGAATTTTATTACACGTAAACTTTACAGTTTCTAGTGTTTAACAATAATAAATGATACATTATACATTATAGTAAGTGATCATTAATTTTAATATTTCTAGAACAGGATGAAAATAAGAATAGTACATCTAGTTAAAATGGAACTGTTTTCTTATGTCCATTGAAGTAAACAACAATTATATAACAATAACAACATGAATATCATATTAATTAAGCAGTAGTGGTATAGGATATGTTTAAAGATATACATCAATATGCACATATATACAAACATATTTTATTAATTTTTCATCATAATATTTTGGCGAATACTTAATGCCTCTGATATGTACTTGCTTAACCTAAACATTTCACTTTTATTCTGTGTATTTAGCAATTGCGTGAGTTTAAACATACTAGGCCTGATTCTGTAATAATTTTATGTATATTTTTCTCTTATTTGAACGAATGTAGTACATTTCAACAAGAAGTGGAATTCATCTTCCACTTCATTATTTTGACATAATTGACAAAGCCGCATATTTCTATCTACCTGATCGTATCTACCAGTTTGTATTCTCAGATTATGTGCACAAAGACGTAATTTTGTAATCGCTGTTCTCAATTTTCTTGATACGATTGTTTCTAAATATGATTCAAATGAAAATGTTGTTTTTATTGCTTTGTATACACAATCAAAACTCTATTATCAGTTACGTCACGTTGCCACTCTTGTAAGTATTCATCAATAACTCGTTGCTTAAACAAAGACAAAACATTACTTTCATTGATTTGTGAGTTATTAGCCCAAAAATAATTCAATCCATATCTAGAAAGTATGCGCTTAACCTTTCCAAACCAATTTATCTTGTTATCATTTAAATCAGTCAGACTATCTTCCATGATTGATCGCAGTATTATATTGTCACTTTTAATAAGTTTAAAGCAATATTTGATAATGCGTACATATCTGCTAACATATAACGGGTATCTACCAAGTTCGCCGTATACGGCAACATTTGAAGTTGATTTTCTGACACCAAGAATAGCCTTGCAGAATTTTAGGTGTAATTTTTCTAACTCGCTAAACTAAGAGAAACCCCATATTTCGCATGCGTATGTAGTAATTGGCGAAACAAAAGCATCGAATAACAGCAAAGCTAAATTTGGTTTACAATCACATGTTTTCAAATTTGATAACAATGTGTTTAGTGCCTTTAAACATTTACCACGTAAAGTATTAGTATTAAGATTAAAATGTCCTGTATAATTCAGTGTTACGCCTAGGTAGATAAAATCGTTAATCGTGTCTAGGTATTCATTTCCATACATCCACTTCTCATCACGTTTTGTGCCTCCTTGTTCACGGAAAACAACAATCTTGGTTTTTGCTATATTGACTTGTAAGCCCCATGTACTACAATAGTCATTTAAACAATTTAGAGACATTTGTAAATCTTCAGGTGTTTCACCAATTACAACCATGTCATCTGCAAAAAGCAATACAATCAAGCATATATCTTGTAGATTAATTCCAGCACTATGTCTGTTTTGCAGAAACATTTCTAAATCATCTACTAAAAGTGAAAATAGTGTCGGTGACATTATCGCCCCCTGTCTAAAACCTATTGTGATATTAAAGTAATCTGAATAGGTATTACAATGCTTTACACATGATTTGACAGATTATCTTTATAACTTTCAAATGACAGTTGATCACATTTCATCGAGGTAAAAATATTTTTTACTGAACATGACTATTAGAGTTGGACAACTCTATTGTTCCAGGGAAAATGTTTCATGATGTGTGTATGACTGTACACAGCATGAATGCATTACCATTTTGGCCGTTGCAGTATGACTGGTAATAATGGTTTTATTAAATATGTTCAGACCAAAGGAATTACAAGTTTTCCATTAACAAATATTGCCACGTTATATATTTGCACGCACACCTTTACACTGGCGGTAGAAGCCAATGGCTTTTGCGAGGGGACTTTTCGAGAAGCTGTCACGAAAACTACGTTTTCCCTCTGCAGATTACGAGTCAGTAAATCGAAACTGTGAAGTTTATTTCTACAAAATGGCAAAATCGGAATGACCTTTTCTTACCGTTCAGGTATTGCATGTTTCGTGTATTATAAAGGTGATTGGTAATCATAACAATTTCTGAAAAGTCAATTCTATAAAATTACTACTTCAACCTTCGATCACAATCCTACTTTCGCTATTTAATTGTATGCAACCGAAGTGTTCACTTGTATTTCCTGAAATATGACCACTAAATTAATGCGCTCCAGCGCCTTATTTCGACTCGCTGTGGATGCACAGTGTTATGTGTAATTACATAACAATATATGCGCCACTTACTTATTAGGGCAATTGTCTTTATATATAACATCTCCCTAGCCGTGGTAATGAATACTAAATAATTGTGTTGATGTAGGTTGTGGATTAATGAGACAACATATCGAAACTAAATAGCTAATATTTCAAAACGGTGCACATATTTTTTCACCGTAGGCAACATGTTTATTAATTAATGTCCATCACGTGCATGGACTTTAATATAGAAGTGATTTAACTGAACGCTATTTCTTAACGGTATCTAATCATAAAGGCAATTAAATAAATAGACTTCAGATGGGATTGAGCCTAAAATTCCATGGACATTAATTTGTTTATCCAAATATTAAAAAAACTGAAGTGAATAATTGTTTAATTACATGTGTCTTCATTTTAGCGAGAGGCTACAGAGCACTTACTTTTTACACTGATTATACACTTGGTATGTACTTTTATTTTAATGATTGTATTCTAGGAGGGATTGTAGGTCTTGAAGAATTATGTTTCCAAGTTCTATTGATATTTTCTGTAACGTAAACGTAAAGCTGTCACAAACTGTTCAAGATCTTTAACTGTTGGTGCAGTTTTGCAACTGAAGTTTCAGTTACATATATATTGAATTCAAACAACTCTATTGGGTGTTTGCGAAAATTGCATCTGACATTGTCATATGACATTCAGAGATTATCAGTTATACGTAGATCGGGTGACACATCAATAAACTATCGTAAATTACTCAACTCCCAACGCGACGTGTGTATTATGCATGCGTCAAATATTTATATCCAAGAATACAAAAACATTCCCATGGAGATTTGTCTGTAGAAGTCGTTGCTACAAATTTATTATGTTGGACCATCAACGAGCAAAGGACTAATCGTTATAAGCAGACTTTATATTTAGATAACCCTTTGACTAAATTACTAGGGTTTGCATATTAAATCCTTATCACCCTTAAAAACCTACGCACTATAGGTCGTCAAATTTTAGCATCACATGATACTTATACATGTTTATGTTGTGAATGTCGCAATGAGTGTTGAAATACCAAATTAAAAAAATATTAAACGTATTCAAACGCTTTTAGTAACATGTATATACTACTTTTAATCATACGATAAACGTTGCGTTGTACGTGCAAATCATTTTGCAATGAAAACTATAAACTGTTTAGTGTTTTATTATTACTGGTTTATGGAATTTCTAATTGTCATGGTAACTACATATTCGGTGGCATGTTTTCAACTAATACGTTTGCATACATAAAGAAAAAGCAGGCACGCATATCATTGTTTGTTTCTGAACCTTGTTTCAGTTTGTGTTAATGTTATTATTTTTTCAAATGTAGATTCTTATTAGCAACTCGATGCGTTCATATGAACGCGTTGTTATGCCACGTGAATTTTAACTTATACATTATTACTGTCAGTTCTGTACATACGTATGTGCCAGGCAAAGTAACCAGTTATTAAATGGTGACGCTAGTGTAGTTACAATAAAAAGCTGTTAAGCCATATGTAACTGTTATTTTTAACGACGCTACTTCCATCGTTTAAGTATATACCAGATAGGGCTTGTGTGTTGCATGTACACACTTTTGTTTAAATTATTGAATTCCATTATGTTTTCTATTTCATTTCATTTATTCCAAACATAGATTATTTATTATCTAACCATCAGGTTTCATAAAATACATAACACAAAGTAGGTGTTCTAACAAGTGGGGTATTTAATCGCACAAGAAACAAAACAATTCAAATCGAAAAAGCGCTGATTCCTCCGGCAACGTCAAAGGAGAGATGGCTCACGGTCGGAAGAAACTCCGCACAGTGGAACGTTAGGACCCCATACCGAACGCAACCGCCGTTTCGCACAAACTCCCATGTTTTGGTAAGAACATGCTTTACCAGAAATGAAATATAAATACTCGTTAGAGATCAGAACCACAAATGTTCATCTATCATATGCTGTCAGCAAACTTTGGAAACATCGACCTTTTCGCTCAAACGTAAATATCACGTCATTATATTACTCAACATTAAGTGTTTCCAATTAATGAAGCTGTAAGCTGCGTAAACAGACAATACAAATTGAATTAATTTGTCACGCTGTAGATCGAGTTCGCATTACACCCCGCTAGCTAGTCGAATGATTTTTCAAAACAGTAAGTTTTAAATCTTCAATACTTCCACGAGGAAATTAAGGAAATTTCAGCGGGACAAAATACCATATAACCTCAAAACAAGTACCGTATAAATTGTTTGATATATAATGATGACGTAACTGTAGAAGTGAATATATAAAACATAAACAGAAAGAACTGCAAAGAACTATTGTTCTTTTTATTATATATTAACTGACAATATATAAACTGGCATGAAAGACGTGTTCTTACTAGCCATTTTCTTTTGTCAATTCAATAAATAAGACCTGAAATGAAGCTACAGTGCTACATAATTTCACTATGGCGTTTGACCCATCAGAGAAACATTTAATTCAGTAACATTTACCAGTACTAAGTGCACATACCTATGCCAATAACTGACAACTGCCCTACTTGAATCAGAGGTAGGGGGAGAATGGCCGTATAAATAATTTCTTGACCAATCCCCAAAAACGTTATGTGGCCGGGCTGGGGTTCGAACTCACGATCCACGGATTGACAGTCTAGCGTTCTACCAAGTGAGCTAGCCGGACCCGGCGGGAATTTTGTTTGACCTCTCAGCAGCAGCATACACATGCTTAATTAATTTGCAGTGCAATTCACACCAACTACTTTTATATACTTATATTATGTAATTTATTGTTTTGGCGTTTTGTGCATATAACTACTTAATGGTAGCTTATTAGAGTATATTATTATAATATTATACATGTACTAATGTAGGATAGATACCGTGGTAAAGTCGTGTTAATAACAAACGTTACTAAGTTTCCCAACTAATGTCAATGTTATCATAACATATTAATATTGAAAAACGTACATGCAAAGAAAACTATTATGAGATGGTGTGATTAAAATAAATTGAGTTTAGTACAAAACAACATCCGTTCGTTAAATACAATACATGTCTACAGCATATACGAATATAATAATGGCCATACAATCAAGTTCCTATCTAGTTTGTTATATCCCATGCAGTATGGAAATTGTTAAATTTGTGCCCTCTGAAGAGTTTGGCATGTTGTATTATAGTGAATGATATATATTGCATTATTTTTTTCCATTCATAATATACATTATACCTTAATTCCCAACGAGGTTATATCATATCGGTAAGAATTCGGGAAAACAAACAGGTGACAATATGATAATCACGTAAGTTTTCTGTAACTTAGTTGCTTTACCTGATAGACACATGACATAAAATATCGAAATTAACTAAACAGTTTAAGCGTTCGAAAACGATGTAACACAATACATGTTGTTTTTGTTTGTTTCTGGAACCACGTTTTTTTTTTACCTATTTTGCGTTTGATAATCCATTTGCATTGTAAAAGCCATGCTATATGTGCAATTAACATATTTGTTTCATTAAACTTCACGGAATTCCATATTGCGTCACGGCGAGAATTGTATTATCTGAAATTAAATCAAGACATTGCTCACTGTATCTCCGTATCGCGATGTGGCAGTGTGGGTTTATTTTAATTGACTGTACAGACAGTTGCAAGCGTTAGCGTTCTTGTTTTGATTTCAAATCCATACGACAATCGAATTCGCCGCAGACACATACATTTGACATGAATCAAACATTGCTTTTCCCATGCGATGATTAAACGATAAATGGTTTGATAACGTCCAATTCAGCTAATCCACAGTCTCAACTAGGGGTCCCAGGTTTATTCATATAAGCATAAGCAAATCGAACGAGTTATTATGATAAAATCGTTACGATACAAAAAAACACTAGTCCATTTAGAATAGTTTAGCCTGTAGGCACAAAATGTGTTCAATAGTGTAGCTCTCAGCACGTAAAACATTCCGGCCCGGTAAAATGTTTCAAGTTTTGTCCCACTGAACTATGTTCAGTATTTTTTGCACTACAACATATCTCCTCTTTTTTACAGTTCAACGTGTTCAGTATTCTGGCACCCCAAAATGGCCCGTATTATTGCGGTCCGATATATATCGTTTGATTGCGCTCAAAATGATGAGATTAATTTGTGCGTTATAACTAGCTCAGGTTTGAGATCGAACATGTTAGATGCCAAACTACAAGGACGTCCTCTAAATGTCGATGTGTGTGTGTCAGTGCATATATAATGACGGTAGTATACATATACGTATAATCAAACAATCACAGGTCAGAATTATTATTCTGTTAAGAATCTTGTTACTGTTGTAATCCTGTTTCTTTGGTGTAATATCACTGTCAAATGTAAACTGTCTTATCATAAACGGGATGACATATACGACCTATTTGGTAATTGATGACCCTATATTCTGTGAGAGACGACAGACGCATTTTTGGTGAAACCTATCCTTTCATTACGGCCTCGTTTCAATGAAATATTCATGAAATAATTAAATGAACAAACATTTCCATAATTGCAAGCTGTTTTAAAAGGGAGACCCGATGGACGAAGAAATTATTCTTCTATTACAATGTTTACAATAATAATTGTTGAATTCACGGTACAGATACTTCAAGGACTGATGTATATGATACATTTGAACAACTGCACACATACTGAACTGGATACAACAGAACGACATGGCTATTTTCAAAGATATCGCTTTTGATCCGTTAGTCCTCGAGGACGGTTTAGTTTAGTGGTATGCGGACAACAAACGTCCATAACGATGAATGCATGTGTATTAATCACGGTTGAGTGAGGATGCAATTCAATAAAAAAATGACACCACTGTTCAAAGCAAAAAAAAGCACGCATTCAAATAAAAACTTAAAACTGAATATTCAAATTTATAATCAAGATCAATCAACTGTAGAGGTGTATGAACTATAGTATTCATCTCAATGCGACAATTATTTGCTGTGGAAATTATGTTAGAATAATGAAACTATAATTTTGCTTTTGCAGTGTTGTATATTTGATTAGTCCTTACTGCCAACAATCATGCGTTCAAGTGAAAAATGTAGATTGAAGGAATGCTATATATTTGTTTACATAAAAATTAAAAATGGCCCTGGGTCGCTCACTTGAGTTTAATGAATCATAATGACTTGTAAAAGTTGTATAACCTGTTCAGAGGTGTTTGAAGTAAACATTGACAACGGACGTGGACCAATTACAGTCAAGTATTCAGAATATCCAAATAATTTGACGGAATTTGGTAGCTACTCAACCAAGAAATATTTTTGTGAAAATACTTCAAATTTCCGCTAGTGGTTATATAATATTTTCATAAAAAAAAAAAAAAGCCATATAATGAACACTACTCCGCTCCTGGTGGCCATGATTTTTTCACCGATCATTATGAACTGAACGAATTTGGTACAGGGTCACGCAAGGAGAATTTCTGTCAAATTATTTTGAAATCCAACCAGTGCTTTCTGAAAACAAATTCAAAGTTTTCAAAACATCCATATACAAGAAATAGCCCCTGGGGCAATTACTCCAACGTATCAAAATAATTTGAAGAAATTGTGGTTGAGGGTCATCCAAGGAATATTTATTTTCAATTATTTCGAAATGCAACTAGTGGTTACAATATAGCCATATAAGGACAAAATTGCCCAGCCCCCCTGGCGGCCATGATTTTTTAACGAATTAAAATAGTTTTTTGGTACAGGACAATCCATGGAACATTACCAATATACCAAGTTTGGTTAATTTACTCCGAGCGTTTTCAGAGAAGATTGTTGAAGTTGACGGCGGACGACAACGGACAACCACTGACCACAAATGCTCACACTTGAGCACTTCTTGCTCAGGTAAGCTAATGAACTATGGTGACATGTGTCGCATTCAGACTATATTTGTATTGCTCAGGGTGGAGATGGGCGGAGACGGGGACGAAGAGAACGAGCAAGAAGACGTCCGCATCAAGATCGCCAGGCGCAACAAAAGTCACCTTCCTGACGCCGGGTCACCTTTGCACATAAATATCATAGTGCTTCCATGTTCAAATAAAGTTTCTGTATATAATATATAACACATGGAGAGCAATGGTGGGTGTTGATAAATGAGGCTGATTTTCGGGAAGTCTGGGGTCAAGCAACGCGGCCGATACGTGGAAATGGGGGGGTCGAGAGATAAAAACGATTTATGAGGAGATTCAAGCGATAAGATCACTTCTTTAAGAGGTGGTTGTTAAGCGTTGTCAAGCGGTGCGGCCAGTTTGAGGGCGCATGAAAGTCGACCGATGAGACCGATTTGGAGAAAGATGGGCGTCCAATGAGAACACTCGTCACATTATATTTCTATCACTAACAACGGCAATTTCATGTATAACTTTGTAGTAACGGAAAACGTACTGCGCAAAATAACACATCAGCACAACACATGAAGCCTTTCGTTTTCGCCTTTAAGCTTTGTATATTGCCATGAGTTCGTTGAAATGCCTAAGTTACATCTAATCTGACACTTATCTTGTCGATCCCGTTGCTATTACCATTACTCAGGTGATCGTGGCCCTGTTGTTTATTGTGTGTTGCATCGTTTCACAATGCTTTAATTGTTTATAATTGTTTCGTATGCTAATCTAAATATTCAATGTGTCAACTTACGGATGTGCATTTTGTAGTTAGTTTACTTAGTTAGAAGCAATTAGTCGTTAAAAAGATGACGAGGAACACACGTTGCAATAGTATAACTAATACGGAAATATGTCATAATTTACAACGTTTATTTCTTTGATGAATAAATAATACAATTTAGATATCGAAATTTTTAATATCAATTGTTTTGTATAGATGTAGATATATAACATTTGCAACACACACTATTTTAAAACTATATTTGTTCATCAAAGTAAAATCATATATATTGCATGTAATGTCTCAATAAAGATCAAAGTAAATCTATAATAAATTCTCTGTGCATTTTATATGAAATCCAGAATCAATCGTAAACCGTCAAGTGCGGTAATGGTGAGGCTATATGGTATGTAGTTGGCAACGAAAGTTCTGTTAGTGTTCTAAAAGCCTTTATTTAACATTGAAAACATAGTAAAGCAGAAAGTAATATCCGCTTTGCTTGCTCAACAATGATGATATAACACAGAACACTTAACGTAACGTTTAAATGTTTCAAATAATAACTAATTTAAAGAACCTGTTGTTTACATGTCAGTAAAATGTTTTGAAACTAACTAATTTGCATTTGTATCACTTTAAAATCTGTTACAATTTATTAAGCGAAAATATCCATTTATTTGCTGAATTATACGATGCAAGTCTCAAAAGTTGTATTATCGGTAAAACCCACGTTATACTGTCAAATCGGTTCACTGACTAAATGCAATACAACGGTAAATATGATAAAAGCGATTACTCCCTAACAATTTAAATAATGCGCCGTATCATTGATTGAATTTTCCTCACAGTCTTTGCCAAAGTACTAATAAGATGCCTCATTAATTTATTAGTGTGTACGAAGCTTTGCTAGCGAATTATCAAACGGTCGATCAAGAAGCATAGCGTATTCGAGCGAACGTGGGTTCCGATGATGACATGTGTAATGAGCATCGTGTTGCTATTGTATACAGACATTGCATACACTACATTTATATGTGTGGTCAATCTGTGTGGTATATTTACAACCATAGCCTGAGAGATTTGAAGCTTTATATAAATGCAGCCTGTCTGCCATTAGACTAGCGTGCCGTAAGGTTCATGTTCTGAAGAACATAAACTAGAGTGTACCTAAGTGTCATACATATGTGCATTGTGAACGTTTTATGATGAATGTATTACTGTACTCAGCATGAGTACATTAACTGCGTTCATTGAAGCATTACCGTTAATAATGGTTTATAATGGATATGTTTAAACAAAACGAACCCTACATTGTTTCATTAGATATTAGATTATTGAATTTGGAATAAATGGCATATGTTTTATATCGTGTCTGCCTATTTGGCTCTAGGTGGTTTTGACTTATTGTATTTTCTATAATTTTACAGTATAGACGTAATAAAATGGTTTCGTAAGTCAAATGTAAACGGATTTTGAAAAAAAGCTATAGGGAATACATATAAGTCACAATTTACAATGTTTATTACTTTAAATGGATAAATTTGTTATTTAAAAAAAATTCTAAAAATATTACATTTATATCAGACTTTATTTTAATACTATTACTAATTTCATAAAATGAGAGTTTGCAATATATTTACATATAACGTCCTTAAAAAGTAATACTGTGCATGTCATACGATATCCAGCGGCAAACCGTCAAGTGCATCATTAGTGACGTTATATGATATAAAGTTGGCATAAACACTGATTATTTTTATCTCAGTGCGCGCATTTGATATTGCAAACATATTAAAACAAGAAGTAATATCCGCTTTGCACAGGATTGTGCTTGACAATGATGACAAACAACAAAACAAGTTTGAATCATGTGTACTTGTATGAAATATTCTTTACATGGCGATTATTATTAAAAATCTGTTCATGGTATGATCTTTTATTTACAATTTAATTATAATGTTTTGAAATTAAGGGATTTTATGAACTATTCTTTACATGGCGATTATTATTTAAAACCTGTCCATGGTATGATATCTTTTATTTACAATTTAATTATAATGTTTTGAAATTACGGGATTTTGGCATTCTATTTTTAAAAACATTTATTAAACAAGCAAATATTTTAATGGCATTGCTTAGGGGACGTTCTAAAGTTTTTGAATAGATTTTAATGGTACACGACGTGCCGTTATAGTACATTGTACTTCGCAGAGAACAGGACTTAACGCAAAACATCTCCCTTAACGTTATTATTCACAAGATCTCCCTCAACGTGTTTAAAATGTTTATGTATTTTGCTTATGTTGATGGATAAATGATCATAGTGAATATCGAATCTAGATGCCAATTGTTCCATAAAGATGCAAATACAGTAAATGTATATTATTACTTCAAGATTAATGTTACTATTGTATTTGCAACCTTTAAATCGACATTAATACAAAAGTGATATATCGTATGATCTAATAAATTTTGCCCATTCCTAACTCGATGTTTAATTGGATTTGACGCCTATGGCAATGACATTAAATGCGCATCTCAATATTGATACACTGAAGTGTATACTTGTTAGGCATATACGATGACATACAATAAACATGCGCACGCTGTTATTTCTCTCCTACAATAATTTACAGCACACATTACACCTGGGCTTTAATTAAATTAATGTTTTTGTCGAGAATTGAATGTACGTCTAGACTGATTATATTATGTATACGTTATATTTACCTTACATTGGATATTATGTGCCAAATTGTGTGTCCGTCGAAAATTGCAATTGGCAATGGAATTGGGTTGTATGATACGACTATGACCAATCGTGGATTACCTAACTCCCATTGCGGAATGTGTACGTGACATCTGTCAAATAACCATATCCAAGATCATAACAAATACTTATCACCAGAGATTTCCTTGTAGATGCTAAAGCCCAAATTTGCTCAGATGGGACACCAGCAAGCACGGCCACTGAACATACTTATAGAGTTAGACAACCCTTTGTCAATATACTGCATGTAGGTTTTTATATTCAACCATTTTAATCTTTAAATCATATACCAAGGCTTTGTATTGAAATTTTCGCAAGCGTTGTATTTATCGGATGTTATTGTATACATGTAATTATGTTTTGGATGGCATACCAAAGATTAAAGTACATTATTGCCTAAGACTAAAAGTACTTTATAATCATAAAGGTGTTTATTCATTATGTTGACTAGTATTGAATATATCTTACAGCCACAAACGTTTTTTACTCATATATACGTATAATGGATTTGTAAAAGAAAATGAAAACTATTAAGAGATTCATGGATTTTCAAATTGCCATAGCAACTACATATTTTGATAGCAGTTTAAAAAAACTAATACGTTTATATATACAGAAAATAAAACAGGAATGTTTCTTGAAATGTGTTTCTGTTGTGTGTTGTTTTTCTCATTTGATCACATGTGGATAATATCAAACAGTTGGATGTGGTGGTATGACCTTGAGGAGTTATAATGATTCGTGGATCTTGAAAACATTATTACATTGTCCATTATGTATGTGGGTATGTGTAATGTTAATTAGTGTAAGTATTTAAAAAGGTGTCGCTACCATATAACAATAAAATCTGAACGGACATATATGTTTATTTGTATTACATGTATTCATTTTAAATGACTCAACAACAACCGTTTTATATCTGCTAAACTGAGTCGTTTGATTTGAACTTCCTTGGGTCTTTTAACTTAAATATATTATAATTACAGTGGATTACTAATGAAGAGAATATAGTGAAAGAAAAAACAATATTAGGATTATACTAATTGGCAACAGTTTTAAGATAAATCTTTATCTATGTAACTAGTTGAAAATGGTCTCCTTCCTTGTTATTGTATGGTTGTTTTGTAGCATATTTTCTTCCGGGTATAGTGTTTTTCAACTGCCCTTGGATTAAGTTTGCCGCCTAATTCAGTTGGAACGCAGGTTTTCTTCTGATCAGATGTAATTTTTTCACTGAGTGTTTTCATTAATTTCGTGGGCTCAATGTTGAGGTTGGCATTGATGTATTATTGAATGCATTGCGGAAATGAGTTCTATTTACTTTTTGTGCTGTGTTGTGCAAGTAAATTTTTGAATTACCTTGTATTTATAGAATTGCAATATATTTTCGTGAACATATGAAATAGCCTAGCAAACCTCATACGTCTATAATCTATTTGAATCTCACGATATTTTCTGTGCGCACCTAATAGCTAACCAATGAGAAAACGTGAACTATCTGCCATATTCTAAAAATGAAGATCGGGAATTGTAAATTGCTGATGCCCAGCCACCATTTTGAAAATATGGCAGATAGTTCACGTTTTCTCATTAATTAGTATATATTAGTTATATATTTCCCATGTTCGAACGTGGCAATATAACTATAATATTAATACGTTATTCAATATAATAATATATGATAAGTACGATATCACAATTGTGTTCATGTCATACGCAAAAGAAGAACATCTCGTATTTTATTGAGCGTGTATGCAGTTATAGGAGGCACTTCGAGGCGAGTTTGCAGTATCACCAATCTGACTAAAGTGCACAATCTTCCAACAGGAAGATCTGATTAGGGCACATTGAATTACTTCTCGAAAATCTGGAATTAAAAAAAAACTTTTCGTCCTCAGATCTTAATGCGAAGCGTATTTTAGGATTTTATTTTAATCAGATTGTCCATCACGTTGCAACTGTACTGAAATGCTCCGATTAAAATAATTTGATTTTATGATATAAGAACAACGCATTCGCTATCATGCTATGAAAGACAAATGACACCAAAGGATTATAATAAGGATCATACAGTCGTGAAATTCAATGCAATAGGGAAATAAATAATATGAGGCGTGTCATGGGAAACCCGTGCTTAATGCATGTACGTAAATTGTCGTCCAGTATTAGCCTGTGCAGTCCGCACAGGCTAATCCAGGACGGCACTTTTCGCTTTTATGGCATTTTCTGTTTTAAATTAGTCTCTTCAAAACATAAATCCACTGTAGGCGGAAAGTGCCGTCATGGATTAGCCTGGGTGGACTGCAGAGGCTGATCCGGGACGGCACTTTACGCACATGCATTAAGCCCGGTTTTCCCACGACACGCCTCATATTATGGTTACCTTCTGAGCTGGATTTGTTGTTTTAGTTAATTATGTGTATTGCATGACATATATATGTTGAACTATAACCTAATAACCTATAACCTCACTCCCAACGTGGGTGTACGTATATTATTGGTAAAGAGTTCAATAAAAACAACAGCTGACTATATTATTATTGCCTGCACATGTTTTGTTGATTTATTACTTTACTTGATGGAGACATGATTGCAATATTTTTAACGAAAAAGATATTGTTCAATAATGTTGATACAATCTACACCTATATTGTATTTATATTGCGTGTTTAATTCCATAAATGTGTCGTGTTATATGTGCACTTAAAACGTCTGCTTCCATTAACCGCACAATGTCCCATTTTGCGTCGAAGCAATTTAAAATTAAATCAGGATATTGTTTGCAATGCAACTCTGTATCGCGATGTAGATTTCTTTTTATTGGCTGAACAAACAGTTGTTAAGCGTTGGTGTGCGTTTGTTAATTTCAAATCCATACGACCATCGCATTCGCAACAGACACATTCAATGGAAACAAAGCACATTTTACGCTCTCTGTGCGATGATTAACGATCGTTCGTAGGATCATATGCTGATGCGATTCACTTGATTGACAGTTTAGCTAGGACGTCAAGTTTTTCGACATAGACGTGCATTAGTAAATAACGTGAATTCTTAATGGGTTATAATATAGTGCTCTTGTAGATTTTTCTCAGCAATGTCTCTTACAATGTAAACATTGCAAAGTTGCAATTAATATTTAACTGCGATTGTATGTTATAACTCATACACATTATAGACGGAACACCTTTTCTAGAAATCACAGCTGAATATCGCGTTTGTGGTAGAGTTCTGAAAATATTGACATTTGTTATGTAGGTAACACAAAACTTGGGTCATGTTCAAGTTTTGAGTAAACCAAACCTTATACATACAATAGCAACGTACTTTCAACTTATATGATACGTTATTTGCGAATCTATAACTCTTAATTTAACATTTCATAACATGTGTGTATCAACACAGACAACGCAGTCACTTACTTATAACATGCGAATAAACTATAAAAAAAAAATGTAAACGTAATATTATATTCATCCATATATCTCATCAGCCTCCGATACTGACAAGGCAAGCCGGATCACAATTAACAACGGAATTTAACAGTAATTAATAGAATGCAAATCACGCACATTTACGGTGTGTGCTTTGTCGCTTAAGTAGGCTTTCCCAAGTGTAATGAAAATATTCCCAACGAATGAAATATTCATTTCCTATTGATAGAAACATCAATTTTTTTCATTAATATTTTCGTGGACCTAATTTCAGAGTTCGCATACATTCGCGTATTAACAGATGGATAACATACATATATGTTTAACGCATAATTACACTAAACAATTATTGGAAAATATGATAGATTGGGTCTTCGTAATATTTAGTTTTAGTCTGAACGCAGTGGAATAAAATTTCATTGATCTACTAACAAAACGGGGCAAGGGTACCAGTTATTCGTCTATCATATCAGTCTGGTAACCTCGAGATATGCATTGTTTACGTCTGCTCTATACTTTACTAATTTATCGCGTCCCAAACTATTCAGATTATTATGAGTATTTCTCATTCGTTATACTTCATTTTCAACGGGACAGTAGAGTACATCATCAACGGAGTAACATAAAAATTACAGTTACTGAAGGTTACGTTACCATGATAGTATTTAAACATGTCGAAGGTACATTCTTCAGTAATATATTTGCATTTCATGCCATTATGTTATGTTATCTGCTTTGTTACAGTGGACGATACCATGAAACCAATTATTCAGTATTGACATCCATTTCGACTCGTTTCTCGTAAATTGTGGCGTGTCGTGGGAAAACCGGGCTTAATGCATGTGCGTAGTGTCGTCCCAGATTAGCCTGTGCAGTCCGCTCAGGCTAATAATTCAGGACGGCACTTTCCGCTTAGGGTATTTTCTGTTTCAAGAAAGTCTCTTCTAAACATAATTCCACTGTGTGCGGAAAGTGTCGTCCTGGATTAGCCTATGCGGACTGCACAGGGTGATCCGGGATGACACTTTACGCACATGCATTAAGCCCGGTTTTCCCACGACACGCCTAAAAATTTATTGTATTTGGAAAATAATCCGCAAGTATTGTTTCCTATAACTGTTTTATAGCTATAACCGTCATACAATAATACTGATTGTGTCATATACTCATGTACACATATACGTAGTCTATTTGCATATTAAATAAATAGAACCTAAATTAAAAACAAAGACATCAATTCCACACATCAACGCAAAAACGTCGTTAAAAATGAGCGTGTACCTACCTGCATAATTATACGTTCTGATGTTTCATAATAAATATCACTCCCATAATACGGATTATTTGTTGATTAATCCATGTAATAAATTGTATGTATATGTTATATCAATTCATAAAGCTTAGATGGAGGAGCGGCCCAAAAGTACACGAACAATGTACAATACAATACATCTAAAATATTTATGTTTCCCTTTTTAAGTGTGTTTTCAGTATCGGTACTGTCGTCAATACTTAAGATGTGATTTAACCATTCGAAAAGATGACGATTTATGTAAATTTGCTGATCTTGATCGCATTATGAAAACAAATACAAACCAATATTTGTTTTTAATACCACATATGTCTACTGGCGCCAAAATGAAGATCCTGTAGTGGCGGGAATGTGATATATCATTTTCCAATAAGATTGGATTTTCGATACGGTTGTTCTGTACATAGCGATGCAAGATATATCTGAGACGTCAGTGTGGAGTGTCAGAAGCGAATAACACAGACCAAATAGCATGGCGCTACAATTCTCATCTTTAATAATATTTTCATTTTCTTGCAATGCAAGTGAATACTTGTAACATTACGATAAAGTCTATTCCGGATATATTGTTGATTAAATGAATATACAGGTTATGGGTTAAACATTGTAAAACTATTTTGTGTTGTCGCGATATTTATCAGTATGGCTTTACGCGTACCTTGTGGAAAGCGATCTATTACATTGGTATGGTGCGTTGTGGAATGTATTTTCTTTTCTGGTCTGTTAAATGGATGGATAACGCTCCAAGAAATTTTAGAGCAAGACCACTATTTCATACACAAATGCAACTTTTCAGATCACATTACTAAACCGATGTTAAGCGATAATACTGGTATAGATGTTGATGCAGATTTGGAAAACCCGTTCATCACTATTCAAAAGGGAGTTAAAATGAAATGTGTTTATAAACGAGTGCTCAGAGTGATGACTGTGGATGAATACAACAAGTACGTGCAAAAGCATCCCAAGATCTCATCAGAGACCGAACATGTTCAATCTCAACTCCTAACACACGCTGAAACTAATCTCACATCAGGAAGTAGCTGCCCGGCGCAAAAGGACGCACTGGATTTTGTGTTGTATTTAGTGATGATTGCAAGAAATATATTGATGCTTCCTCTGGGAATTTTCCTTGACACATATGGGACAAGCCGAACTCGGCTGATAGCGATGTAGGTTGCACTTTTATTTAGATTTTTATACTGAACGGATGGATCTGTGTCAAATGTTGGATTTTTCCTAATATTGACAGATTGACAGATTAAACTTTTGAATTATTAAAAATACTCGTACATTTTAATTTTATCGGAATACAATACTTATTATTATGCCTATATTGTAATGTTTACTTATTCCTCTCATAAATTCGTTAAGTGAAGGATAGTACAAACCAAAAAGACTAAACCATTTGTATTTTCTGTTTAATTATGTGTTTTGAAAATAACCGTAACTTAAGCACGACCAGATATTGTAATTAATTCAATATTTATATTAAAAAAACACACACAATATTTTGCCAGTCTCCTTACATTTCAGAACCATAACTATGTATTATTATTTTGTCTTATTCCTACAAATTGATGGCGACATAGCCTCAAGGGCTTTTGCCAAAATGCCTTCATATAAGATCAAACATAATTGTCATTGAATTGAGACATACACAAATACCATATTGTATTCACATAATAACACAACCCTGAAGTTACATATAAAGACCATAAGTTTTATAATTATTTTGTGTTTAAATAAATTATCCAAGACCACCATTTTATATAACATTTAACGTGCATTTAATCAAGGTTTTACTCGAATTATGTACACCATAGCATCGAATAAATTATCGAAAGGATTTTTCACTTGACTATAAACACAATACTTTCAGCGGCTACTAGAAAAAGTACAAACGCATATATTTAAAACACCAATAAAACACGTGTGTGCAATAATATAAATATAAACCATAAAAGCTTAATTACACAAATTGCCCTGCCCATGTAAAATCTCAAAACAACAAGAGATGCACGTGCATAGTGTACTACCCGAGATATGTACAAAATTGTACGGCAAAAATCAATAGCGCATTTACAAAAAAACAAAAGCTCATATATATACATCTTCAAAAAATAAGGAACATCTAACGAGCTATGACACTAGCTAAGTTACTGTTTGGATAATCTTGAGTGAAACTGCGGGCTGGCCAACAAGCGTTTGCAATTAATAGTTGGGGTATGCATTTAACTGTGCCTGCAAATCGGTGTCTCGTCAATTGATATTTATACCATTTTCAAATTTATTAAAACATACGTTTGAATAACCGTTGGTTTTATCCAAAGAACGCACTCTTTCAAACATAACGACTTCTAGCTTAGCAATAAGGAATGCAATTAACAGCTGATAATGCTGTAATATAGGCACGAATGCGGACCCATCCGCCGTATAACCAAGACACATCAGAAGTCGATACAGCTCATCGTTATTGAAATACTACTAGTATTACTTCTTTATTCAAAGTCCTGCATAGTACAATCAACACGCTATTTGAAAACGCTAAGTTTCCTCATCAGATAAATCATTGATTATGTAAGTGAATATTTTTACTGAAATATTCCATAGGTGCTGCACGGCTCTTGGTTCACTGACGATGCTGTTTGCAAGTGAAGGTGCGTACGAATCATTATTTAATAATTTGGGATAAAACGTTATTTTAATTTCCAGTTATAAAATAGGTTTTCGGTATTCAAAAGTATAATTAATGTATTCAGTATCGGCAATATTTATTGGCTGTGATATATGTGTACGACGTTAGCCGTTGACGTATGAAAAATGTGTTTATTGCTCCAATGTAGGTCACATTAATCATGACATCTTAAAACGGATCGCGACACTAACTGCATTTTAATTGTCACAACTATGACTAAAACACTTTAGAATGGTATTCAGTATTATACAAATGTTATTGAATATTTTACTTGTAAATTGCTAATTATTTAATACGGCGTTTGTTATTCACACATACAAATTTGAAGTGGTATTTAATTACCGCCGTAATACCATTATCTCTGCTACTATCAAATTTATATTTTTATACTTTTCTAATATGGATGCAGTTAACTGGCTCATATTCCCCGCCCTTCTGATGCTGGGAATATCCGGCGTTCTGGTCCTTCTTACGGATCTACAAGTCTCCAATCTGTTTGGACCTCGAAGGCTTACCACCATGTCCGTCATTGTGGGATCATCCTTTTCGGGGGGCATCGTAATTATGTTCATGAAGGTATCATTTATAGTACATACCGTGTATAAAGCTTGCACACATTTAATTGTGAAGTTCAGCTAGTAGCTAAAGTTGGACGAATAAACACATTTGTGTTACGTTAAGGAATCGCCCATGTAAAGCAAATATGTATGATATAGTTTTTCAGATTGACAGTTTGGTATCATCATTGTAACCGGGAATTTCAGGAAATACATGCTTTAAATTGGTGTTTTGTTTTCGTTTGTTTTTGTAGCTAACTCGAGAGACAGATGTCAGTCTGCATCCATCGTTTATGTTCATCAGTATCGGGTTCGTCCCCGTATTAATTTCGACAATCGCGATGCTTCCACGATCACGCATACCCTGGCCCCTTCCTGCGGGATACGGAAAGACTCGGGGAATGGACATGCATGGGGGTGGATCTGGAAAGAGCAAAGATTGGAACAGACGCATCTCGGGTGAGCATTGCAGTGAATCGATCGGAAATTGTGCTTGACGTAAAATATTTTGTAAAATTCCTCATGTAAATGCTGAAGCTTTAACTATGGAATAAACAAGCGTCTTCGATCTATTCGCAGCGGACATCATTTCATCACGTGAATCTGCAAGATTAGATATTATCCTTAGGAAATTATTTTGAAGACATATTCTGGAACATTTCTGCCACGCAATATATTTAGTGCTGGAAACGTTGATAGGATGCAATTTTGTCAGAGTTTTAAAGGCGTTTCTATTCATCAACCTTATTTAAATATCTTTCTGTTGTGAGAGTGATAATGTGTTTTTTCCAACCTAAGGGTATATCCAATGCATGAATAACATAAGCACAGGATAGGCAACTGAACAACAAACACTGTACTTTTAACACTATAAAAATGTTGTGTGTGGAAGGAATCTCAATAAAGTTTATAGCTTATAATTTATTTATAATATTGATGCGTTCTAATTTTTAAACGTTAACAGATTAAGTTTATAATTACAATTAGCCACCCCACGCTAGAGCTTTTGTACACGTTAATGTTAATATTCCCTAACCCTTCTTATGTCATTCTAACGGAACATGTATACTTGAGCTGGTGAATAATTTCATTGTGACTTACAATCATGGCGGTGATTGTGACTTACAATCATGGTGGTGATTTTGACTAACAATCATGGTGGTGATTGTTACTTACAATCATGGTGGTGATTGTGACTTACAATCATGGTGGTGATTTTGACTAACAATCATGGTGGCGATTGTTAGAGTAATTAGCTTAATGTTGGTATCATAAATTAATGATACATTTCTAATGTTGCGATAGTTGGTGCAAAGAAACGTAGTGATATGATGGCGGTGCTGCCAATAATGAGGACCCGTCTTTACTTGTGCATGGTCGTTTGGTTTTCGCTGCTGTGTCTGAAGTCACTTGTCTTTGATCTCAACATAGAGCAACAGCTACTTAATCTAGGGGTTCCTGACTCCGACGGTACGCCTTATATGTATATAATTTATTTTATGTAAGATATTTAGCAGTCTTTTCGGATATGTTCATGTCAAACCAAACCAGAAAGTTTGAGTGGTTTTAAAATGTAAAATAACCATTTTGTCATCGTATATTTAATATAAAGCAAATTATATTGAAAATAGTATACTTAATGTATTTATATATACTTGAGATCAGTGTTTGTCTGTATTTTTCAGTCAACAACTATATGAGTGCCTATTCAATTTGTTTGCTGCTCTGTCTACCTTTATCACCTTTTGTTGGAATCATAATGGATTGGAACCGGACGTATGGTAATTATTACATGCACAATTACAACATTATTCCGCCATTACAACTAAATAAAAGTTTTGTTTCATTAATTTCGATGGCACAATCCCAATATAATTAAATTTTTAAATTGTGTTTCTTTGCAGAAGAGCCGCACCATATCGGTCAGATGCGTAACATTCTCTACGCGACTTGGGCAAACTACGCGTTATCCTTCTTAAGCAGCGTTGCCTCGTTATTTCCCAACATCTACGTTCAAATTTGTTCGTATACCCTCGTAGCGGCCGAGAAAACTACTTTGTATGCAACATTCCTAGCATTTGTCACCCATGTGTAAGTTTGTTTGGATTTTTTGCCGTTTTTAACAGTATTTTAGTCTTATCACGTCGGTCAGTTAACCTACTCACACTTTTCCTGGGCAAGCTTAGCCGATCTTAGCGGTTTACCAGTACTAAGTGCACATACCTATGGCAGTAAATAATAACTGCCCTACTTGAATCAAAGGCAGGGGTAGAATGGCCGTAGAAATGATTTAATGACTAATCCCCACACAAGTTTTGTTGCCGGGCTGGGGTTCGAACTCACGATCCCCGGATCGAAAGTCCAGCGCTCTACTAACTGAGCTAGCCGGGCCCGGTGTGTAAGTACAGACATTAAGTTGATTCAATCTCGATTCTTAGTGTGGCTTTAATTTTGTTTGTGCAACTGGATGTCAATTTTACATTCCGATGTTGAGGTACAGCTGGATTGAACGGTACACCTATTTAATAATGTGTGTTAAGAACTTTCACTTGCCATAAATAAAATACCTAGGGCTGCTAATAAGAGTTCTCTCGTGCTGTCGCTGCTGGAGTTTTGCTGTGTTTACATTGAAAATGCATTGCAAATGTTTAAATGTTATCTAACTGAAGGCACTTCCCTGGCGAACACTTTGGCAAACTAGTTGGAACAGCTGTAGCAGCGTCTGGTCTCTGTCTGGTAGCGCAGTATCCGCTGAAACTTTTGATATACCACGGATTAGCACAGAACACGTTCTACGTAAGTAAACAACATTGCATGAGCCACCAAGGCACATGGTTATGTTAATACTGCGCCATCAGGATAAATAACGTAATAATGATCAGCAAAACATTTATTATAGACATCTGTTCAAGTTCACGTGTGTATTATAAATGTGTATAAGAACAATTTTCACCATATTGTCAGTAAGTACTTATTGCGTTTTATATGTTGTCTACACAGAAAGTGCACATATGTTAAAACAAAAAAGCAACTGCTTGCTATTTTCTATCTTTATTTAATAGGTGCACATAATTGTACTTATTATGCTGCTGATTGCATCATGTCATCCTATTTGCCTTTGGTGTCACTGTAAAACTGGACAAATTAACTCCGCGGTCGACGCAACAGAGGCAGACAAGGCAGTTGCTGAAGTAATGATTGAAAATAATGAAGAAACCAAAGTTGATGTTGAAAACAACGGAAGTTCTTCTGCACGAATGGAAAATATGAACTTGCAGATAACGGATTTGTAAGACGAAGCAACATTAAAGTAAAGCCAGTAACAATTAAACGTGACACTTAACATCCGTTTGGTGCATGTAGTCTGAGGCTATAGAAGTAGTGTTGTCGATATCATGTAACCTAATTCATGTTACATTTTCTACGTGTTCAATGTGTAGTTTGGACTTATTTTGTTTACGCTTGATGTGAGAAAAATTGGCATACTGATTATACTTTTCAAATAATTTAAACCATTGTTCCAATACCATGCAGTGGTACTGTTTCAGTAAATATGCTGTCTTGAATATGTTAATGATAAGATATTTATGTTTTCAGTCATAACGTACAACGCCTAGCAGACACATTTTGATTTAGCAAGATATATCCATATCATTTATAATAACGAAGGCAATACTGTATGTAATGAAAGAACTGTTCAAACGAACTTCACCATCATTAACCTGATGAAATGTCTTCACAATAACATTAGCGCTAATGTGTCTATAATGCTTAATATAACATCGGTATGATCTACATTCTACAATGTCCACAGTTGTTCATTAGCTTAACAATGTATGTACATTAGGAAGGACTTTGAAAGATTATTAAATAAATGTAGCTTAATAAGTTATTGAATTAAATATATTCAGAAGATCATTGAGGTAACATATTACATTAAAATCCCCATGAGCCAAAAAACAAAATAACTTGGCTGGATACATTGATGATTTCAATGATTTTCAAAATTGGTTGTGTTTGGCCTCAAATGTTTAAAACCAGGTGCATTATTAATTTCTTGATCTACTTCTTCTTTTTATTATATATTATCAACATTCAGTTTGTTACACGTTTCAGCAAAAGTATATGTTGCAATATAGTACTTATTGTATTGATTGGTGATTAAATTTAATTAAACGACACATTACTATGGTCATATATTTCTAGCTGTAATACACCATGATAAAAGACATTTGCTTACTATTTGCGGACTATAATTGACCTTAACACTACACATTTAAAACCAATTTAGTATTTAATAGAACGCCCATACTATTACTTATTTTGAAATACCCCATCTTGCAATAAAATATTAAAAACACCACGCATATCTTTCACAAAAGTCAAGAGCAAGGAGTGCGTAATTTTCCTCACAAATGAAAGGAATGACAAGAATATCGAAGCGGATTTCCTGACAAGCCCCAAGATATCAATAAAAGCCATTTGAACTCGCGGAAAGTGACACGATTCTGATCGCGTGATGACATTACATGTCATTACATCAACAGGAATGTAGTGTGAAGATCTGATCCAATATAGCTTCCATTAATATGTGATGCTTTAATCAAGATGTTGAATGTCATTTCTGCATATGGTGGGAATATGGTAAAATTCAATAATTCTATAAATAGGTTCGCATCCAAGACCTCTTTTCTAAGACGATTAACACATTTTCTCCAGCATACATTGCGCGAACTTAAGTCGTCAGGTTTAACCGGCGTGTACACAAAGGCGTATTTCACGTGCAATACAACGTAATCAAATTCACTTCAAACAGAATCGTAAAACCATGTTTTATATTTTACAATTGATTTTAATAACAAGCATAACGACTACACATATGATTTGGCAACGGTAATAAATACAGAATATGTCGTAATTAATAACATACCCACAGACATTATAGCGATGTGCTGATATATTTGGTGGATATATTAGCGATTTGGAAACTAAGTGCACAACGACGCACGTGAAATGTTTATTTGATATTTGTGCACAGCAAGCACTATGTTACATGACATACGATAACAATGAAATTATCACAATAACTACAGGATGATTATATTGACTTTTTAGGGAATTAAATAATGAGTTTATCAGCTGATTTTGTAAAAACCTATATATAACCTGTAGTTGACATATTGCATAGTGTTAGTAAATTGCAATACATACTTCATCAGATCTATAAGTCTTTAATACATAACTATCGTTTTCTACCATCAAAACAATACATTATTTAACAATCAAAAACGGGTAGGCGGATCGCAAAATCTGTATTCGCTCTAGCGTTTTCTTTTTCTGTGTTAAGATTTATACTAGCAGCCTTTTTTAAAGGACTACGTTTTTTCTGACAAAACAAACACTCGGCCGAATTCGGAAAGTATCGGAACGGCCATATTTAAATGCGTGCCAGTTTAGCCTTTCAACCGAAGGCAAAACGTGTCGAAAGTATTTTGCCCCGACTCCGAGGTTTTGTTAACGCCCATGTAAGATATGTGGTTACAGTGCCGTTATTTAAATGAAAAACATTCATATATGTTAATAATATGCTGAAACTTGCGTTTCGCGTCGACTAATACCATATATCAGTGTTCCCTTCACACAGCAAATTATATTATTTCAATATTCGCTTCCAACATACAATATCCATAATTCATGCTTATATTTTAATGTATTTTCTTCATAAGTATGTTATTAAATATTTCTTTAAAAAAAAAAATTGTGCAAACATTCACTTCACCCCGTTTGGCATTGAATATTAAAATACATAAAGCCTACACATACGCGTTTCCCTTATCGGAGTGCATATTTACAAATGCAATAGAGTGCGTAGATCTTGATCACTAGCCTGGTATATATAAAATCACTTGCTAATCATAGCTCCGGTTAACATTTCTTCCTGCAAATACAGCATTTATTATCAAGTGCATCTTATCCAGAAACCCTCAAACCATACAGGTTTACTGCTGTTTTATCACAATCAACCATTATTATGCAAATTCACCCTCGTTAAACAAAAGCAAAAGATAATAACATACTGGGATGGCAATTTACTGTGTATTTAATCCGAATTCACACAACCAATTAGACTGATACAGTTTTGAGAACACCATACTATTCTATATGTAGTCAACTTTTGTTTTCACAAAAGCATTCGACATAAACCTATTTTAAATATACAACAACTGTGTATACATATAACCGAGTTGAACCTTCGTCATAATAGTCAGAATGATATATTAAACACAGTGTCTTTGGATTCCATACTGAATAAACGGAAGCATAATGATTGTCTTTTAATTAATATATAATATATTCAAACAATATATTGACTGTAAAAAGATGATCCAGTGATACAGTATATAAGAGAACTAACAGTATACGACAACGCGTTGTGTATCACCAGAATAAGTATAGCATCCAGTTCTCCAAGCCAATGTTTTGTCTCGTTGACCATGAACCAGCCCACAAATTGCAAAATCTTTCTTTTTAACCTTACGACAATAAAACAGACACACATCTATGAAACTATAAACAATTTCCTTTATCAGAAAATACATTAGGTTACCATAATGTCGTTCCGGCGTCTAGCTAGTTTGTATCAAACCACACTCGATCAATTATGTGACAATGCTACGCCGGTAAGTCTGGGATGAAGCCAGGTCTTAAACTAATGATTTTTCTACTTATTTAGACATCACTTCGCTTCAAGCTGTTAACATTGAATGCAATCACTTGTGCCCGAGTAGAATGTGCGAACAATACTAAATTGCGCCTTAAAATGCCGCGCGTCAAGATTAATAACACTTCTTGTCTGGTACATGTCATGCATTAATTGGTCAATTATTTTCCAGTGACAAAATAGTCATACACAGAGGCGAATCACTGATTCGCATACATTTTTTTTAAAACTCAAATTATAATGCAAGTCACTATACAGACCCAGCTTATATCGAGACTATTTCTGATATTAATGATAGCATCAATGGTTGAATATTGCACGAAGAAATGGAAAAAGCAATTAAGTCATTAAAAAATAATACAGCCAATGGTCTAGACAATACCGTTAATGAACATATAAAGTATTCTTACCCTGCAATGAAAGATATATATTATAAACTTGTCAATTTAGTCTTTGATAGTGGTGTTATACCAGAAAGTTGGACTACTGGCGCAATAAATCCTATACACAAAAACAAAGGTGACCCGAACAAACCCGAAAATTACAGGCCAATCACTCTCCTAAGTTGTCTTGGCAAACTGTTTACAAGCATCATAAATAACAGGATAACACAGTATGTTGAAAACAAATACGTTCTCGATACTATTAAAGCAGGGTTAAGGTGAGGTTTTAGTACTTCCGATAATATCTTATCCAGTATTTGCATAATACAAAGAAAAAGATATTCTGTGCTTTTATTGATCTCAAACAGGCATTTGATTAGAAATTATTCAATTACAATATAACTGGCAAATGCTTAAACTTGATAACAAATATGTACAAAAATATAAAATCATGTGTAACTGTAAACTCCGAACGGTCAGATTTCTTTTCAAGTAATATCGGAGCCCGACAGGGTCAAAATGTATTGCCAATTTTATTTTCAGTTTAACTTAATGATTTACACAGTTCATTTCATCACAAGATTTTACACACACAATAGATATTCCAATAAACAATTCGGACGAAATATAAACACGTTCTTACAATTTTGTTGTTTTATTACACGCAGATGACACTGTAATACTCATGGAATCCGCTGAGACGTTACACCAAGCTTTAAATATATATGAAAGTTATTGCAAAGAATGGAAACTTACAGTTAATGACCCGAAATCAAAAATTGTTGTTTTTTCAAAAGGTTGCCAAGTTCAATATGACTTTACATTTAATAATGAAATATTAGAAACGTGTAACGAATTTAAATACCTAGGAATCACTTCAACTGATATGGTCATTTTTTCTCAAAATGTGAAAAGCGCATTGCATTGTAAGCAGTTTAATACGCAAGGCAAATAGGCTAAACCTTCCATTAGATTTACAAATTGACCTTTTTAATTAAAATAGCAATTTAGTATCAAACCAATACTACTAAACGGTTCAGAAATGTTGGGTGCTGGAAATTTATTTCTCAGTTCTTAACATGGTAAAAAATATTCCAGACGACATGTTAAAGAAAAAGTTCCCATTGATACATAATGTGAAACTCATACTTATTAAATGTGGAATTATAAACATTTTGAATTCATACGCACCGATAAATCTCAAATGGCTTACAGTGGTCATAAAACAGAAACTGACAGATTTGTTTTTAAAATAAATGGTACTCACTTAAGGATAACTCAAGTAATAGCACATTCTACAGAATTTTCTTCGTTGTTGTCTTTACCAAGTTATTTACTTATAAATGAAGTGCTATTTTGTGAATTGCTATTTTTGTCTTTAAGTTTTTTTACTTATAAACAAAGTGCTATTTTGTGACAAACGTATGCAAAATGTTAAACTGTATATGAATATTACTATAACTTCTACATATCTTACTGCCGTGTAATGTCATCCAAACTTATTACGGTAAACGCCTTATATACGTCATGGGAACTGCTATGTGATGACATGTGCTTGTGTTTCATTAATGTTTAATTATAATTGTGTGTCCAGAAAAATTACTAAGTATAAAAGGCATATATTGTCAGCTTTTTATTTGTACCCTCCAAATAACGTATTTTTGTATCTGTAATATTTCCAGATTGCATGATGCAATGCGATTTACAGGTATTATCTATTATATTTACACAAATATTACAAAAGGCCCTCCGCCTGTAAAAACTATGCTATTACCACAATTGATAAAACACATTAGTAATTATTCTATTTTTTTACCAGACAAATTCCAAGCAAAAGTATATAGCACATGCTAAATTTTTGTATCGCCAACTTTGAATTGCAAGCCTTATAGATATATATCACATTAGAGCCTAACACTCATTACATGTTTGTACCTCATGTTATCATGTTTTCATGATCTTAGTGAAATAAAGTGTTTTGACTTGACTTGACGTGAGTACAAGCATATATCAAAGTCAAAGCATACGTTCATATATTAATATTGATGAAACAATATATAGTTACGCCATACATTCTAAATTTTCCACTACTTTGTTTAGAAATATAGACAAAATAACCATACGGTAAACACATATATCCATGTCCAATAATATTTATGAACCAATATAGTTACGCCGATTTTAAAAACTTCATTCTAAGCAAGTATGGGGGTCTTATATTATTTTAAAGGGTAGAATGAATCATTGGCGATGCCACTTTCATAATTTAACGTACTTAATGTCTTTTACAAATAATTGTTTTTACAAATTGACAAGAAATCCAATTCAGCTACAAAATAAGTTTCGTAAAATATTGGAATGTTTGAACAAATTGACATCTTAATACACACTTCGTTTTAGTTCAAGGTTGTTAGAAGACAGAGAGATCTATCTTTTAAATATTTTTATAAGAAGGTCAGAGGTCTAGTGTTATACGGAAGTAATAACCGCTATACAAGTGTCAAGCGCCTATACAAGAAATACACGCCAATAAAAAATTACAGAAGCATCCGAGGAAGATGTTTAAGCGTTTTAAAATTTCATAATTGCTGTAAACAGGTCTGATTTAAAAATGACCGTGTACTTTAATTATTATTAATTAATGGAAAACGGAATTATACATTTTTGGAAAACTGAAATGTCAGTAACACATTTAAATTTTTATTTCAATATTTAAATGGGTGAAAAATACTAAAGCTAAACCTAATATGCGTCCAGGTATTTCGTTGATGTGCATAGTTCTAGAAAGGTTTCGAATGGAAGATGAAATAGCTAGATTTAAATAAACACAAGAAACGTTGGTCGGTTTTGAAGCATTATATCGTCTATTGAATGGCACTGATAATATGACTGAGCAGAATTATTTCCAGTAAATAGTATCTATGCCAAAGTATTTCATTTCTTGTGACAACTTCATCATGAAAAAACAACTTCTGCACGGGCCAGTAAATTGGTACTGGTACTGGCTTTCAATTGTTTATCACTGACAATAAGTGTGTTTTAATTAAGTCTAAAGTTGTGGAATTTAGTTAATAACAGGAAAGAACTCAAACCTGAAAAACATAAATGTTGCAATATATCGGTATGGACATTCATATTGCGATATTTTAATGCAGACTCAAATATTGAAATATACCAATATACCGGTATATTGCGACACCCCTAATCACATCATACGGTATTGTGTTTTTGGGAAACCAATTGGAACTCCTGTAGCTAAGTCGAGAAATGTTGACGAAAGCCCTTTTTTTACCAGGAATCACTTGGACATTTGCTTATAAACATGGGCGTTCAGTAAGACGCTTATTAAGATAATTGCTCACGGAAAGTATAAAATAGCGCGGCGAATTCGAAAAAAGTCAGTTGCGAATTGACTCTCGAGCAGAAAAGATCTTAAGTTGTGAAGTAGCATGCAAGTGATAAAGACCTGCTACAAGGAAAATAATATCTTCACGTTTGAACTGTTAGGTTTGTCTGCTGAGTAATTTGCACAGAGCATTGCGTTCTGTGCAACAGGAAAAGCGGCAAGCTCTGGTACGGCAAAGGAAGATATCCGACTGGTGGATGATAGAGCTCTCTAGAATAAGGTGGATAGGTTAGGTGCATAGGATCATTGAAGATTGGCGACTGAATAAAAGGGGATTAAAGTTAGATGGATAGGAGCATTGATTTGATTTAATATAATAATTAAAGGGCCAAGTAGCACTAAACGTAGTTTCATGCACTAAACGTAGTTTCATATAATAATGCAAATCAATCAGGAAATTAGATGAATTATCATGATTTAATAAACAAGACTATTCAAAATGTCATATACTACATGTACGTGCAAATAAAAGCATAGATAATCTGCATTATACCACAGTGAACGTGTCTTTATCGGTATGCAACGTGAACAATAACGTATTGGCAAGTTGCTGATCAAGAATTTAAAGACATACATACATTTTTTTGTTGGATTTCCAGTACATAGTGCTAATGTATTCAATGTATATGTTATTGTTTTCATTTAATGTCGAATATCGGAATAATGAAACTCCAGAGACATCATCGGGAGAGAAACTCCGATTACCATCAACGAAGCAACGCTCAGCGCAGACTATTGTGCTTTCTGATGTGATATAACTTGTATACCTAGAATATGTGTAGAATTTCATTCAAATGTATATATGTTTTAGTCAATTGAATACTTGGCCGACATCCTTATGCCCTTTCACATTTTACTAAATTGTATAATTGGTCAGCCGTCCGTTTGCATTAAATGGAACACACAGTAGCTAAATAATTAGAAACAATAATTAATCACACTAAATAATGAGGAATCCTTAAGGTTTTGAAAAAGTTGTGACAAGCTGGAAAACGTTATTATGTTTAAGGTAATAACGGTAATTAGTATACAGTTTGAATCATATTCACATTATTAATTGCTGTTTTTGTGATAGTTGGTGCAAAGAGATATATTTATTTTATTAGAGTCTCATCACGATATAAACATAAAATAAGTACATAAGAATGACAAAAAACTATACATACACATATTTTACACAATTTAAAATACTGGTATTGTACAAATAAAACTAAAATAAATAACAGGATATCTGATACTCATTATGCATTCATGTATTAGCCTTTTTAAAAGAGCAAGTGCATATTATACAAAGTGATGTATTACAATTAGAATTCACTTTCAAATGATAAAATGCAACAATGCATATGTATGATGCATTGTAGTTGTGTTAAACTAGAGGAACTCTTATTAAAACTAAATGAAGTATGCCAAAGTTAAATTGAGGGTGCATCTTAAATTTCAGACACGCATACGATCAACATAATACTACTAAAAACGTATCACAATGTATAAAATGGTTGCAATACTGTGATATATACAACGTGTTTAAAATAAGTTAACTTTTCTGTTCACTGTATGACAGATTGTTTCTAAGTACATTAAAACAGATTTCTGCAAGAGCCCTGATCATATCTGAGTGGGTAAATAATACTATCAAGCTATTTTCATCACATTGAATTTTTCAAAATTGTCCAAAACTGAAATTGCTTTCTGAAAAAGACAGTATCTGTCATCACTGTTGAAAGCGGTGTAATTTTTTTGCCAGAACGGGAAACATAATAAAATAACGGATTTGTAACATGAAACGATGAAAAGCATGGATAATACCATTATAACGTAACAGTCAACATCTATTTGGTGCATATATTCTTAGGTTATTGTAAAAGTAACAATGTTTTGTCGATATCAACAAACTGTATTTTATTATATGCTGCATTTGTAATTTTAATGCTTTTTTCGGAGAATGTTTAAAAATGTACATAATGATATTTTTTAAACTATATTAATAAAATATCAAATACCATTCAGTGTAACTAATATATTGTATGAAACATTGGTTTATCTTGTGCAGTCATTAAGAACAACACATTTTGATTTACCTTTATCATTTATAATAACGCAGGCAATGTGGTCTGCCCTACAGGAACTGTTCGAACAAATTTCACTATCATTAACCTGATAAAAATGTATTCAGAATATTATTAGCGCTAATGATCCTTAAATGCCTAATGTAACCTTGGTACGGTTTTCTATCTACGCTGTCCACGGGGTTCCATTAGCCTAATTGTTAATGTCCATTAACAAAATTAAAAGATAATCAATGGAAAATATCTTGATATGTTTGGGAACAAATTATAATTAGAAAAATGAGCTAGGAGATCATAACTTTATCACAAATGACACGAATGACAAACATATCATATAACGGATTACTTATCAAGCTGAAATATTCATACAAACCATTTCCGCTCGCAGGATCGTACATACTCAGTAGTTAAGACGCATTAGCGCTTATGATATTCTAAAGACATGTTCATCGCTGTTACTGACAGTGAAATTCGTTCCAACAGTTCCTGCATTACTGATAGCATTGCCTTCGTTATTATTAACCATTTCTTATGTCTTTGGTGAATATGTCTTTTTCCATTTCATGAAAAATTAAAGCTCTACACAGACAATTGTTCTTTCCTATGTGATATAAATCGTCTACCACAAACACATAGACGATTGCTAAGTTTTTACCAAGCCACACACACGTGTACGAGTGTATTCTTTTTATTTCCTCCATTTTTTATCTTTATTAATTTTGTGTCGGTCGATTGAACAAGTTACACAAAATAAGAACACTTGTCCGAATCATATTTGATACGATAATTGTTGAATTATTTGGATATCACTCCAACTGCATCGATTGCATTTGTTTATCATGTATGTAAAGAATAGTAAATTAGTGTTGGATACAGATACAGTTTATCATGCAAGGCCAAGAAACATGGTAGCGCTTGGCTGCTACCCTGTTTTGATCCGAGCAAGATTAACTTGATCTTCATCTCACACTCACATAATATTTTATTTATCATATTTGTCCGTCATTGCAATCTATTCTGCATAAAAATGCTTTTTCCATTGTTAACATCGTTGCTACTTACACAGTTCATTATTTGGCAAAACCGGACTGTATCACTTCGCGTGCACTTCGACGGGAAGAAAATAGTCCATCATGTTATCGTGTTTTTATTGATCAAACCACCTTTTTAACAAGGGTTCTATAATAGAACAAGGGTAGTTCCAAATGGATCACTTTAAATATGTACATGTATTGTAGCCTGAAGACTGAAAACTTACAAACACGACAACAGTACTGCCCATATATCTTTGAAATTCAACATGTGTTGAGTTTGTAATTGTTTGAAACATGAAAACCAGTAAATTTTATACCCGGGGAGGACAGATTGTTAATGGTTTTCTGCCCACCTTAAAATGAATGTCAGCACTAAAACTCAAATGAATTATGTCTTATTTGATCTGATTACAATTGTTGAAGAAGGAGAAGAAAAGTTGCGGTATTGAAATTGACGGATCCATTATGGAACATATATAATAAGTACATATATTATACATATTTAAATATGAATTCACAAAAAACACAGATATATACAGATACAAGCCTTGTATGTGTTGAAAAAATAGTTATAGTTGTTAGTTGGAATAAGTAAATAGCTTATATATTCGGTATTATGTAAGATCAACAATGATTGTGCATATTAAACTAAAAACAATTATTTGAAATACACAGTTGACAAATAACCTTATGTTTAACGTGAATTCTTCAACAACATTCGAGTAAGAAAATTTCTGTGTTTAACGAAGTTTCTGCGACGTATTATGGTTCATCCATAAGGCGTCTGGTTAGAACGTGTATCAATTTCATTCGATCAACTTTGTCACAATGCTCTGGCGATCAGTCTGTCATAAATTTGTTCTTTACAAATGTGCATAAAACTCAATTTAGTTTAAGAGTACATAACATGCGAATAAGTTTGGCCACTACACAATATCGTGTCACAAACGATTTTGTTGACCAGTTTTTATTATTAGAAATAATGGTGTCTAACATTGAAGCACTGATTGAAACACTCAACACTCATGCCGTCGTAAAGTAAAACCACACATTCAAATTTGACACTATGTTTTCATTAACATAATTATATTACTTATATCAATACTTTTTCATTTCAAGAATTAATCTGCTATTTTAAATATAAACACAATTTACGAATACGAGGTTGTGGTAATAAGGATGCGTGTTAATATGACAAAACAATATTTTTAAACAGATTCAAATGAATCATTGTATCTAGGCACAGTTTATGTGTATTTAGTAGTGGCGCTGGATAATAATTATGTTGGTGACTGACAATATTTTTAAAAGTCTCAAATACATTTTGAGTTAATGATTCTTAAGACAGTGTATACTTTTTACTATAGTGAATACTTCTAGGCAATATTTTATACACATAATGCAATGCCTGGTACATATTTGAAAAACAATTTGCATGTTTGTATTGTGTGTGCTTTGCAGCGCTCGTTTAGGTTTTTTACTTAAAAGAAACCAGTACAGTAGGTAGCTTAGGGCAAAACTGTATACAGAAGCCTTGTAATACCATATTTTTCACAAACCATATTGTTCACACGTGGGAAAAATAGGATCTTATTTTTCACAGGTATGTAAAATAGGATCTCATTCTTCACACATTGCTATCTAATTCTTCACATTTTCTGTAAAATTTGTGATCGAGTCCAGATTTTGATAAACACTCAAATCATATTCTTTACACATGAACAAAAACTGTTTAATTTTTTCAAAAAAGTGTTACATTATAATCCTTTTTTCACACTGTAGGTGCCCGAAAAAAACGGGATGATTTACGGTACGGTATGCATGGTATGGTCCGATATGGTACGGCACGGTACCGGACGGTTAAGTACGGTACGGTTTGGTATGGTAAGGCATGGCATGGCATGGCATGGCATGGCACGGCATGGCATGGCAAGGCAGGGAAGGACAGGACAGGGCACGGCATGATATGGCATGATATGGCATGTATGGTATGGTTTGTAATGCTGTGGTTTGGAAAGGTACGGTACGGTACGGTACGTTCCGATATAAGACTTTATAATAGGCAACATTTAGGTGTAGTACTACTTTAAAGACTGGATGATTGATAAAGCAATTATACAACAATTTGACACAAAACAGATAGCTACAAAATATTTCATATGAACTGCCTGAGCTCTTGCAAAGAAATAATAGCCTTATCTTTGAAATCATAGCAAATTACAAACTAAATGCGTAATAATTAATATTTATTATACCTCACTTCTGTCTTCAATGGTCATGTCCCATTACCCGAGCAAGAGCAATTGTGACTGTCAAAAACATTTTATACCTTTTTGACACGTGACTAAGCATAGGTAGCATTTTGAATGTCATATATGAGCAAATGACTGCTGTCAGAAAACTAGTTTGCAAGTATTTCTGAAGATGAAAGAGGATTTAGGCATTTTTCAATCCTGATGGCCAATTAATGGTGCAGGATGAAGCGTACCATTGCCAAAGCTTACCAATGCCAAAGCGTACTGGTATTCGCCTCGGGTGACCTTCTATCCTCGGGGTGACAATATCAATGTCGCAAACGCTGCCGTATGAAATTTATATAATATCAAACAGGGTTTCTTAAAATAGGTCATGCTTCTGAGAAAGCTTTTAACATCGCTCGTTTAAAACATTATGTTACAAGTAATTTGCAATAGACTAATCCCTTTAGTAAGCAAATACGTTTGAAACTGGATAGACACTCGGTATAACATATGTTATTTGTATTGGAATATAACGTAGTAGAATATACAGGGCCACTTAGAAAGCATACCACACAGTTAAGATATCCTCAAAATAGTAAATATTACATATAAAACAGACTTTATAATGAATCAAAGATAACGCTGATGTGTGTCATACTGTTGAATGGCCCATTTATACAATTTATAAGACGAATTCACATTAAATAATCGATAACACGTTTTATATCATTACAACATTACAGCTGAATGTACAAACCACATTCTAGTATCAATTGCAAGTTCTGCAAACACACATGTTTCAATTGACTTTTTTGGCCTCGAAACGCAAAATAATTAAGTAAAATCCATTTTAGAATTTATGACCATTAATCAATCAGATAGCATATTGGGCCCGTTTCACAAAGTTCGTACGAACAGTTTTATTACGTATGAATTCGTACGACGTTCGTAAGAAAATAAGAGCGTTTCATTAAAAGAAATCTTACGCAACCACCTGCTACGAAATCGTAAGTTTTAACGTAAGAGTTACGAATGGTCTAGGGCTGTCGTAACGTTCGCAAGTATGGCCGCTGCGTTTGTTTTGTTCGGCGATTTGCGAAGACGAGAGCCGGTTTTCCGACCCAGAATCTCACTTGAGCATCTCTCGGATGAACAGCTTATCCAGCGATATCGTTTGTCGAGGGCTTGCATTAATTACCTGGTGGAAATAATGGGTGATGAACTGGAAAGGAAGAGTCAGCGAAATCATTCCATACCACCCATAACGCAGGTGAATTAGTTGTCGAATTTTACTGATGTAGCCTTTAATGTGCGGTCCTGTTTTGTATTTATAATCTCCCTTGGCCCCTTGTTTCCTGTTTCAGCGGCGGCACGAAACCCCCAAATCGACCCAAATCTACCCAAATCTACCCTAAATGAATCAAAATTCTTTAAAAATATAGTCACAAAATGCCAAATACTTCAAAACAGTATCAAATGGTTGTCTAAGTAATCGAACTATTCGTTTATTGTAGTCTGTGTTGCACGGATAAAAAATGACTACGAGACACAGGTTACATTATAAATAACACAAACGTGGCTACATTACACCTTAAAAGTTAAATTGCTATTTTGTAAACTTGACTGTGATATCTAATATTATTAAAGGAACTAACTGATTGCTTCCACAATAATCAAGATGATGAAATGCTGTTACAACGTGTGAATAATTAACCTGTATTGCTAAATAAACAGATATGTATTAACCCACATGGACATGTTTTTGTCTGATTGCACAAAATAATATGGTTCTATATATAGCTTTGGTTTTGGGTCTTCGTTTTTTTGGATACCACCAAAGAAAGGCGCAATGATAAATATGACAATAATTACAAGAAGAAATGGTTGTTTATTTTAATTTTTTCATCCCAACTTATACAGAGGGTACAATCGGTTCTGAAGTGAAAACAAAGAACATTAAATACGGTCTGCATTTGTATTTGCATATGTCTCATTAGAGCATCATAATTTCATGTGTTTGTTATTTATTGTTCATTTATGTTGTTGTTTAAAGATTTATCTTTTTTACTTTGTTTAGTATGTTTCGGTGGAATTACATCCGGAATCAAAACAAGTCGCGAAGGGCATATTTTCCGCCTTGGAAGATCCAGATATCGAGCAGCTGTAATCTCCGCCAATGCATTTTTTAGCATACAATTATATATGGACATGATGTGAGAGTGACAGAAGAAACATTGGAGCATAACATACTACATTCTGCAAATATATAACATGTACAGCTCAAGCTGTATCAAACAACTGTTCATCAAACACTACCATGCAGGCAGCGCTGTTCGATACTTCATGTGCTAGCACCGGTTCGCGTCGGTTCTAGAACTTACCGGAGAGACCGGATGGACCCCTTCCGTCTTGGTTCGTTATGCTTCGTTGCTGGAATCGACTCATCTCCATGGACACACAAACCGTATTTGTTTTAAGGTGTTTGAAAGGGACTATATATCTCTTGCACTGTGAACTACACCAATAGCTGGCGTTTCTAGATTAAACCATAATTAAAATTATCCATGTGGATAATGGACGATTTTGAACAAACTCTCATAATTTATTTGAAATATGTTTAATGATTTCACGCATTGTTATAGTGTCTGACAAGACGTGACAGTGGGCTCTGCAGTTTTCCTTATATGGCTTTATTGAAAGCTTTATAAAGCTTGGTAACGCTCTAGAGGCCAAATTTTTTGCCCAATCAACATGAAACTTGCTCAGAACATTTGTCACAATGATATCTCGGTCGAGATTGAAACTGGGTTATGTAGTGTCAAAAACTAGGTCACTAGGTCAAATTAAAGAAAAAGCTTGTTAACACTAGTGAAATTTCTGGCCCAGTTTTCTTGAAACTTGCTCAAAAGATTTGCCATGGTATCTAGGCCGAGTTCGAAAATGGTTGCCCTCCTTTGAAAACATGACCGCCAGGGGGCTAGGTAGTTTTCCTTATATGGCTATATTGAAAACTTTATGAAGCTTGTTAACACTCTAGATTCCGCATATTGTGCCAAAATCAACTTGAAACTTGCTCAGAACATTTGTCCCAATGATACCTAAGCCGCGTTTGAAACTGGGTCATGTGGGATTAAAAACAAAGTCACAAGGTCAAATTGGAGAACAAGCTTGTTAACACTCTAACAGTCGCATTTTTTGCCTAATCTTCTTGAAATTTGCTCTAAACATTTATTGTAATGATATCTCGGCCGAGTTCAAAAATGGTTGCCTTCTGTTGAAAACCATGGCCGCCAGGGGGGAGGAGTTTATCTTATATGACTATATGAAAACTTTATAAAGCTTGTTTACACTCTAGAGGCCACATTTGTCCCAATGATGTCTCGGATGTGTTTGAAACTGGGTCAAGTGGGGTCAAAAACTAGGTCACTGGGGCAAATTGAAGAAAAAGCTTGTTAACACTCTAGAAGTCTGAGTTTTTGCCCAATATTCTTGAAACGTGCTCAGATCATTTGTTTCAATGATATCTCAAATGAGTTCGAAACTAGGTTAAATATGGTAAAAAATAGGTAACCAGGCCAAATTGAACAAAACAGCTGTGAACACCCTAGAGGCTACATATATAGCCCAATAATTTGAGCATGAAACTTGGTCAGAACATATGTTCCATTGAAATCTAGGAGAAGTTTAAAAATGAGTCACATGGTGGCAAAAACTAGGTCACCAGGCCAAATTGAAGAAAAAGCTTGTGAACAATATAGAGGCCACAATCTTAGCCGAGTATTCATTAAACTTGCTCAGAACAGTTTAGTTCCTTAGCCCCTGAGGTGAGCAACCTAGAGCCTTATGGCGCTTTTGCTTAACCTGCCAGTGGACATTTTTCGAAAAAATCTTATAAACCAAAGAATACAAAATAAAATAGCGGCCTAATTCAGTGAAAATGTAAATAGATAAGAGGGAGTACATTTTCCCACAGCATTTATTACACTATCTGAAAAATTATATCTATTTATCCACATGTCATTGCAAATTTGAGATCGGTGTTTTCCATGTTTCATGAAAGCCAACTCTTCGGTTTTTGTGTTTTGCATATAAATCACATTTTAATGTCATCCCTTGGTTATAAATGCATACTTTATTTCAACCATTAGTTTTATAATATCAGATTTGTTTATAGCTCGACTTTTCAAAGAAAAGGCAAGCTATTCTAATGGCCCCGGCGTCAGTGTTGGCATCAGCGTCCGGGCTATGTTAAAGTTTTTCGTTAAGCTAGTTTCTCAGGAAGGGCTTGAGGGATTTCATTCAAACTTTTGATCCCCATATTAAAATAAAAAAGCTATAGACCAAGTTTGGTAACTCCAGTTTGAAATTGTTATATGCTTTTGTTTCTTGTTTTATTTCACTGTGCCATGTTCTTGTAGCATATTCTGAATAAAATTAATATAAAAAATAATGTGATTAGTTTTTAAAAGTTTATAAATATGTTATTTAACATCATGCAAATATTTTGCTTATACTGGTTAAACAATGATAATAAGTTCAATAAATGCATTTGCACAGTTATTTAAGAGAGATATAAAATGAAACTTCTCATTTTAATATGGGCAATATATGGCGGTATATTTCGCAATACATTGCAGAATAAAGCGCGTATTCACGATATTAATCCGTGTTATCCTTACACTCCTACAGGTGCAGGTGTCTGCAGTTTGTCTGAACAATCATTTTTTTAGGAACATCCTGCTCTGATTACATCTTATAGTACAATATTACTGTGTAGATACATAAATAAGTGTAATTATAAAAATAATGTTAATTTATCCAGTTTTTTGGTGACATGTTATGATACATATGCAGTATTAAATTGAAATAACTCTATTGCAAATCCTGAAGTATTTCTCTTAAAATTACTAGCAAAGAGAAGAAAGCTTGTTCCCAAAATGAAAACAGCCAGAGACCAACGAAAACGGGCGTGGCTAGCATATGACACGCTTTACATTGATGGCCAAGCAGTCAGGGACTAGGGTCACGCCGGAGGTGAACTGTCTGTACTGGCTTGGAATGTGAACGGTTTGACAAACGATAAAAAATCGAGTGCTGATTTTGTAAATATTATCACTAGTCACGATATTTGCTTTTTGTATAAATCGTGGACAAACTCTTCCAGTAACATTTCATTAAGTGGTTTTGTTTCACATCATTTTTATCGAAAATTTCAAAATAGGAATGCACGCAGATGCAGTGGCGGTATTGTGTTGTATTATAAAGAAAATTTAGCTGATGGTGTTTAAATAGTAAAAAACCACCACGATACAATTATTTGGCTAAAATTGGATAGGAACTTTTTTCACACCGAAGAGGATATATATTTATGTGGTATATACTTGTGGGGTGAAGACTCACCTGCGTACAATATATGTGATGTTGACTTATTTGAAATTTTAGAAAATGATATTTTTATGTATGATAATATGGGTGCTGTTTACATTGTTGGAGATCTAAATAGCAGAGTAGGCAATAAAAATGATTATATTTTAAATGATACTTTATATACAGTTATTGACGATGTGGATTACATTCCAGATAGTACACCTGTGCGGGCCTCAATTGACAAAATTTGTAATGGTCATGGAGTAAAATTGTTGGATTTATGTAAGTCGTCATGTGTTCGCACTGTCAATAGTCGTATAGGAAACACAAATCAGTATACCTATCTTTCTCATAACGGTACCTCTGTTATTGATTATTTGTTGTGTAACGAACGTAACTTTCCATTGATAAACGATTTTAGCATTGGTCAGTTCAATGAATGGAGTGACCATGCACCGTTACACTTGTCACTTCTTTTGAGGTAATTTGAAACAAAACGGTCATAGCTACGCCGAGACTAAATTTCAGTGGAATGAAACTTATAAGCAAAAATTTAGATCAGGGATTATTGCTAATTTATCTGTTTTGAATAATATTGTTGATTGTATAGACTCTGATAATAGACAATCTGTTAATAATGCAATCAACAGCTTTACTGACGTACTGCGAAAGGTCGCAGATCCATTATTTGCCAAACAATGTACATTCAAAAATGTTCATGGTTTTGAAACAGATTCTTGTGTAAAACATGCAGATTGGTTTGACTTAGACTGTGTAAACGCACGAAATAATTACCTTGAATCGTTGAGGTTGTTTAACTGCTGTAAAAAATTAATTTGTAAGAAGAAAAATAACTGTCACAAAAAGAAAATGGTTGAAATAGAAGGTTTAAAGAAAAAAAAGCCAAAAGAATTTTGGAAATATTTTAAAAGAAGGAATTCAAACTGTGAAAATAATATACCACTGGAGCAATTTAAAGAATATTTTGAGAACATAAGCAATGATTTGTTTATTTGTTACAATGATGAGGCTGAGCAGTTTTGTACAGAAAATGATTTTGATACTGAAATAATACTTTTCCTGAGTTAGACCAACCGATCACTTATACTGAAATTATAGCTGCTGCTAAATCTTTGAAACGTTATAAAGCTTATGGCAATGATTGTCTTTTAAACGAGTACTTTATTGAAAGTATCGATATTTTAGCATCTCACCTATGTGATTTATTCAATTGTATTTTAAATTCGGGTTACTTTCCTGATAAGTGGTCAGAAGGAGTTATAATACCGTTACATAAAAAGGGAAGTCAGGGCGATGTAAATAATTATAGGGGTATTACGTTGGTGAGTTGTTTGTCTAAGTTATTCACAACAGTCTTGAAGAAACGAATTGAAGCTTTTTGTGAAGAAAATAACACTATTTCGGATGCTCAATTTGGATTTCGTAAAGGAAGGTCTACAATTGATGCTATTTTTATTCTGATGTCACTAGTACAGCATTATCTAATTGGAAATAAGAGACTATATGTTATTTTTGTAGACATGGCTAAATGCTTTGATACTATTTATAGAAATGGATTATGGTTAAAAATGTATAAATGTGGAATTCAAGGTAAACTTCTTAGGATTATACGCAATATGTATCAAAAAGTCAAATCTTGTGTAAAGTCATGTTCTAGTTATTCAGAATACTTTCAATATGCAGTCGGTTTGCGTCAAGGGGAGGTAATGTCCCCTCTATTGTTTTCACTTTTTGTTGAAGATCTTGAGTTATTTTTACAAAATGGTATTAATCCTGGTATTTCCATAGATGATGTAGTTTTAGTATTGTTGTTATTTGCTGATGACATGGCCATTGTAGGCAAAACGCCTGAAGAAGTACAAATCCATCTAGATAATTTATTGTCATATTGTAATGCATGGGGGCTACAAGTAAATACATCGAAAACAAAAATCATGGTATTTCGAAAACGAGGTGGGTTACTAAACACCGAGCGCTGGACATACAATGGCCAATTCATCGAATCTGTTAATTATTTCACCTATTTGGGTACTGTTTTTAGTTACACTGGTAATTTTACACATCAGGAAGAATACCTTTCTGGTAAAGCCCTAAAGGCCCTGAACTTGTTATTGTGTAAATGTAAGGAATTCGATCTGAGTCCTAAAACCTTTGTCAACTATTTGATGCATTTGTTACATCTATATTGAACTATTCCTGTGAAATTTGGGGCTTTAAAAAATCGAAACATATTGAAAGAATTCATCTAAGTTTTGTAAAATATTATTAAAAGTTCGAACTAATACTTGTAATGCATGCGTCTATGGTGAACTTGGAAGATATCCCTTGTATATCAACATTTTTGTTAAAATTTTAAAATTTTGGCTTAAAATTGTTAAGACTGAAAATATTATATTACAATCTGTATATAACCAAGCTGTTAGAGATAGTTACACTGGCTGTAAAAATTGGGTCTCGAATGTTAGACAGTTATTAAATGATTATGGTTTTTCATATGTTTTTGAAAACATTCAAAGTGTCAATACAGAATTGTTCATAAATGAATTTAAAAGTAGAATTTTCGATTCTTTTAAACAAGAATGGTATGCAAATTTAGAAAATAGCTCTGTGTTATATATCTATAGACATGTTAAAAACACTTTAGATTATGAAAATTACATCGATATATTACCAAGATCCTTAAAACCTTATTTTTGTAAGCTTAGAGTGAGTGGACTACCACTCGGAATACAAACGGGAAGATATAGCCAAAACAGAATAGTACGTGATGAAAGACATTGTTTATGTTGCAATACTCAAGACATTGAAGATGAATATCATTTTATTTGTGTATGTAAATGTTACTCTGACATAAGAAAGAAATATATACAAACTTTTTGCTACAAACATCCATCAGTATATAAGTATTTACAATTACTTAATACAAGAGATAAAACCAGATTAATAAAAATATCTTTGTATGTCAAGGAAGCACTTATTCTAAGAAACTCACTTTTAAATATGGAACGGTAGGTAAATTAAAACGATCATCCTCCGTTATAAGTACATACTTAACTTTGCTGTCGTAATTGTGCACATACACTGTACTCGTATGTTAAAAATATACCAACTATATGATAATAACATATTGTTTCCCCTATGTTTTGGTCACGTATACTTTATATATATGTATACTTATATTCATTTATTGTAGACGATGTACCTTGTACAAGTCTTAATAAAATATCTGTTCTGTTTTGTTCTTAAATTTCTATACTTAAAATGTATCAACTTATTTATTTTCCGTTCTTTATGTATTTATTCAATAAAAATGTAAATATATATGATGGACTACATTTTCGCACAGTATATATCTCACAGGTGGGAAAATGATTTTTTCCATGAAATCAAGCATTTCACATTTTATTACGAAAATTGAGATTGTTGTTTTCGACAAGTGGCTTGAAAACTCACTATCGGGTTTAAGTGTTGTGCATATTAATCACATTTTGATGTCATCTATTGTTATACAAGTACTGTCAGACTTTTTTTCAACCATTAGTTTCATAATATCAGGTTTGTTTTTTTAAACTGGGTTAATGTATCTTAAAGGTGTTATTTTAAAAGCAGGTAAATATATATTGGTCAATGTTTGGGCAATTGTTTTTGTAGTTTATTTACTTTTATTTTATTTTATTCACCATTGATGTTTGAAAATAGAGAATTTATTTGGTTGTTTTTAGCTTGACTATTCACCGAGCTATACTACTCACCCATTCGTAATGCTCTGGTTAAGGTTTGCGTGAAACAAGTCCATATCTCTCTAACTATTAAAGATATTCAATTGAACTTCACGTATGTATTTGGGGTCATTATGTGAGGTCACTAAGGCGTAAAAAAAAATGTTTGTTTCAGGTTACATTCCCAAAAAAAATTAGGGTAGGTAGGTCGGGATTTATTTTTTATTTGGTAAATGGTCAACTTGAAGATTCTAGAACCAAAGAAACATTCAAAACATATCAGTAATATCATTGAACATTGCTTATAAGTGGATTATATCAAAACAAAACACTTATTTATCCAAAAACACATTTAATTATTGAAAAAGGTAAATATAACAAAAATCGTGCAACAACTTCATATCTCTACACTACTACAGATATTCAATGCAAACTGCACACATGTCTTGAAGGTCATTATATAATTGTGACCAGCATTTTAGTAGAATTATGCCCCTTTTTGTAGTAATAAAGGTCCATAACTCTGACAAAGCGGTTAAATAGTTGAGCGCGCTGTTCTGAGAGAGCTCTTGTTATTTCAAGAAGGTAAATAGAGGGACTGTGTGACTTGTATACCTTTGCTTCAAATCTCTTTCATTACCCCCAAATAAAATATAGATCTGTTTAGCATAAAATGTCACAGCAACAAAAAGCTATTTTATGTATCGAAAAAATATATGTCGATACAGACCCGTTGATCCTATAAGTGTGCGTACATTGTTTTTAACTACGCTGTAAAAGTATGTTAGTTTTAAATTATTTCTAAATACGCATTTCTCATCATGTATTATCGTTTTATTTAAAAAATGTACTTACTTACTTGAAATAAATGGATAGTTTTACATTATGATAGTCACTATATTTTTTCAAAAACAAACTTACCATGCCTCTTTAAATCAATGTTTATAGTGCTAATATTAGGTAGTGGTTTTATAAATCCCATTTCATTAAATACTGTACATGTTTTTGCTTGGATTATTGTATAAAAACACAAACAGTTAAGCTTTAAATGCTTGAATGTACTATATTTTTTTCAGATAGTGATAATAGTATTATTTCATGCTATGCGGTGAATGAGTGGAGAATACCAGTGAATGATAACCCGATCATTTCACTCTAGGTCGAGTGAAATGATAACGTTTGATCATTTCACTCTTGGTTATATGGAACTGCTTTTAACTTTTTATTTTTTGAAAGTATGTGAGTACCCTAATTGTCCGTGTAAACATCGGCCTTTTTAACAACAGAAAACACATTATAAAGTTCGATACAAATATAATTAAGCGACAACGACGCAATAAGAGTGGCACTATTTTCCCACCACAACAGTGTAAGCTTTTAATGTTTTAAATTCGTGGTCATAGAAAGTAAATATTTCCACTCGTGGCTGTGACACTCGGGAAAATATTGTTTTGATAATTTTCATTTTTTTTGAGCGTATGTATTGACTGTTTAATTAAATAAGTTGCTCAATGTGTGCTTTTAATAAGAGGTTCCTGTAAAACCTTTTCTTCCATGTTAAGATCAAATACATTAATTTAATAGTATATTTGAATCATTCTTTTTAATGTATGACGGTCTATTCGAATTTCGATAAGTAATCAGAAACATCAAGTAAGCACAATTTAAATAATTTTATTTTTGTATGTATGGTCACAATTAGATGCATGTAAGTCACAAGAAGTATGCTTTCTACAATTTATAAATAAACAAACATTGGACAACACATGAAAATTGCATAGTGCGCTTAATCTGTAATTATTATGCAGTTATATTACAAAGAAAATAAAATAAGCACTATTAATTGTTCAATAGTTTGGAATTTCAAATGCTTTATAATTAAGAGTACTCTTTAGCGGCACAGTATTTACAGTACATATCTAAGCCCGTTAAACAGTTGAAAATAATATATTTGTCAATTTGAGAACAGGTCCCTTTAATGTGATGGAATGGTTGACATTTTAGAAGAAACATACATGTAGGGATTGTTATTGTTAATTTCAAATTTTTTTATGATCTATTTCATATGATCTTTCAATAATGCATATGCATGTAATGTACTTTAGAATACTTATTTAATAAGCAGTTATTATAGTACAATACTTGTTGTCTAACAGTATATGACTACTGTTAAGTGACATATTATAAACTTGTAAGCATTTTAACTTTACAATACTTGTATTTATATGGATTTTTAAGCATAACATAAATTGTTAAATTTGTATAACAAAAAACTTAGTTACCTGTAGATATAAAGACATGTACATAGTTGAACATATATAGTTTGTGTACATGTTGTAATGTATATGGGAAATTGTCTAACAAAGATTAAATCCTTTTTTATTAATTTAAATAAGTAATCTTCATAGTGCATTTACTCATAAGAATCAATAATTGCTTTCACAAATTCAATGATACATACATTTTATTTTCTTGTTGGTTTCTTTTGCCCGTATTTGATTTTGGCTTTTCTCTGAAAATAAATATAATTTATAGAAGGTCATGTCAGATTGTTACTATTTATCTTTTTCAGCTATCTTTATGTATTATTACATATTTCTAATAACTAAAATGTGTTCATTTGTTAATTGTAGTCGCTGTACAATCCCTCAAGCCATTCCTGAGAAATCAGCTTATCGAAATCTTTAATAGCTAATATATAAAATTTCTATGTGTAAAAAGGCCCATAATTTTTACAAAGTTCAAATTAGAGTTAATAAAAGTGGCATATGGGTTCATTTTAATATAGAGAATAAGTGTTTTAAATTTGATTGAAATCCCTCTAGCCATTCATGATAAACCAGCTTACGGAAATACTTTTATTAACATATCCAAATATATTATATGTACCGTTTCTAAGTGTAGAAAGGCCTATACATTTGATACATTTCAAACTAGAATTACCAAACTTAACTAATACATTTTTAGATTGACTAATCAAAGAATATGTGACCTTTCCTAATCGCCCCAACGTCGGCGTTGGCGTCCGTGTCTGAACTTGGTTTAAGTTTTTATTCAAACGTCTTGTAACTTCAAAACTACATAATGTATTTGCTTGAAACTTGGAATAAACCTTTATCATTAACTTCATTAACAGGGGCAATATTCCTCATAACTCTGTATTGCATTTTGACAGTTATGCCCCTTTTTTAACATTGATTAACTGTTTAAAGTTATATTCAAAACTCTTATAACTTCAAAACAACACAACTATTTATTAACTACATACCGTTTTTCACTTGAAATAATTTGATGGAATAATTGCCATAACTAAATTCTGTATTTCTACTTTCCTAACTATACACCAACTTAAGGAAAGATCGAGAGCAAAAATTTGGTCTTCCCCCTCCCCTTTTGCTGCTTTGGGCTGGTCAACACAGAAATATTGAATATCTGTTGAAATATAATACATTTTTGCAACTACTCTATGACATATGAATAGCATATGCTTTAGAAACCTTAATTACAAGCATTAAAATAATTAATATTCTGGATTTAGCAAATTATTAGAAATGTCAACAGACTGGTGCAGATTTCCACCCTGCTCCTTTTTTGCAGCACCCTGTACCTTTTCATAGAAATAAATAGATCTTTCCCTACAACTGAAATACTTAGAATAGTCAAGCACGCTGTGCTCAGATAGCTCTTGTTACACCATAAAACTGCATAGAAATCCTTGTGACGAAGTTGCATTCGGGGTTATTCTCGCCATGACAGTGGCAGTTCTGTTTTTTGTTGTTTTAGACATGTGTTTGTTCCATAAGAAATAATTTTAACATGTATTTAATAAATATCAAACCTTCAACTAACTCAATTGCTTCATTTTCTTTGAAGAACCCTCCTGGTTAATGTTCTGAGTAATAAAAAAATAATACACAGATGAATGCATGCTATAAAATGTTGGAAGTTTAATATTATATGATTTGTTATTAACATTTTCAAATGGCATGAATCTGTCTGAATAACCTGTTTTACCTCGACTGGATATGATAGCTTGATGGATGATTGTACAAAAACAATATCCACAAAACGATATTAGCTAGACAGTTAATTAATATTCTTTCACAAAGAATTTAATTATCAAAATAACATTAATCTTGCATGGAATGAGAAATAAAGTTTATATGTAACTAAAAAAAACTATTATTGGTGTTTGGTAGTACCAAAACACTATGTACAATTACATGTTAAATTAATTGATGTTTGAGTCAATATCAATCAGATTAAAGTTATATTTTAATATCCACCATATACAAAATATAATAAAATAAATATAAACTTGAATAAGCAATGGCATGGTCACATCATAAGTCCTACACATTATTATTTCACATCAGATCTATGTTATTTGTACTAACATTACTATTAGCCCATTGAAAGCAGTTATTTTCCCTATGGGTATGAGAGGCGAGATCGAGAGCGTTTCCCGACAGTCAGGAATTGGATAAGCTGAATGATTCTGGACCATGGGAAATAAACTTTGATTGGATTTTAAGTCTAATTCACGTGAGTCAGCCCGGCGCTCCACCCACCTGGGGGAAAGTAGTAATAGATGCATAACTTGTATGAAACATAAACAGTCAACAAAAACAAAAAAGTTAAAAGCAATACCTATTCGTATGAAGGTGTCAATACCACCACAAACATCCTTTCAAAAACAATAACAAAAAACATATTGATAGACATTTGATTTACTTTTAGATAATTATAGTCGAAACTGTTACACACTGATTACCAAACGCTTTTTATGTAATTGCTATCAAGAATCGCTTTTGCATGGTAAATACATGTGTGGCCGAAATGCTTCCACACTGATCGTTGAGGATATAACATGTTATTGGTTACGCATGCGCAAATAAATTCCTTCTTTGTTACATACAAAATATTCAAAATTTGATCTCACTTTTCACCATGACCATGGTACTTTCCAATACATCACTATACATTGTTGAAAAGATGAGGACATAACCTTTTGAAAAAACAGCATGTCAAAAAATTCTATGCGTTGTAACTCAAAATATTTACCTTTGAAAAAACACACCGGTTTTGACGGGCATGGAAGCTGCCATTTTGCGCATGAATACAATGGCCAAAAGTTATGAAGCTGGGAACCACTGGACAAATGTAGTGCACACAAACAGACTTTTTTGTTATTGCTTAAATATATGCCTTTAAAATGATACCAAAACATATCATTTAAACTTTATTTTACAAATTATATGCATCCTGCACTCAACCATATGTGCTTATTATATAACTGTAACCTGAGGATGTGACTTCCGTTTTGGGGTCATTAGACCTATTTTGCACACAAATCAACGGACTCTATTGGCAGATAATAACAAATATGGCCGACTATAATTTGACAGGCTCAAGTCAACACGGTCAAGTTCAAAACGGTCGCTTTTTTTCAGTATACTACAACACAATATAAAAACATTAATGCAGACACACTAATGTAAATACTCAGCATTGACGAAATGTACACTAACCTTCTCCTCTATATTTGACAAAGGCTTTGGTGGTGGTCCCCCGCCCGTCTGTCCCACTGCCGACTTCAGCCTCATTGCAATTTTCTTTGTAGTCGACTAAAATTAAAAGTTATACACGCTCCATTTGAAAATATATGGACGATATTCTTAACATTAGCCTATATAGATTTTGGAGAAATCTACAACTATACTGTTTGCGCGTTTATTTTTAGTTAGCGTGTTTATTACCTTTACATCGGCCCACTTCTTTACTTTTTTGGTGTCCTCTCACACATACCGACGCTGTTTACCCTGAATGTATGAAAACACATGCCATTCAGATTAAAAGCAATTAGTTTACAAAATACAACAATATAATTTCTATTGATTTTTTAATGCCGTGAAAGCTACGCGAAAATTATGTGACGGAGGGAAAAGTGCACTGTACTGTTAATTATACGTTGCATAAATTGATATGTAAATGACAAACCTCTCCGTTACGCGCTAACAGAAGGAGCTGTTCAATTCGCTCAGAGATTTCCCTGAGCACATGTCCACAAGAAGCTCAATTTCTTCTTCAGACCAGTTGGTCGAGCGAGCGGCCATCTTTACTAGCAGACGAATATTTGACATTGCGCGCCAACAAACTTCATGTTGCTTTTTGATCTCCATTGAAGAATTTAGACTGGTTTAACGTTCTTATGATTCGTACGAATTCTTAAGTCTGCGAACGTGTTTATGAAACGGTCGTAAGAATTTGCGTAAGAACGTTCGTACGTAAGAATCGCAGAATTCTTTCGAAAATCTTACGAAATCTTAATGAAACGGGCCCATTATGTCTGTATAACCAATTTCCTTATTCCACGAATTAATGAATTTAGCATACCGTCGTTCCGGCGTCTGTTGAGCTTGCATTAACCTGAATCGATCAATTATGTGACAAAGCTACGACGGTTTGACAAATCATTACAAAATGACAAAACAATCTAATGAAGCTGTTCAATAGTTCTAATGAAATATTCAAGTGTTTGAACAGATATACATCTTTAAACACTCTTCGTTCCAGTTCAAGGTGGTTAGAAGACAGAGAGACCTATCTTTTATGTATTTATTATGGCTAGGTATGAGGTCTTACGTAATCTGGAAGTAATACAGCCTTCAAGCGGGCTGAAATAATTCAAGGAAAATACGACAATAACAAGTTGAAGAAGCAACGGAGGAATATGTTTGGTCCTTGGATTTTACATACTTGCTATAAAACAGTCTGACTTAAAATCACCGTGTACTTTAATTATTGAAAAACAGAATGACCTTTAACACATTGTTTGTCAATATATAAATAATATAAACAATCATTATAACCTAAAACGAAATGTATCGATATGTATCCCGTTGATTTATTTGCATACTTTGAAAAGCGTTCGAGTGTAAGATGAAATAGCTAGATCTAAAATAACATAAGAAACGTTGGTCGGTTTTGAAGCCTTAAATGTTTACCGAATGACACTAGTAATATGACGAAGCAGAAATTGTTCCAGTAGATCGCGTCTAAGCGATAAATATTTATTTTTTGCTTTGACAACGTTATTATGGAAATTCTACCGGACTTATATAAAGAACATTGTTTCATAGAATTATCTAAGTCAATTAGGTGACGAGATGAATCATCATACGTTATATAACAGGTATATTCAACATTTCAAAATTTCAGGCACGTGAACATATTATAACAGATACTGTGCATTATACCATATAACACGTATCTCTATCGGTATGCATACAGTTACTGAATCTCCACGTTAAAAATAAGATATTTGCAAATTGCTGATTGAGGTTTAAGTGTCATGGATACATGTTGTTGTTGAATTTTAAATAACTTTCTTTAATGTGTTCGATGTTTCATTGGTTTCATTCAATGTCGAACAACTCTCTATCCAGACTATAGTGCTAATGTGATATAAATCTTCTACCCAAAACGCGTGTAATATTTCATTCACACGTATACACTTAATTGGCGTTTGTCTTTTATTCAGGAACATTAATACAAGAATAAAGACATAAATACATGGTTTTCTTTATCTTCCACGTGATAATGTGATTATGGGATAACGTACGGAGTCTGGTTAGAACTTTTATCAATTTTTATTACATCAAATTTGTTACTATGCTCGAGCGATCAGTCTGGAATTATAAAATAATTTGAATGTATTCTTAATAACGTTTAAGCACCTTTTTGATACATATACACTAAAGTCGTCTTATAGTAAGACCACATATTGGAATTGTATTTGACAATACGTTATTTTTGACATATTGCAAAACAACATGTTTGTTATATGTGTTTTTGTGATGTGCTGTGTATTTTTTTGGCAATTGGTCACTTGCCATAAATAAAGGACCTCGGGCTGCTAATAAGAGTTCTCTCCTGTGTCGCAACTGGACTTTCGCTGTGTGTATATGTGAGTATTTTATCCATGGTTAATTTTAGAACATATTAATAAAGTCCATTTAATTCCGCTATATTAAATATCCACACAATTTACGAACACATATTTTGGTTATATCGATATAATATAACTGGCAATTACATGAGTTATGTAAACAAAGACAATTTTTATAATAATGTCGCAGATGGGGTTTCATCCTACATGACCGTGTTTGCTGTGTTTTGCCGTTGGAGTTAAAAGCATGATATATTTCAAATGTAAACTGAATTGTAATTTCATTAAAACAACAAGAAGTATGCACTAAATTTTGTATCGGATTAGCTATCATTATGGAACAAAACAAATTGTAATTATGCAAATTGGTACTTGGTTTATATGTTTTAAGGTGATACAGCCTTTTTTGCAATTGATTGAAAAAAAAGTTTTCTATGTCAAACATGGAGAAAATCTCAAAGAAGTTATAAATAAAAGTATATTATTATTTTGGAATAACCTCGCATGTTACGTAGATGCTTTGAATACGACAGAATTAAGGATTAACAGTTATTGCACGTGGGAAGAGTGGTCGTGTATAAAGTCTGGCAAAAAAAGTACTGTACACCAAAAAAGAATTAACATATATATGTACCTGCTTGAAAATGCGAGCAAGGGTTAATGATATTTTACTTTATATGTGTACATAGTATATCTCATAAAACCAGACATTTGTAACCAGATTCTGAATTGTATGCAAATTTTTTATATGCAAACATATTTATTTAGTACATTACTGCGCATATCATCTGACAGTGTTAAATTGTGGAAAATGATTCATGGCAAGCACAAATACTAAAACAGCCGCGCGCACGATTACTAGCATGGTTAATGAGCGCTGCACTAATCATTTCTCTGTTTATAGAGTCCTTTGTGAAAGAAAGATATCTGGTTAGATCCCGAACTAGATGTGGTACAATAAACTACTATACCAAACGCCTCTAAACGTATTCAAGGAATGTGCTGAATAACGACATTGTCGAAGAAACATGGTCATATTCACAGAACACGCAAAACCTAAAATTTATATAAAATCCACGAAAAACCTAAGTGAAGGATTACAGGGTATTAATACAATTGGACAACTGACGAGACTGTAATACTTTCGATTGAATAAATTCATATTTAAGTTATCTAAGTAGATTTCAGGTAATACTGATTAAGACCTAACATTTATTTTATATCGTGTCTGTGCTTCCGTGATGTGTGCATAAATCCAATGGGTTTGAAATCCAGGGTAGACTAGTTCGTGTACAATGCTTCTGACATGATTTAGCATAACAATTTCCCGTAAATCGTGTCTATGCGATAGTATCTATTTCGTGTTGACACTTTGATCATGAAAATACAAAAAGACGTTTGGTTACACAACGTAGTAAACCCAGGGAATATACGTCTGTTCGCATGCTGTGTGGTATTTTTTGTTATACAATAAGGCATTATCATGTACAGTGCTATTGAGAAATATACGAGGTTAAATTATACGAAAATGATTCATACGACATAACATAAGAATGTTAGTGTTTACATATCTACAGACACGGTTCTTGAAAAAACAACAAGTCATGTCCTGCAAATACCAATTTCGTAACGAGGACACCGTATACATCTCGCTACAAAGACAGTACATGCCAAGTACATCCAGTCATACATATTTGCAAAATAATGTCTCATTTACAAACAAATCCTTGACAAACTAACACCGAGAGTAAACATAACCTCATGGGGGGGGAGGGGGGGCAAATAATGCTGAATGAGCTTAAAGTCTTAAAACAATGAAACACTGGTTATACTTGTGGAAATCATTGCAACTGGTCAATTAGAAATTCAATTATTAACATAATTAAACATAGTGTTTCTATGTTTATCAACATCCACGCTTTTGGGGAGGCTTATTAGCGATGGGATATAATTTGAGAGCAAAGTGTATGCCCAGTGGGTATTAAACCGGGTATAAACCATATTGCAAAGAAATGGTAAAGAACGCATTCAAACGAAACTTATCATTTAGTTTACAATGTTTAACAAATGTATAGTTTGAGAATTGTTTTATCCCGAAAAACGTGTTGATATTAAAAAATAAGAATGTTGTATATTATTTCCAGAATGACACAGTCGAAAAATGCTTATTTGTTCTACGTTCTTTTGTTGATGATTTGTTTCGCAGATTTTGAGCGCGAATGAGTATGAACGAGTAAACAAGACTGATGTGTGTATATGCCTTTAACAACAAACTACCCTCACTAATGATGAGTCCTGCTCTTGAAGAAAACGAGTATTGAAGCCACGACGTAATTCAAGGCTTTTAGATGCAATATTTGCAATACATAGAGAATTTTTAATCTATATTAAGCCGTGTCTATAGTGGCTTTATGCTGTCAGATCCATTAAGCAGTTTTTCATCTTGCAACACGACACATAAGACATAGACAGTTTAAAACTTTTCTAGCGAACATTATATTAAACTGAACTGTTGTTTTTAAACAAGTCTACACGCTGAAATAGAACCTAGGCTGTTATGTGTTTAATGTACCTCTTCGTGCAATTATATTAGGAAACGTCTCATGTACCCTTCAAAACAGGGATATCAGTAAAACTGATAGATGCTCCCCACTGCTCTTTGTCAAGCAATATAAATGTAATGAGAAGGGCAGATATATTAAAATGACTAACATTCACTAGAACTGCAAGACCAAATCTGACATCAAAATATTATCTAAGAATACCACAAAAATACAATATGAACATGCAGTAAAATTGTACAAATAAAATAAAAACAAAATAAAATAAATCTAAGTGATGGATCATTACTGTAATACCGGTGTGGTTATTACAATCCCAAGTTATTTAGTTTTCCATCATGCATCATTGAATTCATAGAGCAGTTCCTTAGTAATAGTTATGACACAATTGACATCTACAAAGTCCCATAACTCCAAAAAAAGCACTGAAGCGGAACGTTCTGGTAATATGCAAACCTCCTCTTGGCAATGAAGCTTGAAATCTGGCCAGTAGTAGCTGAGAAATTGCCCATACAAGAACTGTGCACTATAAACTATTTTCAAAATCTTCAAAGTACCATAACTCTGAGAAAAATCATTGAAGCTGTAATATGCACAACTCCTCTTGGTAATAAGGAGTTACATAAAGTTTCAATGAAATATGTCCAGAAGTTGCTGAGAAAAAGTCCCGACAAGAATTGTGCACTATATAATAATTTCAGAAATATACAAAGTCCCATAACTCTAAGAAATATGATTAAATCAAGACGTCCTGGAAATATGCACACCTCCTCTTGGAAATGAAGCTTCCCATAAAGCCTCGTTGAATTCCGGCTTTTAGTTGCTATGAAATAGCCCGGACAAGAAAGAGGTACGGAAGGACGGACGGTAGGTCGGACGGAAGGACGGACACGGCGGCGACTATATGCTAAACCGAAATTTTCAGGGGAGCATAAAAAGTCAGTATCAAGGGGTTCGGTAAATTGAATGTAAGACTATATGTTTCGATTTACATCTTCTTGCAATATTTAACTTTACCATAGTATCTTTTAAAGAAGCCAGTTGCAAGGAGTAAGTTTCGTAACACATGAACGGAATGACACTATTATGTTGACGGATTCCTGCCGAGCTCCCAGTTATGATTAAAAAGAATTTGACATCGCAGAATGTGACAAGATTCAGATCGCGTGATGACATGTACTGTCATCAGATCCGAACCAAAATAGTTACAATGAATGTCTTATTATATAATCTAGATGTGGACTGCCTTTTGTGTACTTAGTGGGACTATGGCAAACCATCATTCTATTAGTAGCGGTCGCTTCACAGACATATACAATGTACTTCTTTATCATATACCTGTTTAAAATGTTAAAAAAATACATGCTTTATCAATCGATGAAATACATGACGACAGAAAAAAAATCCCGTGTTATGCTACTCGCTATTTTTCCGATCTCGTATTATCATACTAGCTGGACTACGTTTGTAATGGCGTCATCATAGAGTTATGTAAACAAATATAACCTATACCTACAATGATTAGTCCTTATTGTATTTTTTAAACAAATAAAATAAGGTAAATGAACACTTGAAGTTTATCGTGGTATAATAAAAGGAATATTACGCTAGTCAATTGTTCCAAGAGTATGTATTTGTCACGTGGGTTGCGTTATTTCGTATCACACTCGAGGCTCCGCCTCTCGCGTGATACGTCATCACTCGACTAATACATACTCTTGGAACAACTGACTAGCGTAATATTCCGTATATATACGGCAGTTCACTAACCAACTTTTCCTCAGAAACCTTCCTCATAACCTAATTATTGTCAGAATGACATATTAAACAACTTGTCTTTGGATTTTGTAATGAATACATTAGTAATGTCGTGGGAAAACCGGGTGAAATGCATGTGCGTTAAGTGACGTCCCGGATTAGCCTGTGCAGTCGAGGACGGCACTTTCCGCCTACAGTGGATTTATGTTTAGAAGAGACTTCCTTGAAACAGAAAATACCATAAAAGCGAAAATTGCCGTCCTGGATTAGCCTGTGCGGACTGCACAGGCTAATCCGGGACGACACTATACGCACATGCATTAAGCTCGGTTTTCCCGCGGCACGCCTCAAATATATATATGCCTATTGATTGTCTTTCAATCTATATGTAACATTCAAAAATTATATGTAATGTAAAAGATGATCCAGTAATACAGTATATAAGAGAAACAAACAGTAAATGATAATGCTTTTTGCATCAAACCAACCATAGTGTAGCGGAAAGTTATGACAATGAACATTTGGTCTGGTTGACAACGAAACACACAGTACCATGCTATTTCTGAATGTTACGATCATACGACAGATACTAAACAAATGTCTTTAGAAACAATTGCCTTTATCGGAAAATTAATAAGGTTACCAGAATGTCGTTCTGGCGTCTGGCTAGTTTGTATCAACCCACAATCGATCAATTATGTGACAATGCTAAGCCGTAAGTCTGGGATGAATCCAGGTCCTAAACTAATGTGTTTTCTATTAATTTAGACAGCACTTCGCCTCAACATGTTAACATAAAATGCAAACACCTGAGTGCTACATTTCCAAACGACTGTGCAACTAAAATGAGACTTCCAGACAAAGCATTTACAGTTGTATACTTTCCGCTGAAGCCAAAGCCATTGACTCTTTCTTACAGTTCAAATCATGCTAGTAATACGTTCATTATATTCTCTGATTCGCTTTCCGTGTTATTATCTATCCGAAATCGCAAATTAGATAATAATTTATCCTGATTAAAGAACTCTTCTCAAAATAATATGACATTTTACAAACTTAAACAGTCACCTTTTGCTGGATATCAAGCTATACTGAGATACGTGGAAATTAGGAAATTGATGAGTTAGCAAAAGAGTCCCTTTTTTTCAGATTGTCAATGTCCATTTAACTAATAGCGATTTCAAACCAGCACCTCATTCAATATCTTGCTATGAACTTTTTACTGTCATTTAGTTATGTATTGCAAAGACCTCGATGAAATCCGTGATATATATTTCCAAGTTAATTCATTTAAAGAACTTTTCCAAACAGTGTCATCTAATACAAATTATCCAGTTATTGAAACAGATAAGCACATGTCAAAAAATTTAGTTTACATTGATTGCCTAATATGCATTGTCACCCAACATCTGTAAACGCACGATATGACCATAAATCCCAAATAAACAAACAATCAATCACCTGAGTCCGAGCAGCATATTCGCCTCAGTAGTAAATTGCGGACAAATCGTCGCTAGTAGAAAGTAATATCATTACTTGGTCCAGTACATGATGTCATGCATTAATAAGGTTATCATATATATCAATGTTCAATCATGTTTTTGAACAAGTATTGTAACGCCAATGTAAAACAACGTTAATACTGCTATATTAGGGGTCTAATATTATTTTAGGACAGGTTGAATCAATTCCGCTTTCATAAAATAACGTACTTAATGTATTTTCAAAGCAACGAGCATCACATATAAACTATTGCAACCGTGTTTTGTGGAAATAAATGACAAAAATCCATTAAAGCTAACTAATATTCAAGCTTTTGAACATCTTAATACACTATGTTCGTTCCAGTGTAAGTTTTGTTTCCTGCAGAAATTAATACTAATTCACAAATAAAAATATGGATAAGCTGCGAAATATTTCTATTACATTAAACATCTTAATACACTCTTCGTTCCACTTCAATGTTGCTAGAAGAATCATTTATAGAATCATTATGAGGCGGTAAAAGGTCTTGAGCATTCGGGAAGTAGTGACGATAATACAGCTATTAAGTGCATCTGAACTAATTAAACGAATATATGAAATTACTGACGCAACAGCGTGACATATTCGGTGGATGCATTAATAAATATGTTCTTAAAACGTCTTTAAAAATGTAAATTAATTTTATAATTGGAAAACGGAAGGGTCATAAACTCGTTTAATTGTGTATGCCAATATGTAAATAATTTAATAATTATAACCTTAAACATAATATGTGTAGATGTATTTATTGATGTATATATATAGTTCAAGAAAGTTTCGAATGAAAGCTGGAATAGCTAGATCTAAAATAACATAAGAAACGTTGGTCGGTTTTGAAGCCTTATATCGTCTACTAGATGAGGCTGATAAAATGATGAAGCAGATTTATTTCCAGTAAATCGTGTCTATGCGATAATATTTCATTTCTTTTGACAACGCTATTATGGTAATACAACATGACTTTGGCATAAACAACGTAGTTTCGTAGTATTATTTAAGTCAATCAGGAGATCACTTATCATAATAAACGTGTTAAGTCTTTTCAAAATCTGTTGTACATGTACGCGTAGATAAAGGAATGGATATTCTGCATTATTATATAGTATACAGTGTCTTAAATCGTTAAAAATACTGTAGTTGCTAGTTGCTGATAAAGAATTAAACGACATACATACACGATTATTTGTTTAATCTCCAGTAACTATTTAAATGTGTTCGATAAACGTGTAATATTTTCATTTAATGTGTAACCAACGCTCAATACAGACTAATTGTGCTTTCCAATGTGGTATAAATCTTGTTCGCTAAAACTCGCATTATATTTCATTCACATGTATTTACTTCATTGGCGTCGGTCAATTTTTTTTCTATAAGACCAAAAAAAGACAATAATGCATCGTTTTTTATTTGCCACGTGATAATGCAATAATAGCATACCGTACGGCGTCTGGTTAGAACGTATATCAATTTGTATAAAAAAAGGTCACTATGCCCGAGCGATCAGGGTAGAATTAAGAAAGAACTTGAATGTATGTTTGATAAATTAAGGTATAATTTAGATTTAACCTGGTTTGAGTAGTGCATGACATACAACTGTATTGTTGAAAATTATGATTTATAAATTTTTAAGCACCGATTATTACACTTAACACTTAAGTCGTCTTATAGAAAGACCGAATATAGGATTTGACGATTCTATCGACATGTTGCATTCCAACAAAATTTCCTGCCAAGACCTGAGCTCGTGGAATGTTAGACAACACGACACCTTAACTATTTGTCCAATAAATGGAATTATAATGTCAAATAAAAAAGGTTAATATATTCTGGTAATATCGATATCAAAACAGGACAATTACACGATGGTGTACTATTCTAATGATGACGCAGCTGGGATTTTATCACCTTTAATTTGACAAATTCAAATCTCGTCGTCTAGACTCTTTGCAATATTGAAAAGTATACTTAACATATTGCACTATTTATTTGAATAAAAAGGTGTATAGCCATATACTGTTCGTCTTTCTGAAAGTCTGTCATTATTGCATTATACCAACAACCTTTAGAGCTGACAATATTCCCATGAAGCATAAGCATTACTAAACAGCCCTAATGACTGACGACATTAATTCCGATTTTAAAACACGCTTACGTAAAGTGTTCAATATATTAATGTTTATCACTACTTTATTTTTTATTAAATTAATTGTTTAGTAAAATTAGGTATAGGCAGAATACAAAATACAAGCCTCACCTTGGTTACGCTTACGTTAAATAGCTTTTGTATTGGCAAAAGTGAGGTCTTAAAATTACTATTATGGCTGATTGAATCAATAATGATTACACGTTCATAAACTAGTTTAAAAGTTGTTACACCACCGCCGCTTTGTTTTCTGTATTTTGCCGTGGAAAAGTTATAATAATTATACATTTTAACTGAATTTCAATTTCATCAATAAAAAAAGAATGATGGAACAAATTTTGTGTCGGATTTGCCATCAAACTGGATCAAAACACATCGTAAATATGCAAACAGGTACTTCTTTTTTATGAATTGAAATTAAACTGTATTTAAACAAGCTGTGCTTGTTATTATTTGAAAGAATAGGTTTGTATCAGTTTTTGAAGAAATCGAAAGAAGTTCAAATTAAAATCTATGTTATTATTGGAAATAACCTGCCACGTAGACACTTTGGTTGCGTCAGAATCAAGAATTAATAAGTATTGCACTAGAGTGTTCGTGAATAAAGTGTAACACAGTTTTTTTTTTTTAAATAATTATATTACTTTAATACCACTACACTTTTTAATAAATGATTCTTTAATAATGATAATGCATCTGCCGTTTCCAAGGCTTTTACGTCAACTAGTCCAAAAATATACGTTGTAAATTATTTGTACAATTTACTAATTTGATATATAAATACATCCATCAATGACCAGCATAAACAACACTTTGCTAATAAATTGTTTACAACATAGCAATCACGACACTTAATGAGATATTTGATGGACCACCAAAAGACTCAAATGGATTAGTTTTCAAGTTTAAGCTTGTATCCTAGCATAAAAATCAGACAATCACAGTCAAAGCAGCCTTTATACAAACAAGACTCATATTATAAATTGATTTTTATCTCAGAATGCGTGCTCTCTTTTTTCATTATATATACCCTGTTTTAACCATTATTATATGTAAGTATTAATATCTGAATTTCAGAATTGTTTAAGAAATTGCATCTTTGAGGTCCTTTTCGATGACATAGTCCCTTTAAATGCGTAATATTAAAAACAAGTCATAGTATTTCATTATTGCATTTATTAGAACCAGGCTTGCTTATATAAATTAATTGCATTGTATCCCCAGTTTTATCCAAGGTGAATGGATATGTTCATTCAATCATTTGTTCAGATTTGGCAGTTTTAAAGTTTAATATGTGTGGTTGGTACCAGACGGTTTTCTGTGTCGTAGCAACATTATTGTATTATACTATAACTTTGTGAAAATGGGAGGAGTGCGATCTTAATTCAGCGGATTAAAATTTAACAATATTTTCTCTTTCTAAACAACAACTTGAAGGCCATACAGTAGAACGTTGATGCATTGAAACAATTTATTATCATTGAATTATTAAATTAAATTATTTATTTGCAATGTATTTTCCATCAATAATACGTTTCTAAGGATAATGTTCTAAAGGCATAACCATCTAATAAAATAATAATGTATACAACTTGTCTATCAGGAAAGAACTATCAATATAATAGCATTACATTAGAGTTATTTCTGATTTGATTGCTAGACACTAATTTCGCTTCCGAGTTTATGGATAAGATTTGGACATACGGTCAACATCCGGGTACTGTCTTTTATAACTTAGACTGTAACGATCTTAGACGTGACAAGTTCATTCGAGATAAAAACTCATATTGTATATTTCCTCATCTGCAAAGTAATAAGGTTAAAATACCATTGCTAAGGCCTCTTAGTTAATGTATATTAACCATTATGCGAGAAAACCTAACACAATTGTCTTTATTAATTTAGACAACACTTCAATCTGTTTTAGAAAAGGATGCGTCTGCTCTTATAAGTTTTCATGTTTATGGTATGTTTCTGATATATTATATGACGGTTAACGCTGAATATGCAATACATTATTGTCATTGACAACGTCAGTCCTTGTAAAAAACATAGAACCTTATATTTTGAAATAAAAGAATACTGAAACTCCAAATACATTACCAGGAGAGAAACCCTTATTAACATCCTCTCGTCCTTTATTTAAGTCAAGTAACCAATTGCCTTTACAACAAAGGACAATACATACAACACGACACAAAACATAAACACATCTATTAAAACTCGGGTCACCGCCTTGGAACGGCCAATGCAAAGCACGGGGGGTTTAAACTGGTTTGAATTAGTCGTCATTAGACATGATTATATATTGAAGGTTAAACATGTATTGACATCATATCAAGACGGTTCTTAACAAAACAACAGTTGAAACCCAATCCTGCAATATTCTGAGTGAATATCAACGTATAATAAATATTAATATTTAGGTATCGTACTGTACTGAGTTTTATCTCTCTTTCGATATAAGTCATTAATATTGTCCAAGAATATTGCCAAACAATTATGTTATCCAATGTATATAAACAATATACCACAAAGACGTCGATGATTTAATTTCCCTTACTTGTAGATAGTAATATTGGCGCTAGTCAATTTATTCCAGCACAGCTATGAAAGTAAAACAAATAAATGTCAGACAGTAATATTGTATGTGTCCAATATCTGCAAAAAGTTGGTCACTGATTTTTAAGCAAACACACCAATGACATTAAACAGCATGCAACTTACGGGGTTGTTTTAATTTTTTTTACAACTTTATTATAAAGTTTGTGCATACATATTTTTACCCAAATTGTGTTAAACGAGACCACACGGTTACCTATGTAAAGATTTTTTACTTGTGATAGAATCCATAGTTGTATATGTCATTGATTTGTATTTAATAACAAGATATTCGAACACACATTTATAGGATAGACATTCATAATTTGTAAAACAAAATTGTCATTTGTCAAACAAACCATCAAATCAGTTAGGTCGGTGATAACTCTAAACGCCATTCAGTGTTTTTTGCGATAGACTAGAGATGCATTTCTTAAAAGTACAATAATTTTTCTTACAATATATTGTGTTGTATGTGTGATTGGCTTGTATTTAATAACACTCAAGTGAGATGCATTTTATTAGAGTAACATAATATATATGTTATGTTTTATTTTAAAACAGGAAAGTAGAGAGAAGCATATCTCCAAACAGACTAGAAAAATCTGTAATGAAGAAAAGAGATTAACAACTTAAGGAGATTTCGCTCTTTTAAAACTGGACCATATGCAGTTTTTAGACTGTTGGCGAAGCCAACGGTCTTTTGAGAGGGTAATTTCCAAAACGGGTATCGCGGAAAACCACTTCTTTTCTTTGCAGGCTACGAGTTAGTATATCGAAACCTGAAAGGTCCTTTTTCCAAACAGCACAAATTCACAAATGGTTTCTTACCTATGTATTATTTAAGATAACGTGTATTATAATGTGTATATCATGTGATTTATTACGATGACCGTTTCTAAAAAATCCGTTTATTAAAAATGTTACGTCAAATTAATCACACCCGTATGTTCACTATTTACTTGAATGTAACCGAAATATCCACATGAGTGGCCTGGAATAAGAACACTAAATTATTGCGCTACATCGGTTATTTTTTATTCGTTACCAAAGTGTTATTTCTTTTTACCGATTCTTATTCTGAATATTTTGACAACACATTACTGCAATGTATTCATTTTAAAGTGTAGCATGGAAAATCGAGAGCACGCATCGTATGACCTACGTTTCACTCAGTAGGCTACAAATCACCAACAATCGATGCTCCTAACTACCACGCTTCATCGGTTATTGAGCATGGTTCGTTGCAGATTAACTTGTTAACTGGCATGTAATTCCGATTGCGTTAAATAATTAGCTTGAAAAATATGTGTTCGTTACTTACAAATAAATGTTTATTATGATGTCGTATACTATGGAATAAGAAGCCATATTATCAAGTTTTAAGATGGGAAAATGAACTTCAGTCAAACAAATATTTCCATTTTTAGCAAACAAGCACTCATAATTCACATGCTTTTAGTTTCTTTTGTCGCCTACAGTCTTTCTACGCTGTCGACGTTTTGATTATTTATTGGTGTCATACCTAAATGTACTGAAAAAGAGTGTAGAACGTAGAATAACTATTAGTGTTGTGTTTGTGAATATACTACAAGCGATTTCGAAACACTTTGTGTTCTAATAGTATATTTGCGTGTTTAAACCATTATCATGGTTACATAATAGCTATTTCTACACATGCATAATATCAAAAATAAGTTACAACTTTTGGGACTAGGTTTAGAATATCATCGTTATACGAGATTATGCTTCTTGATTGACGATGATATGAGATTAGTATATATATCTTTAAATGGATAATACATCTGTACGTATAACGCTCCCGTAGACGACTAAGTGATGCGTTGTGGTTAAATTCTCCAGTGGCTAATCCATACCGTCTGTTGATTACGTCGTTAGAAATAGAAAAACCCATTGTCAGCTAACTGTCATTTGTCATTTGTTTCACTTAGTTTAGTTTAAACCTTTTTACTTTAGCTCGATTGCATCGACAGCTTTCGGCTTATAGAGACGCACTCGAGTCCGTTTCCTGGGACGAACTAGTACTTTGTGTCTTTGGAAAGATCTTGAGAACGCTCCCTGAGTGGGGATCGAACCCGGGACCTTCCGGTCGCAAGGCTGACACCATGTCCACTACACCACTGCGACTTGTTAATATATACAATATGTAACTCCAGCCGTATTCGCAGGATATAAACATTTATTAACAGCGTAATTAATGCAAGAGTTTGTTGATTTCTAGGTTCTTGGATCTGCCGACCCGATTCTCTCAAAAAAGCAAAAAAAAAAAAAGAAATAGGTAGAATGTAAACGATATCATAAAAAATGACCCGTTACGTCATTAAAATTCGATATTTAGACAGAGACGCTTCTTCCTGTTATAATAATGAGCGTCTTTTGACTTGGACTGATCACGAGGCAGATTGAGAAAGCGTACTTCGTAGGAACTGTGTTCTGGTTTGCAATTTCGATTAATTCAAATGCGATTGGAAAAAAAAAACCAAGCACATTTGCTACTGCCGCAGCAGATATATTTAACGATTTTATCCACACACAAAAAAAAATCCAGTTGCGATAGCTATACATATTATATGGCCACCGTTCAGCGATATCCGACATAGTGTATTTAAGTGTGAGCATATTTTTACAGTGGATTTCCTATGATAAACGCTGCCTTGTAATGTGATTAATAGGTATTAAGGTCATTGTTATCATCAGTAATTAAGTCATGTTGTGTAATATGATTTTTGTAAGTAATAATTCATAAAGATCTTAATATCACTGCTCATTTCCATTTGTGAAATTCTAGTCATTTAATTACCTCAATTCTGTGTGAGTTTCTTTTTTCCTCAACCGGACACATTTCCAAAAACGTCCGAAAACCTATAATAAAAATATTATGGCCATCTATTAAATTGTGGTGTGTTGCAAACCATTTTTTCGGATAATTGCATATAATTTAGACCGAAATGTTTTTGCATCGACCACGCGCTATTCCAGTTCCTGCACTATAAATAGCGATCAGGATAACGATATATTTCAAGTCCAGCCAGACGTGGCCATGTCATCTGTGTATACATTGGGGTTTCAGTAAATTATAATGCACTTTAAGTAAGTCTTATATATGTATTACCTTATTATTGGAAATAGACTTAGACCTTGTTAATGTTGTTTTATTCGTGTGCTTGTGAAACAATGAAATAGATTTTCTCACAAATTAACATTTATGTCTTACAATCAAGACAACACAAATAATACACAGGGTTTGAAATACTCGTCAACCTGTGGTGTACTATGAAGGTTATATTGATTTATTGTTGATTCTTTTATTGATTTATAGTAAATCATAAAAATGTGATTTATTTATGAACAATTAAATTTATTTCGATAGTTCATATTTAAATGGAGTTTATTGATTTGTTAATAGGATATCTTCAGTTAGATTTCACTTCATTAAACATTTTATACCGATTACAAATGTGCAGCGATATCTGACATACTGTATTTAAGTATAAGCATATTTTAATAGTGGATTTCATATGATAAACGCTGCCTTGTAATGTCATTATTATTGGTATTAATGTCATGGCTATCATCAGCCATTAAGTTAATGTTGTGTAATATTATTTTTGTAAGTAATTATTCATAAAGATTTTAAAATCACTGCCCATTTCCATCTGTGAAATTCTAGTCATTAAATTAACTCAATTCTGTGTTAGGTTTTTTTCGTCCTCCAACCGGACACTTTTCCAAAAATGTCTGAGAACCTATAACAGAAATTTTTTTGCCATCTATTTCAGGCAAGTGACTTATTGTGGTGTGTTGAAAAGCACAATACGACAATTGAATGAAGCTTGGGCCATCGCTTGGAACGGTCAATGCAAAGCAATGGGGTTTAAAAGGTTTACGGTTAAAGATAAACTGACACGAGATAATAGTTAATGCGTTTTGTATCATAATAAATTAACAAAAAGGATGGCTAAATGTGAAATAACGGCTTCTGATAAAACCCTGCCAATGGCAAGTTTTGTCAACATAATTATTTTGTCTCGTTAACCACGACACGCACAATTTACTGCTGTAAAATCTATGTTCGCAATTTACATCCATAAGACATATACACAAATATTCCCTTCTGAACAACTTCCTCGACCAGAAAATTAATAAGGTTACCATAATGTTTGGCGTCTGGTTACTTTGTATCAAATCACAGTCGATCAATTTTGTCACAATGCTCCGGCGGTTTGTCAGGGATAAGGACGCAACTTCTTATGTGTTCTTTATTACTTTAGACAGCACATCGCTTCAAGCGGTTTTCCAACAAATACTTGAGGTCGAGCTGCTGTTGTATATAACATTGCCGACTAAATTGCTTGTCCATATTAATGCCACTAACTGTCCGGTAAAGATTGTTTACATGTTATTAGTTATTAAATGAATGTGTAACGTTTGGTCTTTGCGCAAGTAGATCTGTGTCTCCCTCAATATTGTTAAAAATGACCAGGAACTGATGTGTATGAAAAACTGCAGAAAGCTGAACACCTTTAATTACATGTTATGTTCTAAATGTTACAATACAATACGTTTCGGGCATTTGAACATCGAACATCGTCTTTGGTTCATTTACTGTCAAACCAAATTTGAAGCCAGACACTTTTTTTTATCCAATTGGACATAAATCGCGGACAATAGTATGAGTGCAATTGCATTCTCTTTATTTATATGTTTAATTTGTGTCCGCTAATTAATTCCTGGCACACAATGACAACATAAAACATGTATTTAAAAGATAGTTTTGTTTAATGATGCAACACTGATTGTATATTAACTAATCCATACGCCGATATTTATCAACTGAATACAATCATAACTTAACCATGCAAGTGCTTAATTTTGAAGTTGTGCATAAAGTTTATTTATTCAGTTTGTATACTAATGATGCTATATTCAATATATACGCACGCTGCGACATGTATGTGTTCTGGTTCATAACAGAGAATAAATATTTATAGATTTCAATGACCATACAGGCTTATTTTAATATTAAGACTTTTTAAACTCGGCTATACATTACTGTACCTGTATAAGAAACTGAATATGCTAAATACGCTTAAAATGAAGAAGCGAGTCCAGATGTTATATATATAAAATAAATTTAAAACTATAAATGTCGAATACATCTTACAAACCTTGCACAGATGATGAACAGATACTACAACGTATAAGTGGATGGAAATAATTGACCACATGGTGGGTTAGCTACCTTAAAGTATTAATAATACCCACTTCCGGCATTTTAAATATTGAAACATATTGCAGTGATATTATTGGTTGCTGTGTCTGAATAAAGGCTTGACAAATACTATCTAATCTGATAAAGGTAACTACTGGCTATATTTAAATTATAATAAATGACGAACATATCGAATATGTTCAACGCAACAATGCAGGCCCATTTTATGGCCATTCATCTCATTATATATCTGTCCTCATACACATTTCTCTGTCACAATGTTAAGTGTCTGAACGATTTCGTGCTCGCATCGGAAGTTGCGGTCAACTGGTCATACTGTGAGCACATTCTGGCAATTGTAAATCTGAAGGTTCTTAGATTTTATTAAATTTAAAACAGACCATCAAATTAAACTTTGAATTGTTGTATATGTGTTATTATTTGATTAATAGCCATTGGAAATAATGAGCAGAATAATCGAGCTCAAAAGTTATCTTGCGTTAACAACACATTAAACTACTTTATTTCATTATGTACATGATAATTGGTGTTTACTATGTAGATATTTAGCTTTTGTTAAACAAAAACATAGTATAGAGGGCCATTTCAGTTGACAGAAAGCACTATGTTTCCATTGAGAACCCTGATCATACATCACATTACTGATGTATATGAACATTTTCTACTTTTCTTACTCTCATTACAATTTATATGTATGCCTAGTTGCAACACTCCAAAATGTTTTCTGTATGTTAGTTGTAAAAGATCTGTATGCCTAGTTGTGTTTGTGTAAAATAATTTTTTAAAGTTAGTTTTAAAGGGATAATGATCACTTTCTCGTAGCTTAAAAAAGTTTCCCAAATGTTGTATAAGACATTATGACATAGGATAACGGGATTCGACAATGATTTGCTAGTAAATAATTATTAAAAACAACAGGAAAAATACAGCATTTTTATATCTAGGAATGCAACCTTTTTTTAAGAAAAAAAGTTTTAAATCGCCGATTTTCTTGACGAGACAAACATTTCTGTCTCCATATTTGTTGATTATAATAGTGTACCGTAACTCTCATCATTAATAACAACAGCAACGAAAATAGTAAAAAAAGTCAAACACTGCGTTACTGAATCTTTAACAAATCGGCAATAATTACTTAGAATGATAAGTTGTTTCATATACAATTGCTCGTTGCTAGCGATTTTATCGTAAACAATTTATGACCATTCGATGACATTAAACCTAATCCATGATCTTATTTTTCATGGCGTGATAATTATGAGGTAAAATGCGATGTGATAAGGTTATCTTTTATTAAAGCATGACAAGTCCGTTTTCAGTCCGCTATAGGTTTGTGTAAACGAACAAAAAGCGGACGGTTATCGTAAAAAAGTGTATTATTCATTAAAGTAACTTATACTTGAACCCGGCTCGTTGTAACTATTGTCCATTATAAAACGCTTGCAAGCTTAAATAACAGTTTTTACGATATCATGTATATTATTTACTTTATACGTGATGTTTGCTGAACTCGATATAAAATCCAATTTTTAAATTCGAATTGAGCAAAACACGAAACAAAATTTGCAACATACTAGCGCGATTCTAGCTCAGCTGAACGCGGCCCTTGTAATAAAATATTAAACATTATAACCATAGGGTTACTATATACTATAAAAACTGCAGTTTTATCGCAAATTACCCATTAAACGTTAAAGTCCGCATAGGCCCGAGTGCGTGAACAACCTCAAAAAGGTATGTGTAATAGTTGTAGCCAACTGACCGAAATATGTTAGTTATTTAACGAGCCCGCAGGGCGAGATTAAATAATTAACATATTGAGGTAAAAGGGTGCTACAAAGGTTTCATACCATTTTTACCTATCACATCGCAACGTTCTACGATGCCGAATCCAATTAAGCGCTGTCGCAATGTGTCCACGCAGTGCAATCGTTCAGTGCCATAAGTAGCGTGAACTTGAAACTATGTTGTTTATTAATTTAGATTGCACGTCTATTCACTTTTGTTTTAAAAGGACGTACACGTGGGCCAGAGGAGCGGTCTGTCCTTCTGATGCTTTGCACTATTTTTCTATTCTATACAGATGACGGCTATCGCTGAATAAGCAATTCGTCTTTGTCAATTGCATTTATTTTGAGAAATATAGACGAACAGAATATGGGGTGAACATAAAAGAAATATTCATACGATATAACACAACACTGCTATTGTATACATAATTTCCATACGCCTTTGTTGAGGAGTTTAGACTTGACGATGTATATAAATTCACTGTTAAAAACCATCTCAACTGTTCTTTATATACGGTTCTTAGTACAACAAGACGAACCTCACGCTTGTGTAGCATTTCGGTCGAATTTCCAATATGACTGTCCCAACGATATACATGTATTTCACATCATTGTGGTAGTAGTTGGTTGGTGCGTGCCTTGTATGGGAAAAGGATTTTAGGTGAAACTACTACAATGACAATAATAGAGCGTTTGGAAAGGTATGTGTTTAATACAATGTTTGTAAAATGCATATATGCCAAGGCATATAATCTATGGAAAAGAAGAACAAACCTGAGACTTAGAATCATTTTCTAATGGTATATAATAGCATATACTATTATTCAGTCACATCGAGGAAAACTTAATATTTGCTTTATGAACACATAATCCGAGTATATGTCTACATGCAACAAATACCATTGGCAATATTGCGAATACACAAACAGGTTTAGATTAGTATATCAAAGATGAACTATGTCTACGACTTTTGTAGATACCGTACCTCAATTGATTCTTTAATACCGCTCAGAAGTCACGATTATTAAGCGTTCAATCCTCTAGTCTGCAAAACTGATTCTTTTCTACGGCGGAACAGAATTATAATCACATAAATCACGTGTAAGCGATATTATTGTATGTATTGTGACAACTTGATGATGCAAATGTAACCAGATGTTTGCAGATACAACAATGTAAAGAAGTGCAGAAGATTACCAGCATCAAGATTTCTGTATTTCAATGTAATAATCATAATCAATTTTAGATTTGTAAGTCAAATATTAAAAACATAATCCATAGTATATTTTTTAATTAAATGTGTTACAAAAAGTAGCGTTACTATATTTACACCTTTTGGAAAGCACGTTTTTCAGATTAATAAAGTTTAATCTTGTGAACAAGCAGGGATTTAGTTGATTCTTGAATTTACTTTATTTCATAGGTCTGTGAAGTTGGCTGTTAGATGTTAGAAATTCACCAGCTGTTCAAACTACAATGCATAGATATGCATTAGGTGTTCGTCATATGTTCAAAGGCAAAATAATAGCTATACACCAGGTGTTCACTAGGTATTCAAATCAGAATGTATAGCTGTGCACCAGGTGTTCGCCAGATGTTCCAAGGCAAATGTATAGATATACACCAGGTGTTTACTAGGTATTCACATCAGAATGTATAGCTATGTACCAGGAGTTCGTCAGATGTTCAAAGGCAAATGGATAGCTATGCATCAGGTGTTCGTCAGATGTTCAAAGGAAAATGTATAGCTATACACCAGGTGTTTACTAGGTATTCTTATAAGAATGTATAGCTATGCACCAGGTGTTCGTCAGATGTTCAAAAGCAAATGAATAGCTATGCACCATGTGTTCGTCAGATGTTCAAAGGCAAAATGTATAGCTATACACCAGGTGTTTACTAGCTATTCTTATCAGAATGTATAGCTATGCACCAGGTGTTCGTCAGATGTTAAAAAGCAAAAGTATAGCTATGAACAAGGTGTTCGTCAGTTGTTCAACGGCAAAGGTATAGCTACGCACCAGGTGTTCGTCAGATGTTCAAAGGCAAATGTTAGCTATACACCCGGTGTTTACTAGGTATTCTTATCAAAATGTCTAGCTATGCACCAGGTGTTCGTCAGATGTTCAAAGGCAAATGTACAGCTATGTACCAGGTGTTCGTCAGATGTTTAAAGGCAACAGTATAGCTATATACCAGGAGTGTACTAGCTATTCAAAAGCAAAAGTATAGCTATGAACAAGGTGTTCGTCAGTTGTTCAACGGCAAAGGTATAGCTACGCACCAGGTGTTCGCCAGATGTTCAAAGGCAAATGTATAGCTATACACAAGGTGTTTACTAGGTATTCTTATCAGAATGTCTAGCTATGCACCGGGTGTTCGTCAGATGTTCAAATGCAAACTTCAAGGATAATTTTGAATGTATAAAGCGAAACATAATCTACTATTAATCTAAATATTAATATAAAAATACTTTCGTAAACAGAATTAAAAAAAGTTAAGAAATATTATCTCTTGATAGCCAGAAGCTGTCATTAGCGCAGGTGCAAAGAACGACAACAGCGCCGCCTGGCTTTTCAGGGTCGATATAGAGAATACTAGGTTAGTGTAAAATACAGATGAGCTTATTTAGCGAGGCTTAGAAAAGTTAAACCACGAGCCTTGGCGAGTGGTTTAGGTTTTCGTGCCGAGCAAATAAACTAATCTGTATTCAACACTTTCCTGGTATTCGATTTATCCCATCATTTTTTTTTCTGTCTTTATTTTCAAAATAAACAAACGGAAATCATTAAATAACACGAAACAATCATCATCAAATGACGTCACAAAAATAAACAAACTGACGTCATTATAATGCGCATGTTTGGTGTATTCAACAAGGTGGAATACAGCTAAGTTTATCCCACAGGGTGTTATTTCGTCAATGCAGGCTTGATGATAAGATAAAAATGGTAGAGACCACAACACATTCATGTTATCTCTTTGCTTTTATAAATATTTAACAGAGTTTCAATACCCATACATATTTAATAGAAATACTCTGCAAACAGGTGACTGCGTGGGACATTATTGGCATTGCAGTTGTTTCACCAGTAATCTGAATGTTTGACTTGATGCAAAATATGAATCAAATATATATAACAAAGTGCTTCCAATCTTTTTCTCCCACATACAAGTTCAGCTATTGAATGCACATGTTATTTTTATGTTCGCTCTTTAATTTGTGTTTGTTATGTCCAATGGTAAATGTGTTTGATATATGTGTTCTATGATCGAATCACGTCTCAATAGACACGCCTGTTCTGTTTTTTTAACCACTATCTAACCCTAAACGTGTTCACTAAATATAAACTATGTCCATGTCCCAAAAAAAATTTGAACCCAGACAAGTGTGCTTCCGTATGTAATAAATCGTCTGCTGCAAACAAGTGAACGACTTTATGTCCCTCAGTTATATTTTTTTATCGCTGTCGGTACAATACTCCCAGGAAGAAAATGTCAGGGCGAATAACCACATCAACATTCCAGACTTCTCGGCTTAGAGTTATACTGTATTGGTCATGACGTATCATATAATCGGAATGATAAACATCAAATGCGTAAAAAATGCAATATGCAGGCATGTGGGAAACTTTAACAATATAGGGGATATTTGTTGATTTCGGTGCAAGATTGTATTTTATTTCACGAGTGTTAACAGAAAATTATATTTTCACGACTGGCGCATATTTTCTATGATCATGAGTGAAATTAAATACGACCTTCACCGAAGTCACCGCATTTTTAGTTTTATTTTATAATCGAGTATTATTAACGATTAAAAAAAACTTTTGAAAAGATACAAAATATATTTTGGACCAGTAACTAAAATGTTTGCTTAACGGCATGCGTGTCAGTTAAAATGATCTGGCCTTTGTTCTTCGAGTTCACCGTAGCATATGTCTTAATATGTCGCCTGTTTGACTTTGATAAAAGTCTGTATATCCAACATAAAATTCATAAATGTAATTTAAAAAGCATAAACTGAAGTTTATTTGACATACCTGCTTGCTACTGCTTGAAAGGAACATATAAATATATCCACTGATTCTCCTTCCTCGTCGGAAAATTGGAATAACAAATATAATACTCAGCTATGATTGGCATTTTGAGAGACAGAACGACTACATAACTTTTGTAAATGTAACATGTCCTAAACGGAATAGTATCTATTAGCTGTTCCATTACATTTATCTTTATGAAATATGTAAATATTATTGTCTTTGAATAATAGCCAAACTATATGAAATATTATCATGTAGAAATAATGTTCAATGATAATGTTTAATATTATGCTATATTATAAGTGTAGTCCTAATTTCATATAAACAGATGATATGCACAGTTCATAATATAAAATGATTGTTCACATACTTGTTAATATTGTTGTATCCTACATGTTTGCATTCAACTATACACAAGTTGGAGTACTGAACAACTACATCAAGAAAAGAGAGGTGTGTGTATGGGGGGTGGGGGGAGGGGGGCGAAAGAGGGACATATAGGGCTGAAATTGCACATGTCAAATAATAGACTCTTTCTTCCTGACGAAACATTTTTATATATTCAATTTGTAATGACAACTGACATATGTAAGTGTTGCACAAAACATTACTCAAGCGTGACTAATTGTGCACAGAATGCGAGCTTTAAACCACCGCTGCTTATGAGCACAACATTCGGTTTAGGTAGTTTTTACAATTTAAGAACATGATTCAACTGTAAGCATTTATGTAGTTCAAATGTTCCGCTTTTTACAATCCCAAAACTAAATGATTTAGCTTGATTATGCCATTATAAATGTAGGTTACGTTTTAGATTGTTAAGGTGTAATTAACGACTTTTTGATAAAATAGTATGTACCTGCAACGTTTTAGTTTGTAATGAATCACATTGTAAAATATGATCGATTAGAAAAACGTTATGTTTCATGTACACGCATTCTGTGCTAGAAACAAAAATAAAATATATTCCGTATCCATATACTTACAACGTTTACCATGACCATTATATTTTATATCGTTTCATTTATACAACCTTCAGATCTCTTTAATATGTGAGTCAGGTTATAACATACTTAGAACCTAATATTATATGCTTTGCAAAAACACAATTTATTTGATGCTTTAAATGGATTTATAGGGAAATATCAGTGAAATGAAATTGGTAATTCACTGTTGTAACACCTGAAAATTACCACTCTGGTAATTTTCACTGTTTCTCACTGGTTCAACGACTCAATATTCTGAAATGACATTATTATTTTTACGTCATTATGTCATGAGGACCTTTTATTAAATTAAGTCACCTGTCTGTTATATCATTTCTACAAAACAAATATCAAAACGCATAACTATACTCTCTACTTAAATGAATTGGTATAAGCTGGTTTTTGACATAATTAAAAATGGAGATCTAGGCCACTGTCTTTTGCAAATTAAAACTGATATAGCGCGCGTATAATTCAATGTTTGTAATTCGTGGGTGGGAGAGGTGGGGTGCGAATAATTGTTGTGCAAACTATTTAAAAAGCAAACAGAATTATATGCATACAAGTCGATCTGCAGCGGGTAAAAATAGTCGATGAACCGTGTAAGTTCGAATCAATGTTCAGTACTTTTTAACACAAGCGTTATGCTCGGCAAACTCTGATTTAATAAAAAAATAAGTTACATTAGTAAAATACATTCAAAACTCTCTTTAGAGGCACACAGCTTTTCCATCATTTTTATGCATACTTCAAAAAGAAAAGCAATTGTCAATCGAGTGGTTACGATTGCTCCGCAATATGTACTAAGTCAATACACTGTTTTTAAACTTACGCAATTTGATATAATACGTACGCAATTAACCAGTAAACAGCATAAACAGATACGCTTTCATACTTCTGTGAATAGACATAACATGAATTTATTTGTAGATGTGGACGAACGGGATTATTATTATTGTTTATTGGTGTTTAAGTCGGATGTATTTTTCTTGTCATCTATTCATAGAAAGTAGCATCGATAACAGGAAGCCTCACTGCTAAGCGAAACGCAGCAATGTATCGATTTACTGACTAGTAGCCTGCAGAGTAAAGAAGTAGTTCCATCAAGACCGATTATTGAATACAACTACTAAATATTGTTGGCTTGCGCCAACAGTCTAAAAACCACACCTGTAGCAAGCTGTATGACTAAACTAAAGAAGGCAGATAATGATTGATTAGTAATACAATTTAGAACAGCGAAGTGCCATCTGAACTTCAACATATACCGAACAATAAGTAATTAAGATCAAGCAAACGGTCTTGATGATGGTTCAAATGACATTTATGAGAAAGCTGCAGTTGCGTTTGTATCTTCAATTGATAATGTAGATCGAAATAAGGTCATTGTTAAAACGAGTGAGGTAAAATTCTGCAGTGTTACAGATTTTACTGGGGATGACATCGAGAGCATATATCTGATATCTCGCAATGATAGCAGAATTGAAGACTTATTCGGGCCCATCGAGTCATCATGTAGAAAAGATATTCACTTCTAGGTAAACAAGGTCTTTAAAGACCTGAAAATTGAGCATCTGATTCAAGAGAATTTGGTCGGATTCACAGCTGACGGGGCCGCCAATATGCAAGGTTATTTAATAAACAAAGTTTCTTATAATCAAATATAAAGCTTAGCTTATTGATTTTATAATTGTAAATGTTCTTTATGTTTGTTCAAATTCTTAAAATTGGACTAGCGTCTCTGCTGACCAAGGACTTCCCGCACATCATAACGAACCATTGCCTAGCCCACATATTGGAGTTGGTATTTAGGGACTGTGTCTAACAGCCCTTAACTGTATGGCAAGTGCATAACACTGTTGCTTAGACTGTACTAAAATAACCGTGTACAGGGCATTTGTAGTCATCGAGCAGAAGGCCGTCGTACCAACACGAAATGGTGGAACCCGGTGGCTGCCACACATACAAAGTGCCATATATGTGTATCTGAAGAGGTCTTAGTCTATCATTTGCAGAATTCTTTCCATGACAATGCCAAGTGTAAAGGACTCGCCAAACTAGCTACTGACGGGCATATGCTTGTTGATTGTGCACATTCTGCATCTCAATGAAAGTCTGTATATTACTTTTTATTTTAAATGTGTATGAAGTATCTAAAAGAAACGTATCCAGAACTTTCAATAATTAACAATTAACAATTTCACATATTGATATTTACACATCATGACAAACTGCTTTTGACACCACAAGCGTGCTGTTTTGTCCACGCCATAGTTTTGTGACTCATTTTAATGTCATTCTATCACTGAACATTCATTTTATGATGTATTTGGATTAAATCAATACTTAAATAATTTATAAAAGAAATATAAAATATAGTATCCTGCATTCAGCTTATAACTAGTAATTGTATTTGATTGAATAAAGTGTTCTTATTTAAAGAACATGGTCAACCTTTTACAAAGGCCGTCCCTGGTTCAGACTTGCTGATGTTTGTGCCAGAGTGGATGCCACATTGGAATCCATGAAGACCAGTTTACCAAGGTAAAATCAATGAAAAAAATGAAACAGATTACTTTTCTTACAAATATTAGCTAACTTACTAAACTCAAGTTATAATGCTATAGATTTTACAGTGTCAATACGGAGGTATCCAATGTGATTCAAGCAAGTGAATACAAGTCTTATGCTTTGACCTTCAAAGGGCAGAAACCAGAGCCTTCAAATGAGACCCTTGTGTCGGTGCTCATAACGTGTATTGACACTAGGTTTCCACCTGAAAGATCGTTGGTTATTGATGCATCTTCCATAAGCATTTTCTGTAAATGGCCAGCACCTGGAGCTGATAGTATCAAAGGTCTTATGTTACACGATGCATCATTTGTGTTGCTGGTTCCTCTCAGGTTTTCGAGTGTTACTGTTTTTTTTTCTACAGCTATATCTTAATTTCATATTGGAGAATAATGCTTTTACTCAGCAATGGTGTGAAACACTGTTTTTATTATTGTCAAACATTCATGGTGTTGTTTGTTAAAATGTTTCTATTTGATTACTATTGTTGCTGTTCTCAGAGACATTCACCACATATGATAATAAATCGGAATGATGACTTACTACTGACATTGTTGATACACGTTTTATTGTGATTATTATAGTATAGGCATGTGACATTTCAAAATATGTTGTTACTAACAAACTTGTAATGCCTTACAAGTTACTGATATAATTTAAAGGATATGAGAATAGTTAAATATATTCTACAACTATATAACAATTTAATTTTGAAAATTACCGTCATGTATGAAAAGGGGAAAATAGTAAGCATAATCAAGCATTTAGCTAGAAGTTAGCTTATAGAACAAACACAGTAATTATGTTATTTTTAAATAACAATATGCAGATAAAATGCATCATATAGTGTGTACACAATATGACAATAATATTCTTCAGACTATGGAGTTGAAGAGCTGAAAACCATCCTCAGGCATTTCCAACGTCTGCTGCCTGACTTTTCCCTCATTGTGGGGCAGTGGTCCCTGTTAAAAGCACTCTTATATAAGAGGTAGGTTTTTACATTTAATGCTAAGCAAAAATAAATAAATAAAATTTCAAGCATATGTGTGATTAAGTGATTTCATTAAATATATTTTATTGCAGATATGGCAATGAACTGGTATCTGGCGGTGAACCATAGGAGGAAGCATTCCAGTCTTTCAGACCACAATATTTGGATGCCATTTATACAGTGTTTGACTTAGTCCGCTTATTGCCACCTAGTTATGAAGCTGGTGAAAACAAAGAGGAGGGGCGACTCAATGCCAGCATATTGAATGACCTGCTACTAATGCACCTGCTGTCATCAGTCATATAGGCCTTTGACCCTGATGAAGAACTCAAGAACTATATGGTTAATATAAATAACTATTTAGCCAGGACATATTGTATTCCTAATTCATCGAAACTTATTTCAACATAAATTTGAATTGTGTATACATTTGAATTATAATATTCACTGTTTCCAGGTCACAGCATCTGGAAGGTCAAGAAGGTTGGATTATAAACGGCCTGAGTCACCAGGAGCTTTATCTGCAGAACCCTCCACATCAGATCAGCAGCAGTCCGCAGCTATCATTATTGATCTCAAGAATCAACAAACAGCACAGGTAATTTTACCTCTTATAAAACTAATTTTGCAGTGAGCTGAAAGGATAATAAATATAAAGTTGAAAATTACATTAATTATATCTATTAGCATACCATTTATTTTTAAATAAAGCATTTGTTTAAGCAATAAAATAAGTGATGGTTTATTTTAGGACACTGTTTCCAGAACCATTAGTACTACATCCTCATCTGGCTGTACATCTGACGAGGGCGAAGATGATTCTGACATGGACATGGATATGTCAAATGCTAAAGTTGCACATATGATTACATCTTTTTCTACAGAATAAAATACTAAACATGAATGGGTTCCTGTTTTTTTTTAAATAGTTGAATTACACGTATAATAGTGACAAAACCCGCAAATAAAAGGTGGTCCACTAAATTGTTGTTCGGTCCAGTAGATTTAGCTAGCTTGGTGGAACGACGGTCCACTGCTTCAAAATTGTATTCGTGAAAATTGATAACCTAGTGCCAGGGTGTTCCATATTGTTTTCATTTATGATTCCCAGTAGTTTTGATAAATATTCTATGACCCAGTTAATGTCAAAGAAAACCTCTTGCCAGGAATTTGTGTTTCCCGATATAAATAAGTTATCTACCACAAGACGTTGATGATTTAATTTTGCTTATTTATACGTGTTATTGGCGTCGGTTATTTATTCTTGGAAGCCATGATAAAAGAAATAAATAAAAGGCAGAAAGACTTGTATCCGGCTAAGCGTGTGACATATTACAATTTGTAAACAGAAGCTATCAATGAGAGTGAACTCCATGCGACACAAGGGAGTGTTTGAAACTTTACAATTTGTTGGTAAACGTTATTAAACCCTTGCACAACAATAAAGTTTCACGGGGAAGATTACCGGATAGAGCCTGACTCTATGCTCGTCCGTCTATCCGTCCGTCAGCATGTATGTCTTTTAATTCTCTTAAACACACATTAAATGTAAAATGGCTGTGCATATTCCAAGGTGATTTCTTTTAGAAAAATATCACATAAATATGGCTATTTCTCATGGTAATATTTATACAATCTGCAAGATTATCCGAAACACCTTGCCCAGAGCTGATGAGCCGTCAAAGAAGAAAACGTAGCACAAGCATTTGTTATAATTAATTTTCACAGTGTTTTGTTGTTGTTTGTTGATCTGAGCGCGGAGTTAGGTATTTGGTGTTACAAAGCCTTAATTATATCGACTAGATATGGAAATACTGCCATGTTTTGACATAATGTTTATGATATGACAATCTTCTTGGATATTAACAGTTTTCGACTTTGTCTTATATATTTTACAAGAAGAGGTGTAGTATATACTTGATTTACTTTCATGTTACAGTCTCCTAAACTGTGTTATTCTATTGCTCTGGTTAGCGTCTTATCCTCGCGTTTAATATGCCTTTGAATACATCAATAAATAATCAAATATACGAATATATTTTGTTCCAAACGATATATTATGTTAAAAAAATCAATATACATGTGTCATTGTATACTGAAACTAAAAGTGTTAACAAACAGGGGAATTTTTTTTTCCGGAAATATTGGGTTTTGAATACAGTACCTGTTGAAGGCCCCTTTTTTCAGTTTGGATTTTTTATCATTGTTTTAAGTATATAGGAGAGCTTTTTTTCAACAAATTTATTGTTCTTCTAACTTATATGTTTTTACATGTCTTGTTTGGCAATATACAAGTGCACTTTTGTAATGAAAAACGCTATACCTACATTTACTATTAAAATAATGAATTTGACTGGACATTTAGGTTGGTCAAATGGGTACTAATAATTGCTTCGGAAACGTCATTTATTAAGCATCAATATATTTTGTTCCAAACGACAGATTTTCTTAAATTTTAGCACATACATGCACCAATGTATACTTACACCAAAACTTTATTAAAAAGAATGGTTCACCGAAATTGTTATGGGAAATATCGGACTTTAAATAGGCTGCCTGTGTAGCCGTTGTCATGATTCGTGATTACGTAAACAACGTATCAATTGCCAAAATAAAATGGAGATAGTGTATTGATCTTTTTTAACCAATTTGTATGGCAATAAATTGTATACGTGTGTTGTTGATTATTATAATGCTTTATTAACATTTAACCATTGACTGGAACTTGATGACTTACAAAGAGTTATATTTATTGATTTAAATTAGTATATTGTAACCTATATACAATACAGAAATAATGAAGCAAACGGCGAAATTCTCCCCAATTAATTTTTTTATGTTGCGAAAGTCTTTAAGTGCCATGTTTATCGCATCACGCAAGACGTCATTCTGTATTAACTGACCACAGATATCCCACAATGGGCCTTTTCAGCATTCTCGTGAAATGCTTAAAAGTTTCTATCATGTTATATTACATAAATGTCCTTCAAGATAGAAACATGCCCAAATCATGCGAAGTGTCTCCTGCACATGTTTCATTTCAGGATTTTGGTGTCCGCACAGCAATAACGTTTGCTGTATATGGGGATACACATGTACAACTTAGCTTCATCAGCTATAGAGAAACACTTATTAACATCACACGGTCCTTTATGTCGGGAAAGTGACCGATTGCTCATGCCAAACGTTCACGGCGAGCGTCTAACCATTATTAAAATATACGAACATTTTAAACAGTTGTTTTATTAATGTATAATATGTTTTCGCTTAAAATGCACTTTATGCTAAAGACCATTTGGTACATTGTGAAGCCTTCAATTTGTCAATAGCAATTAAGTGATTACAGGGTACAGGGAACTTACAAGTAAACCCGATAGAAAATTAATGTAATTTATGCTTATACTTAAGTTAAATTTAAAAATTAGATGTAGTAGCGGATTAGATTATCTTAATTACCGTTACATACAATAACAAAGACAGCGTTTCGCATTTCACCGTGTGGAATAATTAACGATCTATATATTATAACAAATGGAATGCGTCAGATCGACACAAAGGTGACGAATAGGCACTTCTTTTGCGGTTGTTTGACATAACATTAAAATATATATAATACTTATGAGACGTGTCGTGGGAAAACCGGGCTTAACGCATGTGCGTAAAGTTTATCCGGGACGACATTTTCCGCTTTTACGGTATTTTCTGTTTCTTCTAAACATGAATCAACTGTAGGCGGAAAGTGTCGTCCCGGATTAGCCTGTGCGGACTGTACGCATATGCATTAAGCCCAGTTTTCCCACGACACGCCTCATATATATTTGGCTTATTTGTCTAACATGTAAATATTATACTGGGTACTTATTAATTTTTTTTTTATATTTTATTTGGATAAGTAACAGTTATTGTTTATGGTTATTATAACCGAAAGGAAACACCATCAAGGAAGCTAATCGCAACATATGAAAACAAATTCTTCGTTCAATCTGAAACAATAAATGGAAGTTATTTATGCAAAATGTAAGCCAATTAAATAAATATGGAGTGCATTATAAAATATATTACATGACAAACAACGGATGCAAATATTCCATACGGTTAATAATTATATATATTATATTACAATTCAAAGCAGCAAATTTTACAAAGCACGTTTGTTGGGCGAAATATAAAATCCATAAATCATCTTCGATTTAACAGTCAAGAAAGTGTATTGATTATAATAAAGCCTGCAAGCTCAGTGTTCCACATTAATGTAATTGCAATTTTACCATGCAACTACTAGCACTGATTTGTGTTTGTGAAGAAAACAGCACTACGGTATTAGCGTCTAGCGCTAAATGGATGAAATTCGTTAAATACAACGCGACTGTTGACTGTTGTCTACATCCTTGTCTAAAATGCGTTCAGAGAGCTTCATGCTGTCTGATCCTATCTTTCCATAAGACCATAACATAAAGGCACTTAAACATAGCTTAGACATTGAAGTAACTTTATCCTAAAATATTACACTGACTGATTGCAAAAATAATAAACATCGCTAAACTACAAATCGAACTGACATTAAGGAAAATTTACTTAAAAGTAGAGTAAAGAAAATGCGCCTTCAGTTTATATAGGAACACAAATGTCAGGTATTAAGTAACCTGGTGAAGTTCTATAACAACTTCAAGCTGATCCGGTACATTACACATTGTAATACAATATACATGTACCTGAAATATACATGGTACTGGTTAGCGACCCATTTTCGCCCGGAAATGGAGGTTTTTTCGTCTTACACGCGTGTTACTAAACAGTTTGTAATGAAACTTGGCACAAGCAATGTTAGTCACCTTAAACAATAAGCAATAACTTTTTTTTAATTTATTCACACAAATCGAATTATATTACGTGCGAAAAACCCCTGCAATTTAATTCATAAATATTAACAACTGTATCAATTATTTGCCGACCTTAATAAAAACGTGTTATTTTCAATAGCGAAGCTTAAAATCTTTTTCGTAATATTACTTCATTTTAGAAAAGCTTATGTGAGATCATTTCATGTTCGAATGTGACCACAGTCACTTTGTAACACACATGAACATGTCACAACACTGAGGCAGTGTACAATTATCTCGATACTCAACAAAACATATTGTTCAAAAATTTGCTTATTTTTTTATTGCAAGGAAGATACACCATAACAAAACACATTATTTGTGTGTACAGTTCACTTAAAAAATTAGGCTAACCTATATCCGTAACTCACGCTTACAAAATATAAATAGCAACAATTGAGGCCTGAACAGGGGTACTGAAGTGTTTCCACAAGTAGAATTTTATTTTTACACTTTAAATAATTCAAATGTATGTAGTTAAAACTAAAAGAGGCCGGTTACACGTCTAGGGTCTTTCATTGTTCACTAACAAAACAATCGTTTGGAAATAAAAAGACTTACGGAAAGCCAGACCCCTTCCAGAGCCTTAAACAAATGAGCGCGTGCGTGACCCGTCATCCCCCGCGTGCTCCCGACAAGGCCATTAGTGCATTGTTTGTTTACATGGATATTATAATACGGAATACTTACGGATTCCTGCAATTTCAGCTGCAGTTTTACAAAATGACAAGGCAAATCGACTCCAGTATAGTGAATAGTATTTGTTTGTAGTTTTGACTGGTTTTCAGTAGTGGGCTTATAAATGGTACCAGCGAAAAATTGGTCGCTAACCAGTATGCACAGCACATGCGTCACTGTCATAATTATAATTGAAAACTTAAAATATTAAACAACATTTTATATTAGAGAAAACACACATTTATTGTTTGATGCATTGTTTGGTTAAAACGTTTAACCAGGCAAGGCGATTGCAGTATATTCATTGGAGTGACATTTCTTTTAAGAATGAAGTGATTGATTTCATAATTCGGAATATAATCGTTGTACTTAATTTGTTTGTTTGTAAGGAATTTTTTCGCCGTTTTAAACAGTATTTCAGTCATATCACAGAGGTCAGTTTACCTATTCATACTTTCCCTGGGCAATCTCAGCCGATCAAATGATACACATTCTGATAATCGGATGGTTAACTGCTCGTTTTGTCTGTGGATATTATTTTCAAAGACAAGGTGGATTCATATCAAAACATGTTCTATAAGATTTGTTGTCATCTACTTTACTGAAATCATAACATAAAAATACAAAACAACAAACAGAACTGTTGGATGTCGAACTTCAACAAGAAAACATTATTTCAGTAAATTATTTCGGATGTGTATGACTTTGGGGTACTTGTTATCATTATTGGTTTCCTGAGAGCAGTTTTTATGCATAAGTGCATGTTATATAATTGCAATAAAAATCCAAACAAGACTGGTAACCATATGTTTTTATTTCATCTTTCACGTAGTATTTGTATGTTTTAGTTGCAGACAAATTATCAAAATGATCTAGTAATGGGCAAAACTAGCCAAAACTGTAGAAACACACCTTAAAATTAGATACAAACTGTGTTATAGTTCGTTTCAATCACTGGGAATAAAATATATAACTGAAGTCATAGCACTGCCAATACATTAAAACATAATAACATAGAATAAACCATTCAATCATATTGCAATTTACTAACTGGTTGATAATAAACTTAAGAAACAGAACATCACAGTGTTTAAGTACACAAAATATTTCTTAATTATTACCCAACAAAATATAATTAGTTGAAAGGAAAATGTGTTTACTGGCAAATCAATTATAAGTAATATCTCTACAATTTAAACCGAATTTAACAGCTATAAGTCAAATGTGAACGTGTAAGAGTGCGAATATTAAGAGTGATGTGACACTCATTCACTCGCTGACTAACACATGCGCTCGCGTAATCCGTAAGTCAGTCAATCAATAAGTGAATTAAGCAACAAATTAACATTCAAACAATCGATCACACTCTCACTCACTCTAAATAAATCAAACCAGCAACCAATTAATCCAGCCACTAACGCATTCCAGCAATAAGTATAATTTTAGAATAAAATAACTTAAATGTAATTTACAAAAATCAGTAAACTTAATATTTACATTCTTTATACTAATATTCATTTCTTGTTTTCCATTTTGTTAACGTTCCTGTTATTGTTACAGTTTGGTAGTGCCATAAATGGCGCAAGATCGTCGGCGCACTGGAATGGTTCTGTTGGAATAAATTGGTCGAATTAAACGCAGTTTTTTCGGCAATAAACGATCCATCGTGATAATATAATTTATCTACTGGTTATGTCTGCACATATTACGTCTTCAGAATTTCGCTTAAGACGTCGTTCCGATTTACAGTATGCCTCTACGCGTCTTCGTTTGTGCTATTTACAAATTGACAGATGTTGACGCGGATAAAATGAACAGTTTGGCAGCGTAGGGCAATGTAAAAATCCTAGTGGTACGTATCGTAGATGTAGACGACATGTGCACATTTTATTGCATGAAAAAACTACCATCTACTCATTTTTGGTCTTTTTTAAAATAGTTTGTTAATATGAAAATACGACGCTTAAGGTAGATTTTCAGCAAGTGTACGATCATACCCGGAGGAAGTACACTTACATTTTAACGATAAATAATTTATTTCAATTATGTTCACATATAAATCGCATTAAATTTAAATAATTTGATAGTAAAGATATAGACACGAACTGTATGATCTGCCACTAAGTTCAAACTCATTTATTTACGCTCGATTGCATTGAAAGCCTTAGGCTTATGAAGACATTCTCGAGTCTGTTTTCCTGGGAAGAACAAGTACGTGGTGTCTTTAGAAAGATCTTGAGGGCGCTCCCTGAGTGGGGATCGAACTCGGAACCTCCCGTTCTCAAGGCGGATACCATACCAACTGCACCGAACCTATCTACCACTTCATTGTGTTTTGCTGTTTGAGCAAATACGAGTAGATAAATGCATTCAGTATAACCATAATATAATGCAATTATATTCCAGTATTTGACAAAATTAAACCTGTATTTGTAGTTTATTATAAAAGTAGAGGTCGTGTTGAGTGTCATTTGAAAATGTAACAGTACATGCAACATTGTAATTTAGTACCGGCATAAGTGTTACCAGATCGTGAATAAAATGAAATGTCTCTGCTGGATCAAACCGAACTTATTTTACGCAATGGTGTCGGCAGTACAAACGTTTTCCTGCCCATATGACCTCTCTGCTCTTAAAGCTATTCTAGTTGGCAGAAAATATAAGCTACTACGCTTCAAACTTGTATCAGTCGAGTTCTTTGTGTTAAGTTGTATCGCACCTTTATCATACACACTTTTTCCGGATAATTATTTCTGTTGATGGTGCAAATAGTTGACATTGTTTATGGTTTAGCTTCAGTTTGGCCCAAAGTCCTTGATTGTTTCATTAAAGAAATTGATCAATGAATTTATCAGTGAAAATGTTCTAGGCACCTGAAACGTTTGTGCTCGTATAATAATCTGCATGGATGTTAATACCTTTCAGGAATTAATCAAGATTTTACACAGTAATATGACATTTGCTCCAGATATAGTGCCAGAAAAGCTTCAATTCAAAACGATACCAAATAAGCCATACATTTTCTAATGCTGATATTGTTAATAACAGCATTATATATGAGGCGTGTTGTGGGAAAACCGGTCTTGATGCATGTGCGTAAAGTGTCGTCCCGGATCAGCCTGTAGAGTCCGCACAGACTAATCCGGGACGACACTTTCCGCCTACAGTGGATTTATGTTTTGAATAGACTTCCTTGAAACAGAAAAGACCATAAAAGCGGAAAGTTCCGTCCTGGATTAGCCTGTGCGGACGACACTTTACGCACATGCATTAAGACCGGTTTTCTCACGACGTGCCACATATTGTGAATGATTGCTGAGTCTTCTATGTCGTGTAAACCGAATAATTAAAGACGCTGTCTGAACGTGAATCTGCGACTTTTGTGTTCACCAATTGTACACCTTATCTTAAACTGTCTACGCATTGTTTTATTTGTTGCTATCTTTATCTTGAATATTGTTTAGTTTAAACATATTTATTGCCAAATATATACAGGTCCAGTATTATATAGAAAGTACAAAACGATACTATATAAGTCATGATATTTTTATCGCCTGCCTTGTGTAAACGGTTTTCAAAATTTTAGACAAATGAAGCTCTCATTCAAATCTAGTTCATCGTTTAAGGCAACGGAATCAAGACGAAAACTTTAAGCTTACAAAGTGTCTCTCTAGTTTTGTTTTCAATTCCTGATTGTGTGTGTGTGTGTGTGTGTGTGTGTGTGTGTGTGTGTGTGTGTGTGTGTGTGTGTGTGTGTGTGTGTGTGTGTGTGTGTGTGTGTGTGTGTGTGTGTGTGTGTGTGTGCGTGCGTGCGTGCGTGCGTGCGTGCGTGCGTGCGTGTGTGTGTGTAAAGAGGCGTGACCACGACGAGAATTTAAATTTGATGATATTACGAGCTGAAAGATAAAATGTGAATAAGTAACGAAGAATACATAAACAATTACAAGCTATCATAGTAGAAAGTAATTGGTAACAAGGAAGATTAGACAAATATTTAAAAAATGAAAAAAATAAATGGAATAGCAACATGTAACACACAAAACTCACACGTTCACCTAGGTAATCCGGGTGCAGAGAGAGATCATGAACGAGATGTTGTGGTATGTAGTTAAGAGGATGATCGTATATTCGTGACTGCCTAGAATCGACTGAATTGTTTAATTAAAAGTTGAACAGCGTCATATTGAATATTGTTTTAATTGATAAGAAACTAAAGGGTACACGTATTTTTTGTAACGTTTCAAAGCAACAGCAACGGATAAATATAACATAATATGTTAAGAAGAGTATAATATGATTTAGTGTGTAAGCATTGTGTGACATTCGGATCTATTCAAACATGCGACGGATAAGTGAATTATAAGTGAAAATCAAACCAAGTTGTGAACACAGTTGTCAGTTTTTTATTTATTTTGTAGAAAGTCTAATTAACATTCCTTATTTCAAAATTAGCATAGACGTCAATTTTTTTTTTTTTAAAGATATTTCTTGGTCAATGTGTGTTCTTTTGTCCCCAAAAGCATTGTTTAAACTGTGTACAAACTTACAAGACATTGTATATTTATTTATATAAAAAACATATCACTATTCGTCCTTATTGCAAATAGACAAAGTATTTTATCTCATCATTTGTTGTTACCGGCCTGTTCCTTTTCAGCATTTATCTTTTGGCAAATTTTTGTCTCGTAAAAATCACTTTCCCGACAATTATCATTCCCTCTCCAGATAATAGAACAATTAACATATCACCTGGATAAAATTGGCGGTACCATATTGATTTTGTTTTACTGTCCTATTAAAGAAAGTCAACTATTATTGCACAAATAGGATGCCTTGTTAAATTGAGGAAATGAAACTATCGTCAAAGAACATGCTATTCGTGTAGTTTTGAGGTATTTACAGTCTCTTTATATTAAAATGAAACTATCGTCAAAGAACATGCTATTCGTGTAGTTTTGAGGTATTTACAGTCTCTTTATATTAAATTCTTCATAGAAACAAATAACAACAATGCCTGAAACAACAATGTCCTTCAAAATAATTATTGCCATACATGTAGTATGTAATTCCAAACTCTATGTATCTCACATGATATAATCGGACGGTATGTTTCTGACCTTCATAGATCTTAACTGTATAATTCTCTGACTGGTTACTATTTCATTGTGATAAAGGTGTTTACTCTAAAACGTTTAGTACAAAGCGTGATTTAATACCAATGAAAATAATGGAACTGCCAGGAAAACAGCTGTATGAAATAAAATGTTATAGATAACAAAACATTTACGACTGCGTGTCACGACAAATGCCTAACGATGAACAATCATGTCGCTTTACATCTAATGAGACCGAATTCGGAATAATTTGACATTATTCTAAGACTGACAAATTTCTTACCTTTTTGCATTTAGTGTCATTTTCTAAAATTATGTTACTTATATAAAAACAGTGTCACATATACGCGCATGGATTGTGCTTGTATGTTTTTGTTACAATGGGCCTGTTTTTGTCATTTTCGTACAAATAGATATTCTCTAATTCTCGTAGAACAATGTATAAGCGAATCGTTTTATCAAACCATTTATTGTATGATTGGAAACCAATCAAGTTCAAGTTCAATTAAATGTATGTATTGATTGAAAAGAAGTTATATCTGAAATATATCTGAATAATAAGTTGGTCAATAATTGATCAACGTGTATCTGTGGGTCCAGAATAATGCGATTACACGCATTTTGGACTGTATATATTTATGGCGTGAAATATAATATATTTCCTAGTGGGGTCAAACATTAGCAAAACCCTTCATACTTCATTATACAAAATACCGTACATCAATGACTGATTTTGTTTTTGTTTTGTGGAATATTTGTTTACTTCTTTATTTATTTGATGCATTACTTTACTAAATCGGGCGACGTGTCCTTTACAAATATTCTTATACATCGACCTAAAGCACCAAGTTTCATAAACAGTTCGTGTCATTATTTTGTGGTTTTGATGTACATATACAGAATTTTGAAGTACAATATATATTTGTTTTGCAAGTCAGCAAAAGTCTATATGTTCAACACCTACGTACATTTTACAGCAAATCTAGTCGTTTCTTTTTGCACTCTCGCAGTGAGTCTGGCTTTATCATTGACTGAATGGAATTTTGCTGTGGCAAATTAGTCAACGTTACCTTCCTCTGGTGGATATATAACGTATGCTCTAAGATCGTGGTAGATAATCACGCAAACTTGTTCAGTGAGTACATATTCGGTTTTATCTAGTGCGACATTTTCTGTCCGGTTGTATATTAAGTGTCCCAGAAATTGTGTTACGTAACATTCGATGCAATTTGAAAGTAAAGTCTAATGACAAGCTCTGTTGCATACCGGAGGCGCCGTGTTGTGGGTGAATTTAATAATATAGTACAATATTATTCCATATTGTTTTCAATATTTGTTTCCTGTGGATTTGATAAATATTATATGAATCAATTTATGTCACATTCATCTCTTTCTTGACCTAACTTATCTACCGCAAAGACGTTGATGATTTAATTTCCCTTATATATAGGTCATACAGGCGACGGACAATTTATTCCAGGAAACCAGTGACAAAGGAACACATAAATGTCACACATGTTTTCTTCGGCTTAGTGTGTGACATTTTCTACAGTCGGACATTTGTAATCGGATGACAGCGATGGTAAAGAATACATATGGAATGCACGAAAATGAAATATAATTTTCTAGGCCTAGCATATTACATGATATTTACTCAACACTAACCTAATATTCCTTATTCCTTATATCAATTACTCCCGTTTAACAGGACGTTTTACAAAACACACATTGCATTACTCATTGAATTTGTCTTCTAACGTTTTAGAAAAAAAACTGTATGTTATAATATACTATCTGAAATCACATGCAACATTTTGTCAGGGCTTGACTCCATCCTCTGTATCACGTGGCACACTTCGGCCGCATAAACAATACCAATTCACGTACCATAGTGGGTCCAAGTTAATAAAGCCCCGCACAACATAGTTAGAGGAGAGGAATACGGGACAGAGCTTGAATATCTGCTCGTGCTACAGTTCGTCAGCCTAAAGTTGTTGTTTTATCCTAACTCCTAATAAATAAAATTAGCGGTGGATACTCCAAGGTGATTTTATCTGGGAAAGTATCAAATAGTTGTGGCTTTTTTGCATCATCACAGTAATATTTATACTCTCTGAAGGATACTCCGAAACACCTTTCCCCAAAGTCAAGAAGTAATCTATAGCAAATGCGGATATTATAATGAACGTTCATAGCTTTGTGTCGACATGTTTGTTGCTTTTTGTTTGTTTGTTTATATTCGCTAATCAGAGCACGAACTTACATATGCGGCGTTGCACAGACTTAACTTTAGGGACTATATATGAACATACTACCATTATCCGACATTTTGTTTATTAGATATATATTTAAAAACATGTGCGGTATATAAACTAGCGCGTATGCTTTATTCCTATTTTGAATGGTAGTTTTAAATAAATAAAGACATAGATTTATTCTGCATTTATTTTTGCAGATTAAAAGTGGTGTCCATCTATTGCAATCTCCAGTGAATGTGTCCTTGTTTAGCATTGGCAAACACAATATGATTGCCAACGCTTATACGTGTAATTAAAATTATAGCAAATATTACAGTTTCACGTTATATACAAACTGCAATTAAGTTTCATAATTAGGGAAATAGAATTGTCTCTGTCGTGAATAAAAGTTCGAATTACCCATGTTCTTTCTATAGAGAGGTACAATATCAGGATTGGAGATTCTGAGTTTTGTTCTTTACATGCACAGTAATATGGTTAATATCACAAACCTCGTCTAGGAAATAGTTATCTAATTTTACTGGTGCAATTTTGTCACAATAAGCCGACACGCCGTATGGGATGGACTTAATTTGTTTGACATTAATCGAGATAAACGTTTGCTTTAAGCGGTCTTATGTCTTACACTTGATGCGCATGAGCAGTCTGTGAGTCTCTGCATTACATTACGGATTGTTGTCAGTCGCTCTGTTTTTCTATGGCGGATTTCTCTGAGTAAGCGACCCCTGAATGTTAATTCCATTCTTACTGACACATTTGAACGTATGAGAATTAGGATAAAAATATTCAAACTGTCTTGGTACGGAGTGAAATATGTACATTATATCCGATCTGGCTTTCTTGAACAATTATTGTGTTGGAATAGGTCTGACCCGTGTGTGGGCGGGAGTTATGTCCTATATTGTACATGTACATATCATTTTCCAAAATGTTACTGCAGTCCGACTAGAGGTTACTCTTCAGACATAAATACTAAGTGGTGGTTAAGACATATTGTGTTAGTATTTGATATAAACAATTAAATTAAAAACGTCTTAAACGTATTTGCTAATGCTAGTTATTGGCTGTCAAAATGTAATTGAACGATGCGGAACTACATAAACATGTACTAGAGAAAAGGTATCTATGATTGTAATTAACGCTTCCACGAATGTCAATCATATGCAGTCTGCAATTGTATCCATTCACTGCAATTGGATATCACTTGTTTAACGGTTAAACTATATCACAGAAAAAAAACACGTTGTAATGTTTGTGATATTATATTAATGGAAATTCATCCGTTTACAATAGCTAGGCAGGAGTGTAAACTATGCGTGACAAATTCTGGAAAGGTCTATTTGAAATGGAAGGATCGCGCAAGAGATCAAGCTATATTACCTGGCAATATTTATCCGAAAATGAACCATTCGCAGCAGTCCCATGCCTTGCGTATCGTTTAATGATGGGTGTATATAAGAACGTTAAAACATAACGTTAAAATACATGTTCATGCTTTATTACATTAACATACATGTATGGTATAAATACAAGTGTGTGCACAATGGACGCTTCCACAAATGTCATTCATATTTAAATTAATCTCTAACATTATCCAATCATCGTACTAGAATATCACGTGTTTAGCCGTTAAACTTTTTCATACAATAGAGGACGTGCATAATGTTTGCTTTCTTAAATGAGCACGTGGTAATGTTTGTGATTTTCGATGTTTGGAAATTAATCCTTTAACAATAGGAGCTTCAACTATTCGTGAAAAAACCCCGATCTGTCTATTTGCTCTATACATACTTCAATTAAGGATATTGGTCATAGGCATTGCAATACCCTTTGCTGTGCATGGCAATATATTTTCAAACTCCAACTGCTCCAACTGCAGCAGCAGTAGAAAAACAACCTTATTAACATCAAAAGGCTCTTCATTTCGGATAAATGATGAATTGCCCATAGGGCATCGTCCAAAACACCGTAAACGTCCAGTCCATACTAATAATATATTTGAAAACACTTATATACGAACATTTGAAAATTGTTGTTTAAAATAAATGACTTTGTCAAGCCTCCGGGTAATCGTTTTATTACATGAGTACCACGGCCACCAAACGCTCCTGTGTGGCACCAGCTGGTGGCTCGGAGAAAACTTGTATCAGCTTGTCCGCTTTTGTGACAGCAACGGTGAGGTAAGATTTGTTTGCATTCATGTTTTAAGGCATTTTATAAAAATTCTGAGAGTCATTCGACCCTAAATGTAATTACAAAACATATATGCGAAGTAGAGAACAGCAATTCTGCGTTTAGAAAAAAAACTTGTGTCGAAAATCCTGACCCATGGTCGATAGAGAACGAAGAAAATAACGAAGAAAAGTCTCTAAAATGAGCCATTTGCATATACTACCCATACTCAAAATAAAAATCCCATACATGCCCCGCAGATCATTTGCAACATTTTTCAAGTGAGGCTTCCTTACCAAGAGGAGGTGTGCATATCCACTGGAGATTCCGCCTCAATGATTTTTCTCAGAGGGTCTTTGAAATTAGTGACTAGTGCACAATTCTTGCCCGGGTTATTTCTCAGCAACTACTGACCAGAATTCAACTAAACTTAATGGACTTACCGTTACAGAGAGGAGGTGTGCATATTACTAGGTCGTTCCGCTTCAATAATTTTTCTCAGAGTTAAGGGACTTTGAAGATTTAGTGACTGGGAAACCCATGCGATATGCGATATTTGCGCATATAATTGAGAACACTCGCATATAAATGTTAATCGATGCGATTTTACGTCGCACCGCCATTTTTTATTTCGAATCGAAAAACTATGCAGTACAATACAAATGGCTTGGTCTGCTGTGCAGTTTTTTCACTATGCTGTGAGATGTTATATGAACATAAATCATATTTCCTGATAAGAGCATAGACATTTCAACGTCATGATTGTTGTTATGTTTCGTACGCGTAAAGTGTTAAGTTAGACTATCAAAAATATAATTACTGTAAATCCCATAAAAATCAGATAAAATTCCATAGATTTTTGAAAAATCCAATAGACGTTTGTGATGATGAGCAATTCCCAGTCACTGAAGATTCTCAAATTAATAAATTTTGCTCAATTCTTGTCCGGGCTCTTTCTCAGCGACTTCTAGCCAGAATTAAACGAAACTTTATGGGAAGCTTTTTAACCCAGAGGATTTGTGGACATTACTAGGGTGATCCGTTTCAATGATTCTCAGTGTTATGGGACTTTGAAGATTTTTGAAATAAGTTTACAGAGCACACTTCCTGTCCATGCTACTTCTCTGCACCTGGCTAGCTTTCAATAAAACTTTAAAGGAAGCTGTATTGCAAAAATGCGATGTGCATATTACTAGGACGTTCCGCTTGAATGATTCTTCTTGTACTGATGGGACTTTGAAGTTTTCTGAAATTAATATATAGTTATGGGTTTGAATATGATATAATGTGATATAGTGTGCAATTCTTGTCCGGGCTAAATTTCTCAGCAATTAATGGCCTTATTTAAATAAAACTTTATAGGAAACTTCATTACCAAAGAGAGGTTGGCATATTACAAGAATGTTCCGCTTTAGTGATTTTCCTTAGAGTTATTGGACTTTGAAGATTACAAATGTCATGTCCATTACTCTGGAACTGCTGTATGAAATTCAGTGATACTTGATCAGTATTTAAATAACTAGGATGAAATAACCATATTGCAGTAATGATACATCACTTGGATTTATTTTACAGTTCTGGACCTTTGATATTTTTTTCATTTTCGCATCATCTGCCTGTTCAGAAGTATGGTATTTTGTGGCATGCTCACATACAGTTTTGATGTCAGATTTTGTCATTAGGTTATAGTGATTTTTAGTCATTGTAATTCATTTGCCCTGCTCACTTCTTGCAGAAATCGTACAGATTCCGTGCGGCATCCGTGCAGAGGCCGTGTGGCTTTTTAAACAACTGAAATTGTTGTACTTTCAGTTACACAAAGCCGTAGAGGCTACGGTACCCGAAACTCCTTACGATATCGTACGAAAATTGCAAGGCTTCCTCAAGGAGGCTCTACGGAAAGGGAGTAACGGTCATTTTACGGGCGCCGTAGACGCATCTTAGTCCAGATGTAAACAAGGTATCACAGTAAAAAAACTGTGCCATATGTTTAAAAGGGAACACTTGACACAGGTCCTTAGTAATCGGTTGAAGTCCTTAGTAATCGGTTGAAGAGCTTTTACAACTTCAAACAGTTGTGCGTATGTTTTGTTCCAGTAATATACAAATTGTAATTAAATACAGATAAAACATAAATTAATTCATGTGTCATATTCCTCTGGGCGTGGGTGACAAATATAAAGATATTAAGTGCTGACGTCTGTGTTAATCATAATAACTTTGTAATTAAATGAAAGCGCTGTATTGTGAATACGTTATGATGTGCATAGACCAGTCAACAAAGGTGGAACAAAGCAGCACTGGAGGCAGTTCTTATTGAATCGTGTAGTCTTAACAAATAAGTTGTCTTTACATGTTTAATATGAACATTGTCACACTACACTTAAATACGGAAAGTTGTGTCTTCGCATGTAATACATTTGCTGTAGAAAATGCGAACTATTTGACTTCTACCAGGATTATGTTTTATTGAGGAGTACCAGCACAAACAATGTAATATTTGATAAACGAATATTCGAAAAGTTCAGCTACTCCTTATTGAAAATGAGTGTAAAATAATTATAAATTCGGAATCTGACATTTGAAGACGTCAATCAAAAAGCCGTACATTTCGTAATACACATTTTAAGACCTTTTCGATTCAAGAGATAATGATCGTTAACCATCTGTAAACATTGTTACATTATTGGATACAAGTATTGTTTTATTTCATTTCTATTTAAAGCACCGTAGATGACATTAAAAAAATAAAACATAGAATAAACCGTTCAACCTTACTGCATTTAATTACAGGTTCTAAATACACTTAAGAAAGGGAAACTCAAATTTCTGAAGTACAACACCATATGTATGTGCCCAACATCTGTAATTAGATGAAATGAAACAGTGAATAATTAAAAATGAATGAAAAGCAAATCTCTCAACATTACAACCTCCCTTTAGCAGCAAGAAAAGACAAATGTTAATGTTCACGTGTGCCTCGCGAATGTTAAGACTGGTATCACTCACTAACTCACACACTATCTCACTCATACACTCAGTCACTCAATCCGTCAAACAACCACCAACCAATCAACCAACTAACCAATCAATAAACCAACCAACAAATCAATAAATATTCGAGCACTCAATCAATCATTTGAACAATCACAAATCCACTAAACTCTCTTACATACTTTCATGTAATCAACCCAGCAACCTATCAATCCAGCAATCAACGCAGTCCAGCATAACGCTAGAATAGTATGCCTTAAAAATATTGACAACTTTAAATATATGTATTTGCATTCTTTATACAAAGTTAAATTTCTTTTTTTAATTTAGCAACGTTCCTGTCAATTTCAATATTGGTACTGTCATTAATGTCACATGATCCTTGGCGGAATGGATTTTCTCTGTTGGAGCAAATTAGTCGTATTAATGCAGTTTTTATGGGCACTTAACCCTTCCTCTGGTTGATACTACACAGCTGGATATGTCTGCACTTATCACGTCTACTGTCTATCTGCTGTCAGTGGTGACCTATTTTACTTTCGATGTTGTTCCGATTTACGTGTTGTCTCTACGCGCCCTCACTTGTGCTACGTAACGCTTTGACAGATGTTGATTCAGATGTTGATTACATGACCAATCGGCAGCGTAGGTCAATGTCTGCTTTAATAGTATCGTAGATAGCGTATGCACACTTTTGCATGACAAAACAACCGTTAAGCTGTCTATATTTTAAAGTATGTGTTAATAAGCTAGTATGACTCTTAAATAGATATAAACAATTAAATTAAAAACGTCTTAAACGTATTTGCTAATGCTAGTTATTGGCTGTCAAAATGTAATTAAACGATGCGGAACTACATAAACATGTACTAGAGAAAAGGTATCTATGATTGTAATTAACGCTTCCACGAATGTCAATCATATGCAGTCTGCAATTGTATCCATTCACTGCACTTGGATATCATGTGTTTAACGGTTAAACTATTTCACAGAAAAAAAACACGTTGTAATGTTTGTGATATTATATTAATGGAAATTCATCCGTTTACAATAGCTAGGCAGGAGTGTAAACTATGCGTGACAAATTCTGGAAAGGTCTATTTGAAATGGAAGGATCGCGCAAGAGATCAAGCTATATTACCTGGCAATATTTATCCGAAAATGAACCATTCGCAGCAGTCCCATGCCTTGCGTATCGTTTAATGATGGGTGTATATAAGAACGTTAAAACATAACGTTAAAATACATGTTCATGCTTTATTACATTAACATACATGTATGGTATAAATACAAGTGTGTGCACAATGGACGCTTCCACAAATGTCATTCATATTTAAATTAATCTCTAACATTATCCAATCATCGTACTAGAATATCACGTGTTTAGCCGTTAAACTTTTTCATACAATAGAGGACGTGCATAATGTTTGCTTTCTTAAATGAGCACGTGGTAATGTTTGTGATTTTCGATGTTTGGAAATTAATCCTTTAACAATAGGAGCTTCAACTATTCGTGAAAAAACCCCGATCTGTCTATTTGCTCTATACATACTTCAATTAAGGATATTGGTCATAGGCATTGCAATACCCTTTGCTGTGCATGGCAATATATTTTCAAACTCCAACTGCTCCAACTGCAGCAGCAGTAGAAAAACAACCTTATTAACATCAAAAGGCTCTTCATTTCGGATAAATGATGAATTGCCCATAGGGCATCGTCCAAAACACCGTAAACGTCCAGTCCATACTAATAATATATTTGAAAACACTTATATACGAACATTTGAAAATTGTTGTTTAAAATAAATGACTTTGTCAAGCCTCCGGGTAATCGTTTTATTACATGAGTACCACGGCCACCAAACGCTCCTGTGTGGCACCAGCTGGTGGCTCGGAGAAAACTTGTATCAGCTTGTCCGCATTTGTGACAGCAACGGTGAGGTAAGATTTGTTTGCATTCATGTTTTAAGGCATTTTATAAAAATTCTGAGAGTCATTCGACCCTAAATGTAATTACAAAACATATATGCGAAGTAGAGAACAGCAATTCTGCGTTTAGAAAAAAAACTTGTGTCGAAAATCCTGACCCATGGTCGATAGAGAACGAAGAAAATAACGAAGAAAAGTCTCTAAAATGAGCCATTTGCATATACTACCCATACTCAAAATAAAAATCCCATACATGCCCCGCAGATCATTTGCAACATTTTTCAAGTGAGGCTTCCTTACCAAGAGGAGGTGTGCATATCCACTGGAGATTCCGCCTCAATGATTTTTCTCAGAGGGTCTTTGAAATTAGTGACTAGTGCACAATTCTTGCCCGGGTTATTTCTCAGCAACTACTGACCAGAATTCAACTAAACTTAATGGACTTACCGTAACAGAGAGGAGGTGTGCATATTACTAGGTCGTTCCGCTTCAATAATTTTTCTCAGAGTTAAGGGACTTTGAAGATTTAGTGACTGGGAAACCCATGCGATATGCGATATTTGCGCATATAATTGAGAACACTCGCATATAAATGTTAATCGATGCGATTTTACGTCGCACCGCCATTTTTTATTTCGAATCGAAAAACTATGCAGTACAATACAAATGGCTTGGTCTGCTGTGCAGTTTTTTCACTATGCTGTGAGATGTTATATGAACATAAATCATATTTCCTGATAAGAGCATAGACATTTCAACGTCATGATTGTTGTTATGTTTCGTACGCGTAAAGTGTTAAGTTAGACTATCAAAAATATAATTACTGTAAATCCCATAAAAATCAGATAAAATTCCATAGATTTTTGAAAAATCCAATAGACGTTTGTGATGATGAGCAATTCCCAGTCACTGAAGATTCTCAAATTAATAAATTTTGCTCAATTCTTGTCCGGGCTCTTTCTCAGCGACTTCTAGCCAGAATTAAACGAAACTTTATGGGAAGCTTTTTAACCCAGAGGATTTGTGGACATTACTAGGGTGATCCGTTTCAATGATTCTCAGTGTTATGGGACTTTGAAGATTTTTGAAATAAGTTTACAGAGCACACTTCCTGTCCATGCTACTTCTCTGCACCTGGCTAGCTTTCAATAAAACTTTAAAGGAAGCTGTATTGCAAAAATGCGATGTGCATATTACTAGGACGTTCCGCTTGAATGATTCTTCTTGTACTGATGGGACTTTGAAGTTTTCTGAAATTAATATATAGTTATGGGTTTGAATATGATATAATGTGATATAGTGTGCAATTCTTGTCCGGGCTAAATTTCTCAGCAATTAATGGCCTTATTTAAATAAAACTTTATAGGAAACTTCATTACCAAAGAGAGGTTGGCATATTACAAGAATGTTCCGCTTTAGTGATTTTCCTTAGAGTTATTGGACTTTGAAGATTACAAATGTCATGTCCATTACTCTGGAACTGCTGTATGAAATTCAGTGATACTTGATCAGTATTTAAATAACTAGGATGAAATAACCATATTGCAGTAATGATACATCACTTGGATTTATTTTACAGTTCTGGACCTTTGATATTTTTTTCATTTTCGCATCATCTGCCTGTTCAGAAGTATGGTATTTTGTGGCATGCTCACATACAGTTTTGATGTCAGATTTTGTCATTAGGTTATAGTGATTTTTAGTCATTGTAATTCATTTGCCCTGCTCACTTCTTGCAGAAATCGTACAGATTCCGTGCGGCATCCGTGCAGAGGCCGTGTGGCTTTTTAAACAACTGAAATTGTTGTACTTTCAGTTACACAAAGCCGTAGAGGCTACGGCACCCGAAACTCCTTACGATATCGTACGAAAATTGCAAGGCTTCCTCAAGGAGGCTCTACGGAAAGGGAGTAACGGTCATTTTACGGGCGCCGTAGACGCATCTTAGTCCAGATGTAAACAAGGCATCACAGTAAAAAAACTGTGCCATATGTTTAAAAGGGAACACTTGACACAGGTCCTTAGTAATCGGTTGAAGTCCTTAGTAATCGGTTGAAGAGCTTTTACAACTTCAAACAGTTGTGCGTATGTTTTGTTCCAGTAATATACAAATTGTAATTAAATACAGATAAAACATAAATTAATTCATGTGTCATATTCCTCTGGGCGTGGGTGACAAATATAAAGATATTAAGTGCTGACGTCTGTGTTAATCATAATAACTTTGTAATTAAATGAAAGCGCTGTATTGTGAATACGTTATGATGTGCATAGACCAGTCAACAAAGGTGGAACAAAGCAGCACTGGAGGCAGTTCTTATTGAATCGTGTAGTCTTAACAAATAAGTTGTCTTTACATGTTTAATATGAACATTGTCACACTACACTTAAATACGGAAAGTTGTGTCTTCGCATGTAATACATTTGCTGTAGAAAATGCGAACTATTTGACTTCTACCAGGATTATGTTTTATTGAGGAGTACCAGCACAAACAATGTAATATTTGATAAACGAATATTCGAAAAGTTCAGCTACTCCTTATTGAAAATGAGTGTAAAATAATTCTAAATTCGGAATCTGCCATTTGAAGACGTCAATCAAAAAGCCGTACATTTCGTAATACACATTTTAAGACCTTTTCGATTCAAGAGATAATGATCGTTAACCATCTGTAAACATTGTTACATTATTGGATACAAGTATTGTTTTATTTCATTTCTATTTAAAGCACCGTAGATGACATTAAAAAAATAAAACATAGAATAAACCGTTCAACCTTACTGCATTTAATTACAGGTTCTAAATACACTTAAGAAAGGGAAACTCAAATTTCTGAAGTACAACACCATATGTATGTGCCCAACATCTGTAATTAGATGAAATGAAACAGTGAATAATTAAAAATGAATGAAAAGCAAATCTCTCAACATTACAACCTCCCTTTAGCAGCAAGAAAAGACAAATGTTAATGTTCACGTGTGCCTCGCGAATGTTAAGACTGGTATCACTCACTAACTCACACACTATCTCACTCATACACTCAGTCACTCAATCCGTCAAACAACCACCAACCAATCAACCAACTAACCAATCAATAAACCAACCAACAAATCAATAAATATTCGAGCACTCAATCAATCATTTGAACAATCACAAATCCACTAACTCTCTTACATACTTTCATGTAATCAACCCAGCAACCTATCAATCCAGCAATCAACGCAGTCCAGCATAACGCTAGAATAGTATGCCTTAAAAATATTGACAAACTTTAAATATATGTATTTGCATTCTTTATACAAAGTTAAATTTCTTTTTTTAATTTAGCAACGTTCCTGTCAATTTCAATATTGGTACTGTCATTAATGTCACATGATCCTTGGCGGAATGGATTTTCTCTGTTGGAGCAAATTAGTCGTATTAATGCAGTTTTATGGGCACTTAACCCTTCCTCTGGTTGATACTACACAGCTGGATATGTCTGCACTTATCACGTCTACTGTCTATCTGCTGTCAGTGGTGACCTATTTTACTTTCGATGTTGTTCCGATTTACGTGTTGTCTCTACGCGCCCTCACTTGTGCTACGTAACGCTTTGACAGATGTTGATTCAGATGTTGATTACATGACCAATTCGGCAGCGTAGGTCAATGTCTGCTTTAATAGTATCGTAGATAGCGTATGCACACTTTTGCATGACAAAACAACCGTTAAGCTGTCTATATTTTAAAGTATGTGTTAATAAGCTAGTATGACTCTTAAATAGATATAAACAATTAAATTAAAAACGTCTTAAACGTATTTGCTAATGCTAGTTATTGGCTGTCAAAATGTAATTAAACGATGCGGAACTACATAAACATGTACTAGAGAAAAGGTATCTATGATTGTAATTAACGCTTCCACGAATGTCAATCATATGCAGTCTGCAATTGTATCCATTCACTGCACTTGGATATCATGTGTTTAACGGTTAAACTATTTCACAGAAAAAAAACACGTTGTAATGTTTGTGATATTATATTAATGGAAATTCATCCGTTTACAATAGCTAGGCAGGAGTGTAAACTATGCGTGACAAATTCTGGAAAGGTCTATTTGAAATGGAAGGATCGCGCAAGAGATCAAGCTATATTACCTGGCAATATTTATCCGAAAATGAACCATTCGCAGCAGTCCCATGCCTTGCGTATCGTTTAATGATGGGTGTATATAAGAACGTTAAAACATAACGTTAAAATACATGTTCATGCTTTATTACATTAACATACATGTATGGTATAAATACAAGTGTGTGCACAATGGACGCTTCCACAAATGTCATTCATATTTAAATTAATCTCTAACATTATCCAATCATCGTACTAGAATATCACGTGTTTAGCCGTTAAACTTTTTCATACAATAGAGGACGTGCATAATGTTTGCTTTCTTAAATGAGCACGTGGTAATGTTTGTGATTTTCGATGTTTGGAAATTAATCCTTTAACAATAGGAGCTTCAACTATTCGTGAAAAAACCCCGATCTGTCTATTTGCTCTATACATACTTCAATTAAGGATATTGGTCATAGGCATTGCAATACCCTTTGCTGTGCATGGCAATATATTTTCAAACTCCAACTGCTCCAACTGCAGCAGCAGTAGAAAAACAACCTTATTAACATCAAAAGGCTCTTCATTTCGGATAAATGATGAATTGCCCATAGGGCATCGTCCAAAACACCGTAAACGTCCAGTCCATACTAATAATATATTTGAAAACACTTATATACGAACATTTGAAAATTGTTGTTTAAAATAAATGACTTTGTCAAGCCTCCGGGTAATCGTTTTATTACATGAGTACCACGGCCACCAAACGCTCCTGTGTGGCACCAGCTGGTGGCTCGGAGAAAACTTGTATCAGCTTGTCCGCTTTTGTGACAGCAACGGTGAGGTAAGATTTGTTTGCATTCATGTTTTAAGGCATTTTATAAAAATTCTGAGAGTCATTCGACTCTAAATGTAATTACAAAACATATATGCGAAGTAGAGAACAGCAATTCTGCGTTTAGAAAAAAAACTTGTGTCGAAAATCCTGACCCATGGTCGATAGAGAACGAAGAAAATAACGAAGAAAAGTCTCTAAAATGAGCCATTTGCATATACTACCCATACTCAAAATAAAAATCCCATACATGCCCCGCAGATCATTTGCAACATTTTTCAAGTGAGGCTTCCTTACCAAGAGGAGGTGTGCATATCCACTGGAGATTCCGCCTCAATGATTTTTCTCAGAGGGTCTTTGAAATTAGTGACTAGTGCACAATTCTTGCCCGGGTTATTTCTCAGCAACTACTGACCAGAATTCAACTAAACTTAATGGACTTACCGTTACAGAGAGGAGGTGTGCATATTACTAGGTCGTTCCGCTTCAATAATTTTTCTCAGAGTTAAGGGACTTTGAAGATTTAGTGACTGGGAAACCCATGCGATATGCGATATTTGCGCATATAATTGAGAACACTCGCATATAAATGTTAATCGATGCGATTTTACGTCGCACCGCCATTTTTTATTTCGAATCGAAAAACTATGCAGTACAATACAAATGGCTTGGTCTGCTGTGCAGTTTTTTCACTATGCTGTGAGATGTTATATGAACATAAATCATATTTCCTGATAAGAGCATAGACATTTCAACGTCATGATTGTTGTTATGTTTCGTACGCGTAAAGTGTTAAGTTAGACTATCAAAAATATAATTACTGTAAATCCCATAAAAATCAGATAAAATTCCATAGATTTTTGAAAAATCCAATAGACGTTTGTGATGATGAGCAATTCCCAGTCACTGAAGATTCTCAAATTAATAAATTTTGCTCAATTCTTGTCCGGGCTCTTTCTCAGCGACTTCTAGCCAGAATTAAACGAAACTTTATGGGAAGCTTTTTAACCCAGAGGATTTGTGGACATTACTAGGGTGATCCGTTTCAATGATTCTCAGTGTTATGGGACTTTGAAGATTTTTGAAATAAGTTTACAGAGCACACTTCCTGTCCATGCTACTTCTCTGCACCTGGCTAGCTTTCAATAAAACTTTAAAGGAAGCTGTATTGCAAAAATGCGATGTGCATATTACTAGGACGTTCCGCTTGAATGATTCTTCTTGTACTGATGGGACTTTGAAGTTTTCTGAAATTAATATATAGTTATGGGTTTGAATATGATATAATGTGATATAGTGTGCAATTCTTGTCCGGGCTAAATTTCTCAGCAATTAATGGCCTTATTTAAATAAAACTTTATAGGAAACTTCATTACCAAAGAGAGGTTGGCATATTACAAGAATGTTCCGCTTTAGTGATTTTCCTTAGAGTTATTGGACTTTGAAGATTACAAATGTCATGTCCATTACTCTGGAACTGCTGTATGAAATTCAGTGATACTTGATCAGTATTTAAATAACTAGGATGAAATAACCATATTGCAGTAATGATACATCACTTGGATTTATTTTACAGTTCTGGACCTTTGATATTTTTTTCATTTTCGCATCATCTGCCTGTTCAGAAGTATGGTATTTTGTGGCATGCTCACATACAGTTTTGATGTCAGATTTTGTCATTAGGTTATAGTGATTTTTAGTCATTGTAATTCATTTGCCCTGCTCACTTCTTGCAGAAATCGTACAGATTCCGTGCGGCATCCGTGCAGAGGCCGTGTGGCTTTTTAAACAACTGAAATTGTTGTACTTTCAGTTACACAAAGCCGTAGAGGCTACGGTACCCGAAACTCCTTACGATATCGTACGAAAATTGCAAGGCTTCCTCAAGGAGGCTCTACGGAAAGGGAGTAACGGTCATTTTACGGGCGCCGTAGACGCATCTTAGTCCAGATGTAAACAAGGTATCACAGTAAAAAAACTGTGCCATATGTTTAAAAGGGAACACTTGACACAGGTCCTTAGTAATCGGTTGAAGTCCTTAGTAATCGGTTGAAGAGCTTTTACAACTTCAAACAGTTGTGCGTATGTTTTGTTCCAGTAATATACAAATTGTAATTAAATACAGATAAAACATAAATTAATTCATGTGTCATATTCCTCTGGGCGTGGGTGACAAATATAAAGATATTAAGTGCTGACGTCTGTGTTAATCATAATAACTTTGTAATTAAATGAAAGCGCTGTATTGTGAATACGTTATGATGTGCATAGACCAGTCAACAAAGGTGGAACAAAGCAGCACTGGAGGCAGTTCTTATTGAATCGTGTAGTCTTAACAAATAAGTTGTCTTTACATGTTTAATATGAACATTGTCACACTACACTTAAATACGGAAAGTTGTGTCTTCGCATGTAATACATTTGCTGTAGAAAATGCGAACTATTTGACTTCTACCAGGATTATGTTTTATTGAGGAGTACCAGCACAAACAATGTAATATTTGATAAACGAATATTCGAAAAGTTCAGCTACTCCTTATTGAAAATGAGTGTAAAATAATTATAAATTCGGAATCTGACATTTGAAGACGTCAATCAAAAAGCCGTACATTTCGTAATACACATTTTAAGACCTTTTCGATTCAAGAGATAATGATCGTTAACCATCTGTAAACATTGTTACATTATTGGATACAAGTATTGTTTTATTTCATTTCTATTTAAAGCACCGTAGATGACATTAAAAAAATAAAACATAGAATAAACCGTTCAACCTTACTGCATTTAATTACAGGTTCTAAATACACTTAAGAAAGGGAAACTCAAATTTCTGAAGTACAACACCATATGTATGTGCCCAACATCTGTAATTAGATGAAATGAAACAGTGAATAATTAAAAATGAATGAAAAGCAAATCTCTCAACATTACAACCTCCCTTTAGCAGCAAGAAAAGACAAATGTTAATGTTCACGTGTGCCTCGCGAATGTTAAGACTGGTATCACTCACTAACTCACACACTATCTCACTCATACACTCAGTCACTCAATCCGTCAAACAACCACCAACCAATCAACCAACTAACCAATCAATAAACCAACCAACAAATCAATAAATATTCGAGCACTCAATCAATCATTTGAACAATCACAAATCCACTAACTCTCTTACATACTTTCATGTAATCAACCCAGCAACCTATCAATCCAGCAATCAACGCAGTCCAGCATAACGCTAGAATAGTATGCCTTAAAAATATTGACAAACTTTAAATATATGTATTTGCATTCTTTATACAAAGTTAAATTTCTTTTTTTAATTTAGCAACGTTCCTGTCAATTTCAATATTGGTACTGTCATTAATGTCACATGATCCTTGGCGGAATGGATTTTCTCTGTTGGAGCAAATTAGTCGTATTAATGCAGTTTTATGGGCACTTAACCCTTCCTCTGGTTGATACTACACAGCTGGATATGTCTGCACTTATCACGTCTACTGTCTATCTGCTGTCAGTGGTGACCTATTTTACTTTCGATGTTGTTCCGATTTACGTGTTGTCTCTACGCGCCCTCACTTGTGCTACGTAACGCTTTGACAGATGTTGATTCAGATGTTGATTACATGACCAATTCGGCAGCGTAGGTCAATGTCTGCTTTAATAGTATCGTAGATAGCGTATGCACACTTTTGCATGACAAAACAACCGTTAAGCTGTCTATATTTTAAAGTATGTGTTAATAAGCTAGTATGACTCTTAAATAGATATAAACAATTAAATTAAAAACGTCTTAAACGTATTTGCTAATGCTAGTTATTGGCTGTCAAAATGTAATTAAACGATGCGGAACTACATAAACATGTACTAGAGAAAAGGTATCTATGATTGTAATTAACGCTTCCACGAATGTCAATCATATGCAGTCTGCAATTGTATCCATTCACTGCACTTGGATATCATGTGTTTAACGGTTAAACTATTTCACAGAAAAAAAACACGTTGTAATGTTTGTGATATTATATTAATGGAAATTCATCCGTTTACAATAGCTAGGCAGGAGTGTAAACTATGCGTGACAAATTCTGGAAAGGTCTATTTGAAATGGAAGGATCGCGCAAGAGATCAAGCTATATTACCTGGCAATATTTATCCGAAAATGAACCATTCGCAGCAGTCCCATGCCTTGCGTATCGTTTAATGATGGGTGTATATAAGAACGTTAAAACATAACGTTAAAATACATGTTCATGCTTTATTACATTAACATACATGTATGGTATAAATACAAGTGTGTGCACAATGGACGCTTCCACAAATGTCATTCATATTTAAATTAATCTCTAACATTATCCAATCATCGTACTAGAATATCACGTGTTTAGCCGTTAAACTTTTTCATACAATAGAGGACGTGCATAATGTTTGCTTTCTTAAATGAGCACGTGGTAATGTTTGTGATTTTCGATGTTTGGAAATTAATCCTTTAACAATAGGAGCTTCAACTATTCGTGAAAAAACCCCGATCTGTCTATTTGCTCTATACATACTTCAATTAAGGATATTGGTCATAGGCATTGCAATACCCTTTGCTGTGCATGGCAATATATTTTCAAACTCCAACTGCTCCAACTGCAGCAGCAGTAGAAAAACAACCTTATTAACATCAAAAGGCTCTTCATTTCGGATAAATGATGAATTGCCCATAGGGCATCGTCCAAAACACCGTAAACGTCCAGTCCATACTAATAATATATTTGAAAACACTTATATACGAACATTTGAAAATTGTTGTTTAAAATAAATGACTTTGTCAAGCCTCCGGGTAATCGTTTTATTACATGAGTACCACGGCCACCAAACGCTCCTGTGTGGCACCAGCTGGTGGCTCGGAGAAAACTTGTATCAGCTTGTCCGCATTTGTGACAGCAACGGTGAGGTAAGATTTGTTTGCATTCATGTTTTAAGGCATTTTATAAAAATTCTGAGAGTCATTCGACCCTAAATGTAATTACAAAACATATATGCGAAGTAGAGAACAGCAATTCTGCGTTTAGAAAAAAAACTTGTGTCGAAAATCCTGACCCATGGTCGATAGAGAACGAAGAAAATAACGAAGAAAAGTCTCTAAAATGAGCCATTTGCATATACTACCCATACTCAAAATAAAAATCCCATACATGCCCCGCAGATCATTTGCAACATTTTTCAAGTGAGGCTTCCTTACCAAGAGGAGGTGTGCATATCCACTGGAGATTCCGCCTCAATGATTTTTCTCAGAGGGTCTTTGAAATTAGTGACTAGTGCACAATTCTTGCCCGGGTTATTTCTCAGCAACTACTGACCAGAATTCAACTAAACTTAATGGACTTACCGTTACAGAGAGGAGGTGTGCATATTACTAGGTCGTTCCGCTTCAATAATTTTTCTCAGAGTTAAGGGACTTTGAAGATTTAGTGACTGGGAAACCCATGCGATATGCGATATTTGCGCATATAATTGAGAACACTCGCATATAAATGTTAATCGATGCGATTTTACGTCGCACCGCCATTTTTTATTTCGAATCGAAAAACTATGCAGTACAATACAAATGGCTTGGTCTGCTGTGCAGTTTTTTCACTATGCTGTGAGATGTTATATGAACATAAATCATATTTCCTGATAAGAGCATAGACATTTCAACGTCATGATTGTTGTTATGTTTCGTACGCGTAAAGTGTTAAGTTAGACTATCAAAAATATAATTACTGTAAATCCCATAAAAATCAGATAAAATTCCATAGATTTTTGAAAAATCCAATAGACGTTTGTGATGATGAGCAATTCCCAGTCACTGAAGATTCTCAAATTAATAAATTTTGCTCAATTCTTGTCCGGGCTCTTTCTCAGCGACTTCTAGCCAGAATTAAACGAAACTTTATGGGAAGCTTTTTAACCCAGAGGATTTGTGGACATTACTAGGGTGATCCGTTTCAATGATTCTCAGTGTTATGGGACTTTGAAGATTTTTGAAATAAGTTTACAGAGCACACTTCCTGTCCATGCTACTTCTCTGCACCTGGCTAGCTTTCAATAAAACTTTAAAGGAAGCTGTATTGCAAAAATGCGATGTGCATATTACTAGGACGTTCCGCTTGAATGATTCTTCTTGTACTGATGGGACTTTGAAGTTTTCTGAAATTAATATATAGTTATGGGTTTGAATATGATATAATGTGATATAGTGTGCAATTCTTGTCCGGGCTAAATTTCTCAGCAATTAATGGCCTTATTTAAATAAAACTTTATAGGAAACTTCATTACCAAAGAGAGGTTGGCATATTACAAGAATGTTCCGCTTTAGTGATTTTCCTTAGAGTTATTGGACTTTGAAGATTACAAATGTCATGTCCATTACTCTGGAACTGCTGTATGAAATTCAGTGATACTTGATCAGTATTTAAATAACTAGGATGAAATAACCATATTGCAGTAATGATACATCACTTGGATTTATTTTACAGTTCTGGACCTTTGATATTTTTTTCATTTTCGCATCATCTGCCTGTTCAGAAGTATGGTATTTTGTGGCATGCTCACATACAGTTTTGATGTCAGATTTTGTCATTAGGTTATAGTGATTTTTAGTCATTGTAATTCATTTGCCCTGCTCACTTCTTGCAGAAATCGTACAGATTCCGTGCGGCATCCGTGCAGAGGCCGTGTGGCTTTTTAAACAACTGAAATTGTTGTACTTTCAGTTACACAAAGCCGTAGAGGCTACGGCACCCGAAACTCCTTACGATATCGTACGAAAATTGCAAGGCTTCCTCAAGGAGGCTCTACGGAAAGGGAGTAACGGTCATTTTACGGGCGCCGTAGACGCATCTTAGTCCAGATGTAAACAAGGCATCACAGTAAAAAAACTGTGCCATATGTTTAAAAGGGAACACTTGACACAGGTCCTTAGTAATCGGTTGAAGTCCTTAGTAATCGGTTGAAGAGCTTTTACAACTTCAAACAGTTGTGCGTATGTTTTGTTCCAGTAATATACAAATTGTAATTAAATACAGATAAAACATAAATTAATTCATGTGTCATATTCCTCTGGGCGTGGGTGACAAATATAAAGATATTAAGTGCTGACGTCTGTGTTAATCATAATAACTTTGTAATTAAATGAAAGCGCTGTATTGTGAATACGTTATGATGTGCATAGACCAGTCAACAAAGGTGGAACAAAGCAGCACTGGAGGCAGTTCTTATTGAATCGTGTAGTCTTAACAAATAAGTTGTCTTTACATGTTTAATATGAACATTGTCACACTACACTTAAATACGGAAAGTTGTGTCTTCGCATGTAATACATTTGCTGTAGAAAATGCGAACTATTTGACTTCTACCAGGATTATGTTTTATTGAGGAGTACCAGCACAAACAATGTAATATTTGATAAACGAATATTCGAAAAGTTCAGCTACTCCTTATTGAAAATGAGTGTAAAATAATTCTAAATTCGGAATCTGCCATTTGAAGACGTCAATCAAAAAGCCGTACATTTCGTAATACACATTTTAAGACCTTTTCGATTCAAGAGATAATGATCGTTAACCATCTGTAAACATTGTTACATTATTGGATACAAGTATTGTTTTATTTCATTTCTATTTAAAGCACCGTAGATGACATTAAAAAAATAAAACATAGAATAAACCGTTCAACCTTACTGCATTTAATTACAGGTTCTAAATACACTTAAGAAAGGGAAACTCAAATTTCTGAAGTACAACACCATATGTATGTGCCCAACATCTGTAATTAGATGAAATGAAACAGTGAATAATTAAAAATGAATGAAAAGCAAATCTCTCAACATTACAACCTCCCTTTAGCAGCAAGAAAAGACAAATGTTAATGTTCACGTGTGCCTCGCGAATGTTAAGACTGGTATCACTCACTAACTCACACACTATCTCACTCATACACTCAGTCACTCAATCCGTCAAACAACCACCAACCAATCAACCAACTAACCAATCAATAAACCAACCAACAAATCAATAAATATTCGAGCACTCAATCAATCATTTGAACAATCACAAATCCACTAACTCTCTTACATACTTTCATGTAATCAACCCAGCAACCTATCAATCCAGCAATCAACGCAGTCCAGCATAACGCTAGAATAGTATGCCTTAAAAATATTGACAAACTTTAAATATATGTATTTGCATTCTTTATACAAAGTTAAATTTCTTTTTTTAATTTAGCAACGTTCCTGTCAATTTCAATATTGGTACTGTCATTAATGTCACATGATCCTTGGCGGAATGGATTTTCTCTGTTGGAGCAAATTAGTCGTATTAATGCAGTTTTATGGGCACTTAACCCTTCCTCTGGTTGATACTACACAGCTGGATATGTCTGCACTTATCACGTCTACTGTCTATCTGCTGTCAGTGGTGACCTATTTTACTTTCGATGTTGTTCCGATTTACGTGTTGTCTCTACGCGCCCTCACTTGTGCTACGTAACGCTTTGACAGATGTTGATTCAGATGTTGATTACATGACCAATTCGGCAGCGTAGGTCAATGTCTGCTTTAATAGTATCGTAGATAGCGTATGCACACTTTTGCATGACAAAACAACCGTTAAGCTGTCTATATTTTAAAGTATGTGTTAATAAGCTAGTATGACTCTTAAATAGATATAAACAATTAAATTAAAAACGTCTTAAACGTATTTGCTAATGCTAGTTATTGGCTGTCAAAATGTAATTAAACGATGCGGAACTACATAAACATGTACTAGAGACAGGTATCTATGATTGTAATTAACGCTTCCACGAATGTCAATCATATGCAGTCTGCAATTGTATCCATTCACTGCACTTGGATATCATGTGTTTAACGGTTAAACTAATTCACAGAAAAAAAACACGTTGTAATGTTTGTGATATTATATTAATGGAAATTCATCCGTTTACAATAGCTAGGCAGGAGTGTAAACTATGCGTGACAAATTCTGGAAAGGTCTATTTGAAATGGAAGGATCGCGCAAGAGATCAAGCTATATTACCTGGCAATATTTATCCGAAAATGAACCATTCGCAGCAGTCCCATGCCTTGCGTATCGTTTAATGATGGGTGTATATAAGAACGTTAAAACATAACGTTAAAATACATGTTCATGCTTTATTACATTAACATACATGTATGGTATAAATACAAGTGTGTGCACAATGGACGCTTCCACAAATGTCATTCATATTTAAATTAATCTCTAACATTATCCAATCATCGTACTAGAATATCACGTGTTTAGCCGTTAAACTTTTTCATACAATAGAGGACGTGCATAATGTTTGCTTTCTTAAATGAGCACGTGGTAATGTTTGTGATTTTCGATGTTTGGAAATTAATCCTTTAACAATAGGAGCTTCAACTATTCGTGAAAAAACCCCGATCTGTCTATTTGCTCTATACATACTTCAATTAAGGATATTGGTCATAGGCATTGCAATACCCTTTGCTGTGCATGGCAATATATTTTCAAACTCCAACTGCTCCAACTGCAGCAGCAGTAGAAAAACAACCTTATTAACATCAAAAGGCTCTTCATTTCGGATAAATGATGAATTGCCCATAGGGCATCGTCCAAAACACCGTAAACGTCCAGTCCATACTAATAATATATTTGAAAACACTTATATACGAACATTTGAAAATTGTTGTTTAAAATAAATGACTTTGTCAAGCCTCCGGGTAATCGTTTTATTACATGAGTACCACGGCCACCAAACGCTCCTGTGTGGCACCAGCTGGTGGCTCGGAGAAAACTTGTATCAGCTTGTCCGCTTTTGTGACAGCAACGGTGAGGTAAGATTTGTTTGCATTCATGTTTTAAGGCATTTTATAAAAATTCTGAGAGTCATTCGACTCTAAATGTAATTACAAAACATATATGCGAAGTAGAGAACAGCAATTCTGCGTTTAGAAAAAAAACTTGTGTCGAAAATCCTGACCCATGGTCGATAGAGAACGAAGAAAATAACGAAGAAAAGTCTCTAAAATGAGCCATTTGCATATACTACCCATACTCAAAATAAAAATCCCATACATGCCCCGCAGATCATTTGCAACATTTTTCAAGTGAGGCTTCCTTACCAAGAGGAGGTGTGCATATCCACTGGAGATTCCGCCTCAATGATTTTTCTCAGAGGGTCTTTGAAATTAGTGACTAGTGCACAATTCTTGCCCGGGTTATTTCTCAGCAACTACTGACCAGAATTCAACTAAACTTAATGGACTTACCGTTACAGAGAGGAGGTGTGCATATTACTAGGTCGTTCCGCTTCAATAATTTTTCTCAGAGTTAAGGGACTTTGAAGATTTAGTGACTGGGAAACCCATGCGATATGCGATATTTGCGCATATAATTGAGAACACTCGCATATAAATGTTAATCGATGCGATTTTACGTCGCACCGCCATTTTTTATTTCGAATCGAAAAACTATGCAGTACAATACAAATGGCTTGGTCTGCTGTGCAGTTTTTTCACTATGCTGTGAGATGTTATATGAACATAAATCATATTTCCTGATAAGAGCATAGACATTTCAACGTCATGATTGTTGTTATGTTTCGTACGCGTAAAGTGTTAAGTTAGACTATCAAAAATATAATTACTGTAAATCCCATAAAAATCAGATAAAATTCCATAGATTTTTGAAAAATCCAATAGACGTTTGTGATGATGAGCAATTCCCAGTCACTGAAGATTCTCAAATTAATAAATTTTGCTCAATTCTTGTCCGGGCTATTTCTCAGCGACTTCTAGCCAGAATTAAACGAAACTTTATGGGAAGCTTTTTAACCCAGAGGATTTGTGGACATTACTAGGGTGATCCGTTTCAATGATTCTCAGTGTTATGGGACTTTGAAGATTTTTGAAATAAGTTTACAGAGCACACTTCCTGTCCATGCTACTTCTCTGCACCTGGCTAGCTTTCAATAAAACTTTAAAGGAAGCTGTATTGCAAAAATGCGATGTGCATATTACTAGGACGTTCCGCTTGAATGATTCTTCTTGTACTGATGGGACTTTGAAGTTTTCTGAAATTAATATATAGTTTTGGGTTTGAATATGATATAATGTGATATAGTGTGCAATTCTTTTCCGGGCTAAATTTCTCAGCAATTAATGGCCTTATTTAAATAAAACTTTATAGGAAACTTCATTACCAAAGAGAGGTTGGCATATTACAAGAATGTTCCGCTTTAGTGATTTTCCTTAGAGTTATTGGACTTTGAAGATTACAAATGTCATGTCCATTACTCTGGAACTGCTGTATGAAATTCAGTGATACTTGATCAGTATTTAAATAACTAGGATGAAATAACCATATTGCAGTAATGATACATCACTTGGATTTATTTTACAGTTCTGGACCTTTGATATTTTTTTCATTTTCGCATCATCTGCCTGTTCAGAAGTATGGTATTTTGTGGCATGCTCACATACAGTTTTGATGTCAGATTTTGTCATTAGGTTATAGTGATTTTTAGTCATTGTAATTCATTTGCCCTGCTCACTTCTTGCAGAAATCGTACAGATTCCGTGCGGCATCCGTGCAGAGGCCGTGTGGCTTTTTAAACAACTGAAATTGTTGTACTTTCAGTTACACAAAGCCGTAGAGGCTACGGCACCCGAAACTCCTTACGATATCGTACGAAAATTGCAAGGCTTCCTCAAGGAGGCTCTACGGAAAGGGAGTAACGGTCATTTTACGGGCGCCGTAGACGCATCTTAGTCCAGATGTAAACAAGGCATCACAGTAAAAAAACTGTGCCATATGTTTAAAAGGGAACACTTGACACAGGTCCTTAGTAATCGGTTGAAGTCCTTAGTAATCGGTTGAAGAGCTTTTACAACTTCAAACAGTTGTGCGTATGTTTTGTTCCAGTAATATACAAATTGTAATTAAATACAGATAAAACATAAATTAATTCATGTGTCATATTCCTCTGGGCGTGGGTGACAAATATAAAGATATTAAGTGCTGACGTCTGTGTTAATCATAATAACTTTGTAATTAAATGAAAGCGCTGTATTGTGAATACGTTATGATGTGCATAGACCAGTCAACAAAGGTGGAACAAAGCAGCACTGGAGGCAGTTCTTATTGAATCGTGTAGTCTTAACAAATAAGTTGTCTTTACATGTTTAATATGAACATTGTCACACTACACTTAAATACGGAAAGTTGTGTCTTCGCATGTAATACATTTGCTGTAGAAAATGCGAACTATTTGACTTCTACCAGGATTATGTTTTATTGAGGAGTACCAGCACAAACAATGTAATATTTGATAAACGAATATTCGAAAAGTTCAGCTACTCCTTATTGAAAATGAGTGTAAAATAATTCTAAATTCGGAATCTGCCATTTGAAGACGTCAATCAAAAAGCCGTACATTTCGTAATACACATTTTAAGACCTTTTCGATTCAAGAGATAATGATCGTTAACCATCTGTAAACATTGTTACATTATTGGATACAAGTATTGTTTTATTTCATTTCTATTTAAAGCACCGTAGATGACATTAAAAAAATAAAACATAGAATAAACCGTTCAACCTTACTGCATTTAATTACAGGTTCTAAATACACTTAAGAAAGGGAAACTCAAATTTCTGAAGTACAACACCATATGTATGTGCCCAACATCTGTAATTAGATGAAATGAAACAGTGAATAATTAAAAATGAATGAAAAGCAAATCTCTCAACATTACAACCTCCCTTTAGCAGCAAGAAAAGACAAATGTTAATGTTCACGTGTGCCTCGCGAATGTTAAGACTGGTATCACTCACTAACTCACACACTATCTCACTCATACACTCAGTCACTCAATCCGTCAAACAACCACCAACCAATCAACCAACTAACCAATCAATAAACCAACCAACAAATCAATAAATATTCGAGCACTCAATCAATCATTTGAACAATCACAAATCCACTAACTCTCTTACATACTTTCATGTAATCAACCCAGCAACCTATCAATCCAGCAATCAACGCAGTCCAGCATAACGCTAGAATAGTATGCCTTAAAAATATTGACAAACTTTAAATATATGTATTTGCATTCTTTATACAAAGTTAAATTTCTTTTTTTAATTTAGCAACGTTCCTGTCAATTTCAATATTGGTACTGTCATTAATGTCACATGATCCTTGGCGGAATGGATTTTCTCTGTTGGAGCAAATTAGTCGTATTAATGCAGTTTTATGGGCACTTAACCCTTCCTCTGGTTGATACTACACAGCTGGATATGTCTGCACTTATCACGTCTACTGTCTATCTGCTGTCAGTGGTGACCTATTTTACTTTCGATGTTGTTCCGATTTACGTGTTGTCTCTACGCGCCCTCACTTGTGCTACGTAACGCTTTGACAGATGTTGATTCAGATGTTGATTACATGACCAATTCGGCAGCGTAGGTCAATGTCTGCTTTAATAGTATCGTAGATAGCGTATGCACACTTTTGCATGACAAAACAACCGTTAAGCTGTCTATATTTTAAAGTATGTGTTAATAAGCTAGTATGACTCTTAAATAGATATAAACAATTAAATTAAAAACGTCTTAAACGTATTTGCTAATGCTAGTTATTGGCTGTCAAAATGTAATTAAACGATGCGGAACTACATAAACATGTACTAGAGACAGGTATCTATGATTGTAATTAACGCTTCCACGAATGTCAATCATATGCAGTCTGCAATTGTATCCATTCACTGCACTTGGATATCATGTGTTTAACGGTTAAACTATTTCACAGAAAAAAAACACGTTGTAATGTTTGTGATATTATATTAATGGAAATTCATCCGTTTACAATAGCTAGGCAGGAGTGTAAACTATGCGTGACAAATTCTGGAAAGGTCTATTTGAAATGGAAGGATCGCGCAAGAGATCAAGCTATATTACCTGGCAATATTTATCCGAAAATGAACCATTCGCAGCAGTCCCATGCCTTGCGTATCGTTTAATGATGGGTGTATATAAGAACGTTAAAACATAACGTTAAAATACATGTTCATGCTTTATTACATTAACATACATGTATGGTATAAATACAAGTGTGTGCACAATGGACGCTTCCACAAATGTCATTCATATTTAAATTAATCTCTAACATTATCCAATCATCGTACTAGAATATCACGTGTTTAGCCGTTAAACTTTTTCATACAATAGAGGACGTGCATAATGTTTGCTTTCTTAAATGAGCACGTGGTAATGTTTGTGATTTTCGATGTTTGGAAATTAATCCTTTAACAATAGGAGCTTCAACTATTCGTGAAAAAACCCCGATCTGTCTATTTGCTCTATACATACTTCAATTAAGGATATTGGTCATAGGCATTGCAATACCCTTTGCTGTGCATGGCAATATATTTTCAAACTCCAACTGCTCCAACTGCAGCAGCAGTAGAAAAACAACCTTATTAACATCAAAAGGCTCTTCATTTCGGATAAATGATGAATTGCCCATAGGGCATCGTCCAAAACACCGTAAACGTCCAGTCCATACTAATAATATATTTGAAAACACTTATATACGAACATTTGAAAATTGTTGTTTAAAATAAATGACTTTGTCAAGCCTCCGGGTAATCGTTTTATTACATGAGTACCACGGCCACCAAACGCTCCTGTGTGGCACCAGCTGGTGGCTCGGAGAAAACTTGTATCAGCTTGTCCGCTTTTGTGACAGCAACGGTGAGGTAAGATTTGTTTGCATTCATGTTTTAAGGCATTTTATAAAAATTCTGAGAGTCATTCGACTCTAAATGTAATTACAAAACATATATGCGAAGTAGAGAACAGCAATTCTGCGTTTAGAAAAAAAACTTGTGTCGAAAATCCTGACCCATGGTCGATAGAGAACGAAGAAAATAACGAAGAAAAGTCTCTAAAATGAGCCATTTGCATATACTACCCATACTCAAAATAAAAATCCCATACATGCCCCGCAGATCATTTGCAACATTTTTCAAGTGAGGCTTCCTTACCAAGAGGAGGTGTGCATATCCACTGGAGATTCCGCCTCAATGATTTTTCTCAGAGGGTCTTTGAAATTAGTGACTAGTGCACAATTCTTGCCCGGGTTATTTCTCAGCAACTACTGACCAGAATTCAACTAAACTTAATGGACTTACCGTTACAGAGAGGAGGTGTGCATATTACTAGGTCGTTCCGCTTCAATAATTTTTCTCAGAGTTAAGGGACTTTGAAGATTTAGTGACTGGGAAACCCATGCGATATGCGATATTTGCGCATATAATTGAGAACACTCGCATATAAATGTTAATCGATGCGATTTTACGTCGCACCGCCATTTTTTATTTCGAATCGAAAAACTATGCAGTACAATACAAATGGCTTGGTCTGCTGTGCAGTTTTTTCACTATGCTGTGAGATGTTATATGAACATAAATCATATTTCCTGATAAGAGCATAGACATTTCAACGTCATGATTGTTGTTATGTTTCGTACGCGTAAAGTGTTAAGTTAGACTATCAAAAATATAATTACTGTAAATCCCATAAAAATCAGATAAAATTCCATAGATTTTTGAAAAATCCAATAGACGTTTGTGATGATGAGCAATTCCCAGTCACTGAAGATTCTCAAATTAATAAATTTTGCTCAATTCTTGTCCGGGCTATTTCTCAGCGACTTCTAGCCAGAATTAAACGAAACTTTATGGGAAGCTTTTTAACCCAGAGGATTTGTGGACATTACTAGGGTGATCCGTTTCAATGATTCTCAGTGTTATGGGACTTTGAAGATTTTTGAAATAAGTTTATAGAGCACACTTCCTGTCCATGCTACTTCTCTGCACCTGGCTAGCTTTCAATAAAACTTTAAAGGAAGCTGTATTGCAAAAATGCGATGTGCATATTACTAGGACGTTCCGCTTGAATGATTCTTCTTGTACTGATGGGACTTTGAAGTTTTCTGAAATTAATATATAGTTTTGGGTTTGAATATGATATAATGTGATATAGTGTGCAATTCTTTTCCGGGCTAAATTTCTCAGCAATTAATGGCCTTATTTAAATAAAACTTTATAGGAAACTTCATTACCAAAGAGAGGTTGGCATATTACAAGAATGTTCCGCTTTAGTGATTTTCCTTAGAGTTATTGGACTTTGAAGATTACAAATGTCATGTCCATTACTCTGGAACTGCTGTATGAAATTCAGTGATACTTGATCAGTATTTAAATAACTAGGATGAAATAACCATATTGCAGTAATGATACATCACTTGGATTTATTTTACAGTTCTGGACCTTTGATATTTTTTTCATTTTCGCATCATCTGCCTGTTCAGAAGTATGGTATTTTGTGGCATGCTCACATACAGTTTTGATGTCAGATTTTGTCATTAGGTTATAGTGATTTTTAGTCATTGTAATTCATTTGCCCTGCTCACTTCTTGCAGAAATCGTACAGATTCCGTGCGGCATCCGTGCAGAGGCCGTGTGGCTTTTTAAACAACTGAAATTGTTGTACTTTCAGTTACACAAAGCCGTAGAGGCTACGGCACCCGAAACTCCTTACGATATCGTACGAAAATTGCAAGGCTTCCTCAAGGAGGCTCTACGGAAAGGGAGTAACGGTCATTTTACGGGCGCCGTAGACGCATCTTAGTCCAGATGTAAACAAGGCATCACAGTAAAAAAACTGTGCCATATGTTTAAAAGGGAACACTTGACACAGGTCCTTAGTAATCGGTTGAAGTCCTTAGTAATCGGTTGAAGAGCTTTTACAACTTCAAACAGTTGTGCGTATGTTTTGTTCCAGTAATATACAAATTGTAATTAAATACAGATAAAACATAAATTAATTCATGTGTCATATTCCTCTGGGCGTGGGTGACAAATATAAAGATATTAAGTGCTGACGTCTGTGTTAATCATAATAACTTTGTAATTAAATGAAAGCGCTGTATTGTGAATACGTTATGATGTGCATAGACCAGTCAACAAAGGTGGAACAAAGCAGCACTGGAGGCAGTTCTTATTGAATCGTGTAGTCTTAACAAATAAGTTGTCTTTACATGTTTAATATGAACATTGTCACACTACACTTAAATACGGAAAGTTGTGTCTTCGCATGTAATACATTTGCTGTAGAAAATGCGAACTATTTGACTTCTACCAGGATTATGTTTTATTGAGGAGTACCAGCACAAACAATGTAATATTTGATAAACGAATATTCGAAAAGTTCAGCTACTCCTTATTGAAAATGAGTGTAAAATAATTCTAAATTCGGAATCTGCCATTTGAAGACGTCAATCAAAAAGCCGTACATTTCGTAATACACATTTTAAGACCTTTTCGATTCAAGAGATAATGATCGTTAACCATCTGTAAACATTGTTACATTATTGGATACAAGTATTGTTTTATTTCATTTCTATTTAAAGCACCGTAGATGACATTAAAAAAATAAAACATAGAATAAACCGTTCAACCTTACTGCATTTAATTACAGGTTCTAAATACACTTAAGAAAGGGAAACTCAAATTTCTGAAGTACAACACCATATGTATGTGCCCAACATCTGTAATTAGATGAAATGAAACAGTGAATAATTAAAAATGAATGAAAAGCAAATCTCTCAACATTACAACCTCCCTTTAGCAGCAAGAAAAGACAAATGTTAATGTTCACGTGTGCCTCGCGAATGTTAAGACTGGTATCACTCACTAACTCACACACTATCTCACTCATACACTCAGTCACTCAATCCGTCAAACAACCACCAACCAATCAACCAACTAACCAATCAATAAACCAACCAACAAATCAATAAATATTCGAGCACTCAATCAATCATTTGAACAATCACAAATCCACTAACTCTCTTACATACTTTCATGTAATCAACCCAGCAACCTATCAATCCAGCAATCAACGCAGTCCAGCATAACGCTAGAATAGTATGCCTTAAAAATATTGACAAACTTTAAATATATGTATTTGCATTCTTTATACAAAGTTAAATTTCTTTTTTTAATTTAGCAACGTTCCTGTCAATTTCAATATTGGTACTGTCATTAATGTCACATGATCCTTGGCGGAATGGATTTTCTCTGTTGGAGCAAATTAGTCGTATTAATGCAGTTTTATGGGCACTTAACCCTTCCTCTGGTTGATACTACACAGCTGGATATGTCTGCACTTATCACGTCTACTGTCTATCTGCTGTCAGTGGTGACCTATTTTACTTTCGATGTTGTTCCGATTTACGTGTTGTCTCTACGCGCCCTCACTTGTGCTACGTAACGCTTTGACAGATGTTGATTCAGATGTTGATTACATGACCAATTCGGCAGCGTAGGTCAATGTCTGCTTTAATAGTATCGTAGATAGCGTATGCACACTTTTGCATGACAAAACAACCGTTAAGCTGTCTATATTTTAAAGTATGTGTTAATAAGCTAGTATGACTCTTAAATAGATTTTCAGTGTACGTTCATACACGGTGAAACTTCAATTTTAAAGATAAATTATGGGAGAGTATTTCAATTGTTATTTTCAATTTAAATTGTTTAATTTTACAATGTGTTTTACATTGCGAGTCTCTGTATTTAATTACGCATTGTTGCAGGCGTTCTGTTGAGTTATTTCGCGTAATCTACAGATTGATGTATGACATTTTCCTGTGAGCCAAAATCCTACCATGCTGTTTCTTGATAGTTTTTTATATAATAAATGTAAGTATATGTTAATTAATAATAAAAGAAATACATGCGTGTATTAAGCGAAACATGTATGGAAAAACGTTTTTTTTTAATTTACAGTAAAACGTTATTATAAAACGAATAAATGTATTATTATAAAGCCAGCAAGATTTGTGTTCTAAATTGACGAGATAATGTTTTTTTATTGGTATTTTGGTATGCAATCAACGTATTTCACATAGGTGCAGATGTATAACTAGGTGATGTCAACACTTGTCTATGCACTTGTATCATGTTTCAATCTGCACTGATGACAATTCGTGCTTTTAAGTGAACAGACTAAGCTATTAGCGTTTAGCGCTACGGGCTTGAAATGATTTCAATACATTGCGCCTGTCGAATGTCGTCTTAAATCTTGTCAAAAATGTATTCAAAAGGCTTCATGCTGTCAGGACCATTAAGCAATTTCTTTTGCTCCACGGGACAATTATATATTGACACTTTATATAAGTAACCCGAGCCCAAGGTATTGCACTGACCAATTGCAGGAATAATTAACGTCGCTATAGATGTACAACGAATAAAACATTCATACACGGAAAATGAACTTAAATTATCAGGACAATTGTCTTGTATGCAGAAACAACTATGTGACGGATGCTTGGTAACCTGTCGAAGTGCTATAACAACTGCAAGCAGGAGTGCGAATGTTTTTAACAAATACTTTAAATAATGTAATTAAATAAATGTGAAATACAAATGGTAGCTCAATATATGTTACTTTGTTAATAATAATGCAAAAGTTACCAAATATATATCATGGAAAACGAACGTAGAGCTATACATTTACAGTGCTAATAATAATTAAAATGTTACAAAACAGATAAAACGAAAACAAAACGTGTATTGTTAGATGTATTGTTTGGAAAACATTACGTATAATCAAGCATGACTTTGGAAAAGTCTTCGCTGGTCATATTCCTGTTGGCGTGGCTGACAAATAATAGTGCTGACTTCAGTGTTAATCATATGAACATCTGAAATAATTACAAGCTTGATATTGTGATAACGTCAAGATGTGCTTACACCAGTCATCATATGTGGATTACTTTTAACTTCGAATATTTAAAAAATTCGCCTCCTGAAAATAGGATACCGTAAATTTCAATTACCACACGGTGGTACTAATCACGTTTGCTGGTGATTCGTCTATGGATACAATGTATTATCAGTTCTTTTTCATTTGATTTAAGACAGGTTGAGCTGTTGCATTTATATGGCATAGTCTGTTATTTAGTTTTCACTCACATTATCAATAAACGGAAAAACTTATTCTATAAGTTCTTTCTGGTAAACCAGCTTACCCAGGAAAAGTGTCAGTAGGTTAACTGACCGCCGTTAAATGATTGAAATACTGTTGAATACTGCTAGTGGTGGTGGTGGTGGTGGTGGTGGTGGTGGTGGTGGTGGTGGTGGTGGTGGTGGTGGTGGTGGTGGTGGTGGTGGTGGTGGTGGTGGTGGTGGTGGTGGTGGTGGTGGTGGTGGTGGTGGTGGTGGTGGTGGTGGTGGTGGTGGTGGTGGTGGTGGTGGTGGTGGTGGTGGTGGTGGTGGTGGTGGTGGTGGTGGTGGTGGTGGTGGTGGTGGTGGTGGTGGTGGTGGTGGTGGTGGTGGTGGTGGTAGTGGTAGTGGTAGTGGTAGTGGTAGTGGTAGTGGTAGTGGTAGTGGTAGTGGTAGTGGTAGTGGTAGTAGTAGTAGTAGTAGTAGTAGTAGTAGTAGTAGAAGTTAATAACTTGTGATTTGTGTATTGTGTTGATGGTCATCGGGTAAAATCGTATGCAGCCCTCGATATAAGACAACTCGTTATGTACCAGAGATATCATAGACAAGTGAGTGTGAAGGATGATGTGTTGGTTATATGTATTGACCTCTAACATGAACGTGCCTACAGGTACTAATTAATGACACAATGACTCATTTATAGTCGGTTTAAATGTTGTTGATAATCAGGGGATTAACCATATACTGAAAATAGGGGGAATCGTGATTTTCTTTTTATAAACACGCTGCAATCATGTCTAATCATATATCGTCTGATTTACCTATATTGACTCGTCGATGTTTATAACGGTTCTCACTTGCACTTTCACCGACCGTACTTCAGCTGTGTATTCGTCTAAGGAAAATGCATCACATTATCAAAACATTGATCTGCATTATGTTGAGACAGATACCTTACAACTAAAATTTAACTCTTTGCACTTGATTAAGGGACCTGTTCTTATATTTATTAATTGAGAATTTACCAAAAAAAATTAAAGAAAATAATGTATATATACAAGCAAAATAGCGCTGCAATTGATATATATATATAGGAAAACACGTCAATGTTTCGTTAGCGAAAAATCATCAGTTGATCTCGTTTCTTGTTTATGTTATTTTACGCTGTTCTTGTTATAATATGTGTCCTCTTTAGTTCATATTTGTCCCGTTTAGACGTTTAATGGCATAATTAAAAAAGTGTGAACGGTATGGCTTATAAAATAGCTGCATCATTCCCCAAAAAGCATTATTAAATATAAAGAATATTAATGCGTTTTGGCCACTCTCCTTTTATAATTTTTATATCAGCTATACTTATATATTTCTAGACAACACAACCTCTTCAAGAAACTTGCTAACTTGCTAGACCTTATGTCTGCTACATGTCGCTTCATTGTATATTTATTTGGAATGACGATTTTATTTCTGAATTTCAGAGACACGTTACAGATTGAGACACAATCCAACGGTCATAATCTGTCAATCAGTGTCATTGAAATTGTCTGTTTTAAGATTATATCGATATGTGTTTATATTAATATCATGGTAATTATCAAAATACCATAGTTTATTATATACAGCTCGATTGTCGATTGTGTATTAAACGTTAAAAAACGGTGTATTAAACGTTAAAAAACGGCTAGGCGGTTCACAAATTCCGTATCCGCTACTAGCGTTATCTGTTTCCACATTATACTAATTGTTAAATACTAGTTTTTGTATGTCAAAACAAACATACGGCTAAATTCTGCAAGTATCGTAATGCATATTTAGTAATTTATAATTGTCGATATCGTGCGTAGCTCTACCTTGGGATCTAATTTTGTGCAAAAACATATCATATTATTCAAATGAATTGCTTTCCTAAAAGGCCTAGTTTAATTCTTCTTTATTTGAACCCCCTCCCTCCCCCCAAATCTGGGGTATTGTACCCTTGTGTATTGGCACCCTGCTGTGATCACAGTGTGGCGACCCTTATCAGCTGATATCAATACACTGCTGCAGAGGAAACAGTGCATCTAGCCATTGCTAAGCCAGCTGAGAGAAAAGATTGCAGATAATGAGAATAGATTTTATGGCGGACCAATACACAGAGTGGAATAACCCACCTAGACACCAGACATTCATTTAGCTCTTGCTACGAACGTCTCTCCCTGAAGATATTGAAAATTCTTGAGCAGAAATTCTTAGAAAGTTTCAGAATACGGACCCAAATACAACATTTCTTTCAGCACCTTTCAAAATAATATTGAGCAAGAGAAAAATGCGGAAACCGCATTAAAGCCGGGTTTTTTATTTTGCCAATGAGGCTACATGTACAAGTCAATGTTGGTTAAGAAGTATGGAAGTTTCATGTCGTTGATCTAAATTGTATGTAGTGTGGTGAGACTTTGCAAAAATTTGGTCTCAAAATAAAATGGGAAAAGTGTGGACTAGAGAGATGGCATTAAATTACTGACATAATATGTTTGTTTCTATGCAATGTTGCATATTTGCATTTAAGAAAGTGTCCGTCAAAGGAACTTTTCTCCACTGGACATGCTATCTTTTATGTGTGTGGAAAATAATGATCAAATGCAAGATGGATGAAAATGTTCCTTGAATGGTTACTCATGGTTAAATGTGAAATTGAAAATGTAAAATGTAAGATATTGTGATGACATGATATTTGTATTTTAAACCTCAGTACAAGTGTCAGTAATAAAGGACAGTTTTAAACTAGAGCTATTTCAGGAGTGAAGTATTAGCCTTATAAACAGCTCTGGCGGCCATCTTATGCAGTGAGGCGGGACTATTTGAATACGTTTGGCTGGCGGCCATCTTATGCAGTGAGGCGGGACTATTTGAATACGTTTGGCTGGCGGCCATCTTATGCAGTGAGGCGGGACTATTTGAATACGTTTGGCTGGCGGCCATCTTATGCAGTGAGGCGGGACTATTTGAATACGTTTGGTAGAGAATCATTAACGAACATTTGTGTACAATTATTTGAAAATCTAGCCATAGGTTTAGAAGAAAATGGCGTTTAGACATAATTCTATTTTTAGCTCTGGTGGCATCTTTTGCAGTGAATCGGAACCATTTTCACAGGTTTGGTACAGGACTATCCAAGGAACATTTTTGTAAAGTTTCATCAAGACTGACCAAGAACTTTTGAAAATATGACAGGAATACGAAAACTTTAACGCAAATTGTAAACGACGTCGCAACGCCAGCCCGCCCGACCGGTTTTCGCTAATCTATATGCCGAGATTTTTCGTTGAAATATCCGGATAAAACTCACGTTGGAATCACTCATTAAATTGTTAATGTAGGCTACATACTTTCGCGTTGGGATCACTCAGTACCGGTAAATAGTTTATACATACACTTTCTGAGATATTCGCTGTTATAAAAAGTTAATAAACATGCGTGCTTGTGGTAAACGTTCATACTACGGTGCTATAAAAGTTTTAATTAATTATAATTTATGTTCAAGGGCTTCTTATTTTGAAACACTCCGAAAAGCTATCGGATTAAGATCCCAGATAACAAAAAAAAAAAGTTTTCTCAACTGCAGTCCCTCAAACAAATTGAATCATCTAAGTTCAAATAGGGGAATGTTAACGACCAGCAACTTCGGATACATCAAGTGGTTACTGATATATTCGCAGACTTGATATAGAGAGGCAATAATTATTTCACGATGAATGTTTTGTTTGAAACATGTGCCATATGCTCTTGAGGTTTCGGTGATATAAGGAAAGGCCATATATAATCGTACTGATATGCTCTTGAAGTTTCGGTGATGAAATGAAATTATGAAACTCTGAGTGGTTATGATATTTCGGTAATACAAGTTTATATTCTGGCGCCTTATCACAAAAGTAATTTGCAAAATGTGAGCATATTTATATAGAGTATAATGATCAATAAGTGGGCCTTGGGTAGAGTTTATTGCATACATAAGGGTTTAATTTACAAACTTATATCACTTTCAAAACGGTTATGAATGTTACTCTCTAAAAGCAAATATATGTGCTGGGACTTCAAATATAAGGATGAAAAGAGACGAGCACTTTTTATTTCTTGTGAAGTAACAAAACACCTACGCAACACGACCACATTGCACAGTTAGTACTATTTACTTCGTGATTGATACTATCTGCCTAGATAAATAAAAAATGTTCATGTCTTTTCTTCAAACGCCGCAACAAATGTTCATAAACCAATATATACTATTTTGACTGAGTAAGAATTTCACAATTGTAACAGGTTAAGAAACGCACGTATAAAAAAAATAACGAAAATCAAGCAGCAGTCAAATAACTTTGATAACATCGTAGGCACTTTGGTTCTTTGTAGTTATCGATTAGCGAAACAACAATGTACTATTAAACAACTTAGAAACAAACAACAAAAACGAAAATAACCGGCTTGACAATACAATACATTACATCAAGAGGTACTGAGTTAAACCTTAATATTTTCCTAAGTATGTATCATTTATATTTTCTGAAGCATTATTATGTACATACGATACTATGGTGCTCATTATAAAAAATTCATTGTGTATGTGTTTGTCAAAACTGTTTAACTAATTCCATTTATTGAGGAAAAACTATATATATCCTTCAAATCACAAACAACACAGGCAAATGAATTTGTTTCAATACATGCCCGAAAAAGATGGTCCATGTATTGTTGTTTTTATGTTTCAGGTTATTTGCATTATTGTTAATAGTTTCACTATGAGTCCTCGTATGTTTATATTTATCTTGTTACATTGTAATCACTATAAACATTATTATGTCAATACTAATTACAATTTATAATTACAATTTACATAGGTATCTAAATGTTACTTATAAACATGACATAGTTCAAACACAAGAATATGAACGCATATTCATTGAACTTTGTTCTTAATATATCCTTCCATTTTTTTAGAAATATATTTGGTATTATGTAAAACATGAACCCATACAAACCTACCTCACTGATCAAACATAACAACATAATATTAAAACTGTGAGCAAGAATGCCAAATTATTGGGTGTTTTTTATATCAAAAACGCTCTAATGTACTTCATATAGTGGAATTTCATTTAAACTACATTTAAATCGATATCAATTTATATATTATATATTTTGGCACTCGAAGAAATAAATTCTTCCTTATTTTATAAAGGCAAGTTAATGTGTTAATTTGTGCTTTCCGGCCAGTACTTTGTCATCATTTATCTGTTGGCACATTTCAGTCTTGTAAAAAGCACTCTCCACGCAATTATCTTTTCCTCTTCAGTCAAAAGATAATAGAAAAATTAACATATCCCCTGGATGATTGTCGGTACCATATAGATTTTGTTGTCCTCACTAATTTTAGAAGGACAATTATTATTGTACACGAAGACACTTTGTTAAAATTTTGGAAAGTGAACATGTCGTCAAAGAACATTTTGAGCATTTTGTAGTTTTATAGTATGTACAACCTCTTTATATTATATATTTAAAAAAAAAACGAACAATAATAAATAATCATGTTTTATAAGTTTTCAACACATGAATTATGTTTTGCCAAATGTAAATTACCTCATATAATATATTGGATATTTTTGACAATTGAATAATTTGTTACTGTACTATTTTCTGACCAATTACTACTTTATTTTGATTCAGAATGTAATTCTGGCACGTCTAGTTAAAAGTACAAAGCAAAATTTACGTGTTAGTTGTATTGTTCGTAAACATAGATTTTCTGTTACTCTCGTACAAATATGTTTACACCTAAGCTTCTATCAAACATCGTTGTGTATGATTAGAAAACAATCAATTTGAAGTCTAACCCCAAGGATGTTGACAAGTCTTTGGTCAACGTGTATCTGTGGCCGGAGATTGATCATGTTTAACGCAATTTCGATTCTATCAATGTTATATATTTACCTGATGATTGCAGAGCTAAAGATATATATAAACGCCTTATTAAATGTTATGATTGATTCATGCGTTGATGAAAGTTAAAATTGCACAATTATTTTTTAATAAAGAATTGACGCGTAAGCGTTGGTTATCACGGTAATAACCAAGGGTTTGGAGTTCCGATGCGTAGGAATTAAACTACAAGCATCGAATTTCCGGAACTATTTTCAACAACATTAGGCTCCGCCCATATATTGATGCAGAATAACCCATGGTTGATTTCCGTCTTTATCTACGGAAAACTAGCCGTGTACCGTGTTACAATAAAGGTTTAACTTCAGTTGGCCTCAAGTCTTTGTTTGTTTCACTAGAGAGAGTGAACAAAGAGTTATTCAGATAAAATGTCTAGCCACTTGAATCTCGGGGTCTCGTATAATAAAGCTGCATGAGTGCTAAAGAATCAATCTAGTATTTTACAGTAATATGACATTTCATTCAGATGTAGTGTCCGAAAAGCTTCAAGCAATAAACGATACCAAATGATTAAGCTATGCACTTTTTAAGCCTGACATTAATAATACCAGCATTATATTTTGTAAAACGTTTTTTGATTGGTCTTGGTTCTGTTGGCCTTATCATGATTAGACATCGTCTTAACGTTAGTCTACAACCTTTTTCGTTCAGCGATTTATCTTGTTGGGGGACATTTGTATCATTTGTTTTGTTTTTAATGTTTTTTTCAAAAACCCTAACATGTTTTTACACATAATTATAGCTATTCTCTGGATTGTAATTGTCTTTGACACTCATCTGTACGACATTAAATACTAAGGAATTAAACTTCGTCGTTTATAGCATTTAGCAAACTATGACCATGCATTCTGCTGACCATTAGAAAAGACCAGATGCGCAAATGCAGTTTGTCGCGTAAAATAATTATTTTAGCACAATCTTTATTAATCCATTTTACATTATAATTAGTGTTATCTTGCCAAAACCTAAACACTATTTTGGCTTCACTTGCGAACGTAAATCAATTACTTTATACATATACATCGAGGAAAATTAACATAAAACAGTATGTTAAAGATTGTTGCAAAATGCAAATATGTATTCAAGGGGAGAAAGTTAACACTACGGACCTAGAAATATACTGTAAAAACCGTTTCGTTTATTAGTAATCATCAGTTGAAATTGATAAAATTATAAAGCGTTTGTAATACTGAACGAAGAATAGTTTGGAGTGTTTCAGTTGTTTTCGTTGAAACTGTTGACATCACGTGAAAAACTTACATAAAGTAATAATGCAGGATAAAATATAGAAGTCGGAATGACCGAGTGGTTAAGGCCTTTTAATCCGGAGATTCCGGGTTCGAAAACCAGTGTGACCCTTTTTTTTTATTTTCTTTTTTTTCCTAAATACTTTTCTTGTTATTTACTTGCGCTTCTTAGTTCCGATGCTTAAATCTGTCAAGTTAAGACATTTAATGGCAAACTTATAAAAATGCGAAAATCTGCGAACAAGTCCCTTTGCAGCATACGAGTAAGGACTTAAAGGTGCAAGCCAAGATCCGACTTAAATGCACGACCTCCGATGCGTAGGGTATTTTAGGATTTGAATTCAATCAGATTGATGTTCAAGCTAGTAAGTTAGTAATGCATAGCGTATTGAAGATGAACTATACTGCGCTGGATGTCTACTGGATAATTCACACCAAGGGATAAATGGGTACTAGATTTTTGTGTTTGCTGATAATGGTTAAATTGTTCTACATTTTAAAGTCATCAACACGTCATCTCTACGTTTGTTAACTGTATTCAATTTATTACCAAATGGGTTATGCGGGTTAAATAAACTTTAATGGTGTCACGCGCTGTGAGCTCTGAAATTAGCCTAACTTAAGATTGTTTGTTTCCGCCAACAGTCTAAACAGGAGATTGTACGGTTTGTATATCTGATATATATTTAGTTTGTATCAAATATGATCTTTTATGTATGTAATGGATATTGTTTTAACCGTCTATGAACTATCATATCTTCATATAAGTAGAAATGAACGTTTAGCTTGTGTTCACATTGACATAGTTATTGTTCTATTCAAAATTTGTTGTCTATCAATTTAGTTTAAACATATTTATTTCAAACAGTAATACATATGTACAATAGCGAAGCCTACAACGTTTATAAACAAGTACATGCTTGAATAGGATTAGAACAAAAGACATAGTCTGATAGGTTCTTCTCCAATGTCTGTCAATTTGGATAATATAGGAAAGCAATCTCTTCACACTGTGTGACAAACCAATCATACATGTAATTATGTACGTATGTTCCTAAGATATTGTCAATCTCGATCAAGAATCATCGATAATACCATTAAGCTAAGTACACATATGTGTCCGTTTGAAATAATCTGATTGCATTGCTGTAGATGCAGCCCCATGATTGATATATAAACTAATTTATATTGCATCTCATACATTGACTTCACTACTAATACTTTTCTCATTATATTTCTTCGGAGAGATGACTGAGCTATTTTGACAAATTGTTCTTGCAGCTTGAACCTCTTGCTCACGTTTATTAATCTGCTTATACAGGAATCAGTCATGTGTTTAAACCAACAATGTGACATTTAATTTAGTTGTAGTGTCTGTAAACCTTCAAGTGCGAAGCGATACCAAATTTGCTATGAACTTTCGAAACCTGATATTGTTCATAGCAGCTTTTCATTGTGAATGTGTGCTGATTTTTCATGTTCCTGGTAACACAATTATTCTTGACATTATCTTAGTATTAGGCTGCAACGTATGTGGCAGCACAAAACAAACATAAACAAGTTTAAATACACGTAACTGATTAGTAAAAATACTGTGTACTTTTTTGTTGACAGCGATTTTACACAATAAATCTAAATGAATCGTAAAAATTGAACTGAATGTTTCACTTCATAGCGTAAGCATCCCAAAGAACGTAACAAATTGTTGGGCGACATTTTAAATCTCTGCATCTTTTAAAGGGCTTCCACAATCACCACACTGTCAGTTATGGATCCCTAGATTGGCACGTTCCTGTGATAGTCATTATATTTTATAATTATGACTATTATTAAAACCATACCACCTTCAATAGTATGATCAAACGAAGATTTATGCAAGACCATATGACCATCTGCAATGACTTCGATTGCGTGCATGATCAGAGCAGCTATACAAGAGTTTTTCCGTTTGTAGTGTTTGGTGCATTTCATATGGCGAGCGGTTTAAGCTGAGTTAAAATTGTGATTTATGTATGATATTGATCTTTTCGGGTAAAGTTGGATGGCATCCTTGGTATAAGACAACTCGTTATGTGTCAGTTTAGTCATGCCAGCACTTGTCTGTATCAGAACAAATACTAGTGCGTGTGAAGCATGACTTGTGACGACTACTTACATTAACGTGTTAATTGCTACTATTGTGTCTAAATGTGTTAATGACACCATAATTCATTAATTGTATTATCGTATTCATTTATGGCAAATGCATCATACTATCAAAGGACTGCACTGCACCGTGTTAATAAAACTAATTTACAGCTGCAAAATGATCTCCTGTTAATGTTTCAAAATTTGATTCCGCGTTCGATGTCCAGTGATTAAAGGGGATATATACGATTTTAATATCAACATTTCATTCTTTTCATATTTTGAACAACACAAATGAGAGGACGAATATGATCGAGGAAAGTTAAAATAAAATAAAAACAAACAGTTATATGTACCATATGTCATCTTTTTTTATGAACTTCTTCATAACGACACATTTATTCCTATCGCAAGATCGATACCGACACATTTAATCGTATTTGTGACAGAAACAACAAACGTGTCCATGTGTCGTATGAACACATCTGCACAGAACTTGAGCCAACACGCAACAAATACTGGGGATTTTCCAATATTGTACATGTCTAATGTACATCAATGAATTTTCGTCAGGAAGACGAAAAGTATTTTAACGGTGTAAAGCTCTAATTTCAAGAATGTTTTGGTATACGTTCTTCTGAAATTTTTATTCTAGTTTGTTATTCATCAACGCTTTATGAGTTTAATGTTACTTGCATATGTTTCTATAAAATGTTGATGAGATCGTACATACCCTCTTTAAGCCGAATGACGTCATTATTACACGACTCATTTCAGAAAAAGGGTATATAATATATGGAATATTGCATTAGTATGGTGTTCGGAGAACTTGTATCAGTCTTGTTAATTATATCAAATAACATATCTGCGCTTCTCCTGTGATGTGTCTTTACCCATCCAACTCGATTGATACAAATTTCCAGAACACCATAGTAGTCTATTCACATTTACATTGTGTTATAGAAAGTAAAACAGGAGTCTAATATTCATGTTTGTGAAACGCTGATGATAGTGTATATAACGTTGATTATATGAATTAGAAATGTCATGGTATCAACGTCGTCATTAAACTTTTGGCATATTCTATATGTCTGGTCATTGGCTTAGTACGCTGTATGAATTTTACCTGTAGATCAGATCCAGGTATAGGAAGTTTGTAATTATTGTTATGTACTTGTTATTAAAATAATAATTATACACAATTAGTTATATTTATGTAATTATACTTTGGAATGAGAAGGAATGGCTGTTTATTTTCTATGAGATGTTTCATCCTTAAGGCACAACAAACCATATATATGCTGGCGAATACAATTTTCTCAGTATATTTCTGCATCATAATATCTACCTGTCGTTTCATAGCACTTATGCCGTACGAACAGTGGAAAGAAATAAAACAGCATAACACGTAATTTTGTTTTTGAAACTCACTGTCGGCCGCCCATGTCGTTACATCCTGGAACTATTCTTAAAATTCTTTAAAAAAAGTCACTTAGAATATAATTTTAATTAATTCCAAGTTGATGTTACATTTTTCTTAGCGAAAAAACTGTCTAAGAAAATAAAACAATTTTCGTTCATGACAATTTTCTATTTTTTATGAAATCGACTGCGTTTTCGGCTATGAGCGTGCGCATATAACAATTACCAAAAACCAAAATGGCTACCATAATTATGTGCGATCGTGTTTCGTATCGATATGCGAGTGTATTGTGGATTAAATGTGTCAGAAACACATTGTTATTGTTGTACATTACACAGTGCACTTTGTGTTTCGCAATATAAACGTTTATTGGAAATGTGCATACTATTTAAATGTGATATTTAAGGTAAGGAAATTCCCGAATGTAGGAACATGTATTGATCCCTTTTTCCGATAAAAAGCAGTATATTTGTATCGAAGTGGAAAAGAAAATGAATGGTTGCATAGTTATATTTATGGAATAATTAATTTAATTGCATTTATTTCATAACTATGTCATTTTGTAATAATTCACCTTCGTCGCGATCGGAAATCCCCGCTGCTTAAAATAGATATTGTACATGGCATGTATGCAGACGACAACGGACAAGTCAATACAATAACATGGCATCGCCGTCTAAGAAAAAGGAGAGGGAAAGAACATTTTCCTTGGAAGAAAGCCTTATCTTGGCTGATTTAATGGGTCAAGCATGTGGTGTGGTTGAGGATTTTGACCAACCATGATCTTATGAGACACCGGTTCACTGAAGGTAACACAGAATTGTCTATTAATTGTACATGTACCATTTTTTGTTTTTTTCATTTTACCTAAAGCACATCCGCCCATTTGATGTTATTAGGAAGTTGACTTTATATATGGCTCGGCTAAATAAACAGATTATCATTTTGTCATTTGTAAGTTATGTTTACATGTTAATTAATATTAATTGTCCTAAAATTATAAAAAAAATATCTAAAGTTTTAAAGAAAAGTTGGATCTAGTTATAAACAGTATTTACATTTAAATAAAATTAATATTTAATACACAAATTTATTTAACCCTGTGATCCGGGTTCACTCTATTGTTCTGAAATTTAGATGGGTGATTCACAATAAATATTTAATTTAAAATGACAATTAGATAATATTCATATTTATAAATGATAATAACACCTTTGTATCACATACATCCCACTTTTCCGAAGCCCGGTACAACTTAAAAATAGTTCAGCCAAGTCAAATACTTTCAGCCAAGTCAAATTATGAGTGTCCGTGAGGGCAAGTCATGATTTTTCCATTGAATATTTCAAATTGAGTGTATAACTATTACAAACAATATATTTTCAGTGAAGCTAAAATGAATTCAGCATTTTGTAAGTGTTTGGGGAATAACATTATCATAATAAACAAAAGATGATTTACAAAGTACTAATTTTATTTCAACATACAAAGGCAATGCATGTTATGCAACATGTACTTTTATGAAGGATTAATACATGTTTTTATCTAATAACAGGAATTACCAACCGCACAAAAAAAGAGATGTGGGCAAGATTGGAGATGTCCTTTAATGAAAGGGCAAGTGCACGAAGGACCGCAGAAAAACTAGAAAAAAAGTGGCTAAACATGGTGGCCAAGGACCGTCTAATATAAAAGTTGAGAAATTTAAGTAACTAATTTTGGATAATGTAGCCAATTTGATCCCTATCAGTAATAATGTAACTGTACAGTAGACAAAATCCAACCTTAAAACAATAATGGGACAAGTTCTGACAAATCGGCCAAGTTAAATTCTTAGCAAGCAATAATAAATTACTTAATTAAACATTTTTACAAATTATGACAGTTGTTATTACATGAATGCAAATACATGAAATTTTTCATTTTAGGAGGCGGCTGTACCAGCAAAAGCCTAGACATCCTGACAGAGTCAGTGATGAATGTCATCGGGAAAGAGTCGCCCGCAATAGTTGGAGCTGCCGCAGTGTCACTGGACACGAGCTTCAGCCAAGTGGAGTCGTTATCAGCTGTGTATGACACAAATTGTAGTTATTTTAGAAACAAATTATCTGTACCTTACTGTGTTCCCAACACTTTTATCTGAGTGTGTACTTTTATGATATTACTGGTAATAATGTAAAAAGCAATACCACAAAAAAAAACAAAACATGCATACAAATTCATAGTACATTTATTATATACCTATAAAACATTATTGATCCAAAGTCCCATGTATATACCAGTAAATGCTACATAACATAGAATAGTTTAAATGTTCCATTTATTGATAGCATTCATTGATTGTTTGGTACCAAAATTATTTGTAAAATACACAATAATTATTATATATTGTTCTTTTCAGGGAAGCACCTACCCGCAGTACACATTTCCCCGACGTCATTGCATTTGCGAATCCATCTGGCGATATCAGAAGGTATGATAAAAATGTAAATAGTATAATAAAGATTACATACTTAATACCATCAACAATTTATAGTACATAAATATCATAGGCAGTTGAGGGGTATAGTGCATATTGCACCCCGAGTCCGAGGTTGACATTACTCTTCAAGGGGGCAATATTTACCATACCCCTCAACTGCCTATGATACCGGTAATTATTTTTTTACACCCAACAAAAATATATGTACTGTAATTCAAAGGCCAAAAAATCATACATAGTTAACAAAAGTTTATTGTTGGAAAATCAAGCGGTAATCCACAATAATTTTTAAATACAGCGCCTACAGATTATTAGGTAATTCTTGGAAGACACTAATTAGTATCAAACTTATTTCATGTCAGATATTGGCCCGTGATCAAGACATATGTACACACTTATTTGTGAATTAAAAATGTAAATATGCAAAATACATAAACTACTTTATTGTAGCGTATATCACATATGAACGCTTTAACAGCATGTGAATTCATTCAGTCTTTATGTAAGCTTTCTCAATGTTAGGTATGAAACTATACGCACTATTACTGTAGAAATTATTCTTTTTCCACATTGCAACTTGTCCATACTTTATTTAAATTTACTCTAAATCCAATAAGGCTATATTTTGTCCATGTCGTACCTATGTAAAATTAGTTATGTTTGTCAGATGCCAATGCTGCTGTCACAGTTATGCAGTTCTTGAGGGGATGTCAGTAGAGGAGCTGACAAAAAGGAAGCTGATCCTTGAGATACAGTATTTGTCAAAAATACTTGAATAGCTTCATTAACCATACATGATTATTTACCATGCAGATGTTTGTTGTTATTTTATTAATTAATATAAATTACCATTACTCATTGTATTTTTCCTAGTACACAGTATAAGAAACTGTATCGTTTCTCTGAAATGAATATGGCATTAAATTAACAGTTACATTTGCAACTATTGAAAAAAAGGTTAATGCATTAGCACTATTGTAATTTAACAGTATTAAAAGATGTTAATCATTTAAGTTTTTATATTTGATTAAATGTTGCGTTACTGTTATTAATTGTATAAAGATGTATAATGTTGATTTTTAAATAGTTCTATGTCATATTATAAAAAATGAATAACTTTGTTAAGGTTTTATTTCTTTTTCATTGTAAACTGTCAATCAAGATAATCATTGACAATATAAATCATTTACATTTACATGTTTGTAAACAATGTATGACACACTGTTATGTTTATATTGAATTGCTTATATCATTTACTTGATTTGTTTGTTGAAATCTTAACTAAAATAATGTATTGCCACAAAGTCCCTGTAGCGCAGCCCATTTTGAATTCCATGATATGGAGGATCCTGTTGCCTGTTTTCCTCCCTGTCTTCACGAATCATGGGTATATCATGTCTTTGCATATATTATGCAACACACCACATGCCATGAGAACTCTGTAAATTGACATTGAATCCAATTAATAACCTTGTCCATTTTTTCCTGTTTTGGTAAATTTGATTTGTATGTAGGATTATCATTATTACTAATATTTATTCTTAAATACACATTTTAGCACTACTAAATAAATTATGTTATATAATGATTAAATCTGACATTGTTATATCTTATTATAATAAATTATAAATGAAATCCTGTCTTTAATTTTTATGGTATTTTTTTCACTATGTAACTAACTACATTTTCACAATAATAAATTAATCAATAATTATTACTGGCAAGCCTTTTCGGGTTTCAGACGAATTTCGCCATGTAATACTTCGCCATGTAATGTCTTCGTTTTAATTGGCCGATTCCCCTCTCCACTTTTGCCCCAGTTATCTTGTGAGCCCTGTGATATTAATGTTACATTTAATAAGATTCAGTTAATTTTGTTCTATATATTTATATTTTGTTGTTCAAACAAATGGTTTGTGATAATATAGCAATATAAATACATTTGTAATTATCTTAGTGAATGTTTAATATTGTTATACCCCATAAAATGAGATTCTAGTAGCATGAAATGGATTTTAATATTGAACATATACAAACCACACATTAAAAATACCCTAGGTCTGTGTCAGTGCACTTATTGCTGTACTACTTTTTTTTATTTTATATAAAATATGGGTCACATTCAGAGTATTTTTATACTTTTGTGATAAATGTAGACCATGGTTGCAATTTCTCATACAAATGAAAACAACTTGTCATTTATTAGGTATCTGTTGTAGTTCACCTGCGGTGCATTGGCCGTGTGCAAATAAGGGGTAAGCAGCCACTGCTTGCGCGGATACCCGCTGTCACCAAGCAGATATTTGTGTTCACCCGCCACATGTCCCCGCTCAAACAGTTGGAACACTCCACTTTCTCTCAGTATACGTGGGTATGTCGTGGGTCGAGCCAGGCCATCTAAGTCTATTAGTCTATCTTGGCCATCAAATGTCACCTATAAAGAAACAATTAAGGAAGATGTTTGTATTGTTTACATGCTAGTGATTCTATGTTAGTCATTCTCAAATGCAACGTTGTTTTTTTTTACACGATGAACATTGTGTATCATTCATTATAAACATAGACCTAGATATTAAATGCAACCCTTTATATTAACACATGCAAACATAATGCATGTTTCTAACTCACTCCCATTATGTTTAACGATGAGTATAAGGACGATTTACAAGGGAGGTTCCAGTAATCGTAGTTCGATGGGTGACATAAATGTTAGTTAACACTGAAATGTGAATCTATATAGACTAATGCAGCTGTTTGGCTTTCTCCCTTATTTTAGGTACAATAAATGCATCCTGTTACTTAATACCTGAGTATTGATAGAATGGTATCCCATTTTGTTCACATATGCATCCTCGTTAAGATGCGGAGCCTGAATTTGCACATGTGTGCCGTCAATAACCCCTACTACTTTTGGGAAGTTGGCTATGCCGCGGAAATCCGTCTGGATCCTGACTAAGTCACGCATGTTGAGTGGGAAAGATATATATCTTGATGTTGTCTCTCTACTCGCGAGCATCTCAGTGAACTGTGTCACTGCCCGCGACACTGATGGCTGTGACAGACTGTGAATGTCTATGTCGTTGATCTGAAAGTCACCCGACGCAAAATAGCGTAGTGTGACTAGAATATTCACTAAGGAAGAGACATTCCTTGGCCCAAGAGTTCTCGGTGATAATCTTTCACCATATTCTACATTAAGGCGGTCGATGCCATCCCTGTCCAGACGATATCGTCTGACAACCTCAATGTTTGTTAGATTTTCAAATGTATTCAGTCTTTCGTTCAAAAAGTAAATAAACAGGGTTCATATCCATTTAATTTGTCCTGTAAGTGAAAACATAAATAATCGTGTAAGTGCAAATATAATATTTGTTTGTATGTAGCCTACATGTTTTACGAGTATGAGTAATTAAGATGTCCATTTTAATAAGTGGTTACATTTTGGCTAAATCAATATCGAACACTAGATAGCTGAAATCAGCAATAAAGATTTTTTTATGTACATAAGAGGTGTTGCAAAACCCATTTAATGTGTACAAGTTGCTTCACAAACGTTATTTATTACTTACCTGCGATAAGTTGTCGCAAAATTTGAAGCTTGTGTTTGAATATCAACAAAAATGGTGGATAAAAAATCTTCTGTTAGAAATTCTATAATTTAAGACTGATGTAAAGGTTTCTAATCTTTTTAGACAAAAACAGCCACTTTAAGAAAATTCTAAGAGGAATTCACATTTCTTAGACAGAAACTAAGAAAATTTCAGAGATATAGGTAAAATCTTAGAAAAATATTAAAATCTAAGTGAAAAATATTTCTAAGAAAGTTTCAGAATACCACCCCAGATCATCGAAACCATCAAACTATCGTCCTATTTCACTTCTTAGCTGCCTTGGTAAGCTCATGGAACGCTGCATTCATTAATATATAGACAACTACCTTATCAGCAATAAACGTCTAACTCCCCTCCAATCTGGCTTCATCAAAGGTGACTCAACTTTTAATCAACTTACTTGTCTCTACAACGACATCTGTCAAGCTCTGGACGAGGGCAAGGACGTGCAAGCTGTTTTCTGTGATATTTCTAAGGCTTTTGACAGAGTCTGGCATCGTGGGCTTATCACAAAACTTTCGTATTTTGGAATCTGCGACTCTCTTCTCTCTTGGATTTCATCTTACCTGTCAAATCGTAAACAACGCGTTGTGCATGCAAATTCCTCTCCTTCTTGGCTTCATATTAACGCTGGCGTTCCACAAGGTTCCATCTAAAGTCCTTTATTCTTTCTTACCTATATCAATGCTATCGTTTCTGCTGTCAATTCGAACATCCGACACTTTGCCGATGACACCAGTCTTTATATTATCGTAGAAGATGCTATTACTGCATTCATGGTCTCAGACCTGGCTTGTTTCCTTTAATCCTTCGAAAACAGAATCAATGTTATTTAGCAGGAAGAAGAATGCACCAAAACATCTCCCTTTACCTATGAACTCCGTCAACATTGAAGAAGTGGACACCCACAAGCACCTCGGTCTCACCTTTTCATCTAACTTAAAGTGGAACATCCATATTTAACTCATCTTGAAGAAAGCTTGCCGACTTGTCGGTATTCTGAGGTCACTCAAATTTCTTAATCGTTCTTCTCTCAACAAAATGCACATTTCTTTCATCCGTCCTATACTCGAGTATTCTGACGTTGTCTGGGACAATTGTAGTGAATATCTAAAGAACGAAGTCGAATCTGTTCAAATTGGAGCTGCCCGAATATGTACAGGAGCAACGAAATATTTCAACATCCCAAAGTTACTAAATGACCTGAAATGGGCAATACTTTCGGAAAGAAGGAAACAACACCGCCTCATTCTATTCTATAAGATAACCCACGGGCTTACCCCCATCTTACATGTCTGATCTCATTCCTAACACAAACCGAACTCAATCTGACAGATACACTTTACGGCATATTCGAGACGCCAGATCAAATACACAGATATATAGTTCATCTTTCTTACCTAACACAATACGTGACTGGAACCAACTACCCACAATAATAAAAAATGCATCCAATGTACACTCATTTAAATCAGCCCTAAACAAAACTAAAAATAAATCTAACTGCCCTATAACTACATCATATCTCCTTAATGGCTTCGATCGACTTTCCCTTCCAGAAAACGAATCCTTGATTCTCGATGTCCAACGCTATGTCATAGCAACAAAACGTTTTGCAACATATGTGTAGATCGGCTCCCCGGACCTTGACGACAAACCGTGTACTATGAACATGACGCCAATTGTGTCCAGTCAATTTTTAAGACTGACACTCCATTTTTCCAAACCCAGCAACAAACCAAAATCTACGAGTTATCTGTTACATTTTCGGTTTTTATTTGTCCATCCCTCTACATGTATACAACCACTAAAACTTCTGACTTCTGACCACTATACTTAAATTTACAATCGTAACTCCATCCAATCGGAGAGGAATTAATATAAGTGTCAAATCTACCTTGTTTTTAAATCCTTAGCACACTTATTATGTATATGTTTTTGTATAATGTTTACATGTCTACATGAATGTTTAAATAGCTTGAAATAAGTTTAAACTAAAATCTCAAAGACTAGTGGAAAACACTCCATGTGCAAATTGCTTTTTCGACCCCAAAACTCGTCAAACAATTCGAATTATTTAATGTTCAATTTACATATCAGTTTAAAATGAACCACCAAAATCATATAAAAAAATTGCAAACAATGTTCGTAAATATTGAATTTCATTGGAGAAGCAGGTACACAATAAAGAAAGAATTGATTTAACATAAAATCTTCAATACAAATATACAATTTGGGGAATTCAGACATATGCAAACATATGGAATCTATTATCAAAATCAAAAGTATATTGGGGAAATGCAGACACATACGGTAAATGGTTTAATTATAAAATACATACTTTACCATGAGTTTAGGCATACATAAAACTTTACAAGAAGGAAATACTAGAAATTTCCTAAAATATAAGTAATCGTTTTTATTTCTTATGGAAAGAAAAAAAAATCTGCAACACAATTTTTTAAAACAATGTATTGAAATAGAAAAAGAGAGCTTTTTTTTTTTTTAACGAAGCATTACCTGAACTTAAACACAATACATTCACGGCATTAGGTTTCCGCCTTGGAAAAACAAGATATAATATGAAGAGTTGTTCACTTAAATTTGTATGTGTTCCTTAATAATGCATATCATTTATGTTAAGTTAACCATTCGCTACTGCATTACACACATGCACAAAAGAAATGGTTCGTGTGTTGTTGTTTTGTTTTAGATTATTTCCATAACTGTTATTATTTGTATTATGAGTCCAATATGTCGAACATGTTTATTTATACTTTATAATGTCTCCAAACAAATATTTTGTCAAATACAATTAAATAACAATTGACGTAGGGACCTAAATGTTACTTATAAACATGCCATATAGTACTAACAGAGCACATTTATTTTTTTTCCGTTCCATATAGTTATCATCCGTATATCATCCTCGTCAATAGATGTGTGGGGGTCGAGGGCATCCCACTCCACACCGTACATTATACATTAAATGCATGCACAATTTTACATGTATAATATAAACATAGAAAATAGATATTCCCTATTCAAGTGATGGTACACGCATTAAATCTAAGAGTACCATGAGCGCATAATGTTACCATGTTTTTCAAAACATAGAGGAATTGATATACAGTATAAAATGATACAAAACTTAGTTATTTAAGTCGCATAGTACATAGTTCTACCGGAAAAGAGGTAGCAAACAGTCCCATTCTTTATAAGTAGTTAAATTGTTAAAGTAGTTTATTTCTTTCAGAATGTGATAGTGTATAGAAAAATAATACTTTGCAGCCTTAACAGAAGGTAATGTTTGATTCATTTTACAATTATAAATAAACATTTTAGTGAGAAGGAAATATAGATTCAAAGGATCATATGTATTTTTATGTCCTAATATAAAAGATGGTGCGTTAATGAGATCTGCAAAAATTTAACATCCTTCAAACATTTCCGAAATGAATTTATTTACGTATTTGCAGTCCCAAAAAATACGCTCAATTGTTTCGCACATGTTTTGACAAAAGGAGCATTCGGCTGACGTTTGGTAATGGATTTTAAATAAAAAAGAATCTGTACCTATAATTCGGTGTTTAATTCTATACTGTAACCCTTATAGATTAGAATACATCCTTCAAACAATTCCGAAATGAATTTATTTACGTATTTGCAGTCCCCAAAAAATATGCTGAATTGTTTCGCACATGTTTTGACAAAAGGAGCATTCGGCTGACGTTTTGTAATGGATTTTAAATAAAAATGAATTTGTACCTATAATTCGGTGTATAGTTATATACTGTAACCCTTGTAGATTAGAGTACATCCTTCAAACAATTCCGAAATGAATTAATTTACGTATTTGCAGTCCCAAACAATATGCTCAACTCTTTCGCACATGTTTTGACAAAAGGAGCATTCGGCTGACGTTTTGTAATAGATTTTAAATATAAAAGAGAATTTGCACCTACAATTCGGTGTATAATTCTATACTGTAACCCTTAAAATCTTTAGTTATACAAAAGGGCCCCCTCGATGTTGGGGACCTCTTCGTGGTGAGGGGGAGAAACATGTGCCTCTTGGACAGGTACACATTTGCCTGTGTGATGGGCACATGGCTAACACCCAACCTGCCCGTTTGCCGTGGGCAGCGTCCCGTATACTGGAAAGGAGGGTCTTGGCATTTGAGGAATACACAGGGATCTCCAGTCTTTCCAGCACACTGCTTCGGCCTCTGATTCAGGGTACACGGGTGGCCAAGTGGGCCCGGCTTGGTGAATCGGCTGGTTATGTCATGATTCTGGATCGTTGCTTTGAATAAAGGATATATTACAGCCCTTGTTGCACACCTACAATTAATACTTTTATGAATTGTATCGTTATAAGTTTACAATTTGAACACCATACAGCAATGCTTATTTTTGACAGCATTCCTTTGTAACATATTATGTACTGCTCTACATAAAGGCTTGCTTTCGATAACATTTCTTTGCAACTTGTTTTGTATTTTTCACTTACATATTGTTCTCTTACTATCCAAGAATGCTCATGGGCCAATCGTTTAAGGTCAATTTGATCTACATTTGATCTACATTTGACTTTGGACGAGTATATCTTTCGAGTATACTTGGGTTGCGGGGACTGGATTTCCTCCCCTTGTTGGATTCCGTGGCGGGTGGGGAGCTCGTGAGATGAACTGATAATTGATCAATTATGGATTCTTCCAAAGACCAAAAAAGCGAAAGTTGTCAGGTGAAACACTTCAGACCCACGTTGACCCTGTGGATTCGTTTCCGCATTTTGTGGTAATCGAATCCCTGGGGTCATCCAAAATGACTGAGCTTAGCCCTATCGTTTTCGAAAAACTGAAGGGACTAGTTGGCACCACCAATAGTGTTAAAAAGTTGCGAAACGGCGGCCTCTTAGTTGAGGTTCTTCGCCCCAAACAGACATATACATTGCTCTCCATCAAGAACATTTTAAACTTGAAGTGCAGTGCGTAATGCACAAAAGCCTAAACTCGTCAAAGGGAGTCATCAGGTGCCCAGACCTTGATGGCACATCGGACATTGCAAAGGAGCTCAGCTCACAACATGTTTCGTCTGTTAAACGAATTTCCGTTACACGAAATGGGAAGCGCACACCAACGTACACATATATTGTGTCTTTTGCAACACCTGTTTTGCCGCCATCTATTCGGGTTGGATACCTCAATGTCCGTGTTGAAATGTACATTCCCAACCCTATGCAATGTTATAAATGTTTCAAATACGAGCATCACGAATCTAAGTGTCTGAAGACTGCAATCTGCAAGAGGTGCGGGACCAATCACGAAGACATGGATAAGTGCACAAACAAAACGCATTGTGCCAACTGTGGTGAGGAGCATTTTGCTACCTCCAGGTCCTGCACTTTCTGGCGTAGGGAGAAGGAGGTTTTGCGTATCAAGTACACGCAATCCCTTCCCTTTCCTGAGGCCCGTAAGATTGGAGAAGGCACTTCAAAGCCACAGGTCATATGCCACAGTAGCCAAGCCACTAGTTAAGCTTGTTGACTGTGGTATACAAGTTAACATGTGTAATTGCAGCGTTCCTCCATCGATAGCCGTCCAAACTTCATCAAATGCAACATTAAGTACTTAATCTACACGCACATCGAATACATCTCGAAGTTCTTCAACCAATGATGCAACACCTTCAACACAAAATCTGCCTCCCTCTTCCCCAGAGAGACAGCCAAAAAAGCAATCGCCAAAAAAGCGAATTGTCTTGACTGACCGGATCTCAAAGGCTTTAAGGAATCCGGTCAAAACCTCTAATCGATACGACTCTCTTGCAGATGAGGTCTGTTCGATGGAGGAAGAAGGCATCGACCATTCTCTCCCCGTGCTTCGACTCGGGGCAGAAGTCCCATTAATTTTCCTACGTGATCTTTCGTTTTCCTTTCTGCACTATGTTAAGTCATGACTCATTATATACTTCAGTGGAATTGTTGTGGTCTCAAATAGTTATAATGATCTTCTTTTAATATCCACGTACTTTCCTAAGGTCGTATGCCTTCAGAAAACACTTTTGTCAACAAATGAGACTGTAACACTTAAGGACTATGCACTATATAATAACATTCGAACAGATACTGCTAGGGCATCAGTGGGATCAACCATAGTAGTCGCTATCTGTGTACCCCAAAGACAACTCCAGTTACGAACACATTTACAAGCCGTTGCTGTTGATTTTACTTTACATTCACCTTTAACGGTTTGTTCATTGTATCTCCTGCCTTGCTTGACAGTGTCTGTTGAAGATTTACAATGTTTAGTAAAACAACTTCCTGAACCTTTTCTTTTACTTGGTGATTTTAATGCCCATAATCCTTTATGGGGTAGTTCATCGACAAATAATAAGGGTAACGTCACTGAAAAGCTTATAGATAACTTACAACTGTGTCTGTTAAATGACAAGTCATCAACTTATTTGCACCCACCCACATGTAATTTCTCGTGCATAGATCTTTCATTGGTACATCCTTTGTTGTGCTTGGATTTTGATTGGTCTGTTCTTAATGAACAGTACGGAAGTGACCACAAACGACTTTGTTCCGGTTGTTAAAAATTCGTACTATAAATTGTCAAAAGCTGATTGGGATACATTCAAACAATTGTGTTCTGAAGACTTAACACTTCCTTCTTTTTCTGATTTTCAAAATAAAGCCGATCGCTTTGTAACTGTACTATCTGAGATAGCAAATGATTGTATTCCAAAGTCTAAGATTAATCCTATGGGTAAAATTAAAAAACCTTGGTTCGATTATGAGTGTAAAAAAGCTGTTCGAAAACGGAAAGCATCACTTAAAAATTTTAATATATGCCCTACAACTGAAAATCTCAACAACTATAGAATCTGTCGTGCGCTTGCCCGACGGACGATTAAACAATCAAAACATAAATCTTAGAAGTACGTATCTGAAATAAATTCAAATACACCTAAAAAAGTGTGATAATGCAGTTCAAAAAATAACATGAAAACATAGAAAGGACCCAACCGTTCGATTGAAGCGCAATAACACCAGCGATGCAAAAACTCCAAAGGATATAGCAGACACTTTGGCTGATGCTTTTGCGCATAATTCTTCATCCGACCACTACTCTAAGGACTTTCAAAGATTTAAAAATATAGTTGAAAAAAAAGTCAGTCCAAAAACGAAGAGAAGTATAACAGTTTATTTACTATTGATGATTTACTTGATTCAATTAAACATGCGAAGGATACTGCTGCAGGTCCAGATGAAATTTACTATCAATTTTTAAAACATCTTCCACAAGAATCACTTGATTTACTTCTTGATATTTTAAATACGATTTGGTTGTCTGGTGAAGTGCCTGAAATTTAAAAAGATGCACTAATCACTCCTATACCAAAACCTGGAAAAGATAACACAGATCCTTATAATTATAGATCAATTTCTCTTATCAGCTGCATTTGTAAACCTTTTGAACGGATGGTGAATAAACGACGTGTTTGGTATTTAGAATCAAAAGGTATTATAACAAATTTCCAATCAGGCTTTCGCAAACAACGGGAGGTTTTCGTTAATAAACAACATTTAGTTAGAATTTTCTTCGATCCCTACGACACTACCTGGAAATATGGTATAATGACAGATTTAAAAGACGCTGGATTAAATGAAAGATTACCCTTATCTATTTCTAGTTTCCTATCTGACAGAAACTTCAAGTTAGAGTTGGTTCAACTCTTTCTGAGAGCCACCAGCAAGAGCAATGTGTGCTTCAAGGATGTATCCTTTCGGTTACAATTTTCGGTCTTAAGATATTAATAATATTGTCAAAGTTCTCAATCCAGGTGTTGATTGTTCTTTGTATGTTGACGATTTTTTTGCTTTGCTATCGCTCTAAAAGTATGCGAACTATTTAACGCCAACTACAGCAAAACATGGATAAAATTTTAAAGTGGGCTACATAAAATGGCTTTACATTTTCAAAGTCAAAAACTCAATGGGTTCATTTCTGCCGATTAAGAAAATTTCATGAAGATCCTAAACTTTATATTTCTGGCTCAAAAATACATGTAGTTAATGAAGTACAATTCCTAAGCGCAATATTTTATAAAAAACTTGGCGCTTTTCGATCATCGCCAGTTGAAAGTCTTTATGTTGAAGCAGGTGAACCATCTTTGAAACTTCGCCAAAAAAAAGCTCTCACTCCAATATGCATCTAGAATCGCTGCCGATAAAAGAAATCCTGCCTGTCAAATTATATTCAAACCAAATTCAAACCAAATTTGGCCGAAGAATTTGAAAAGAAACAGAAATAAATTAAACCTATCGGCCTTCGTTTGAAAAATAACTTCGAACAGTTCAATATTTAATCCTCAATCTGTTTTACAAAATATCGTTGAGAATATCCGTCCAAGGACTTACAACTCTGCAAAAGTTATTATAAGTTTATGTAAATTAAGCAAATCCTCCAACAGTCCTGAAATTTTCAAAGCAAAATTAGCCAATTTTTAGATGAACACAATGATTGTATTCATTTATACATGACGGGTCGAAGGATGGAGACCGTGTTGGTTGTGCTACTTTTCAAACAATTTTTCAAGGAAAATGAGACTTCCGGACAACGCATCTATATTTTCTGCTGAAGCCACAGCCATTGACTTAGCTCTTTCTTACATTTCAAATCACGCTGGTAATAAGTTCGTTATATTCTCCGATTCGCTGTCTGTGCTATTATCTATCAAAAATCGCAAATTATATAATATTCTGATTAAAAAACTATTGTTAAAATTACATGATAATTTAAATACCAAAATGGTCACCTTTTGTTGGATACCAAGCCATATTGGGATACGTGGAAATGAGAAAGCTGATACCTTAGCAAAAGAATCTCTTAGTCTCCAGATTGTCAATGTTCAATTACCCAATAGTGATTTTAAACCAGCAATTAATAAACTTACACAATCAGAACGGCAAGCAATTTGCAAAGAGGCAACCCTTAACAAATGACACGAGATAAAGCATAGTCTTGATTTAGCAAACTATTACTCTATCAGACCGACATGATCAAATTGTTTTAACTCGCTGCAGAATAGGGCATACCAGATTTGCAACATCGTACCTTCTATAAAAAGAAGAAGCACCTCATTGTATACCTTGCGACGAACATTTTACTGTCCAACATATGCTAATTAATTGCTTACACCTCGCTGATATTCGCGATAGATATCTCCAAGTAAATTCATTAAAAGAACTTTTCCAAAGAGTGCCATCTTATACATTAATCCAGTACTTCAAAGAGATAAACACATATAACAAAATTTAGTTCATATTTCCTATTCTATATCGGAAACAAAATACGTAAACGGCACGATATAACCATAATGTGTTGAGTTGCCGTAAAACCCAAATAAACGAACAAAATATACAAAAGGGCATTTTTAAAATGTGTTGCCAGTCCTTATTTTCAATAGTTGCAAAAGTGCTCGCCTATTTTGATATACAAGTTGGTAAAGTTGCATTCATTTTAATTATATTATACATGGGTCGAGTTCCTTTTGCACATGTTAAAATGGATCGCAGTAGAATGGGGACAAATGGTTTAACAAAATCAGATTCTAAACTCTGGTGCAGAAGATATGTTTTATCAAACAAGCTAAACCTCATCAAGTATTTTGTTACTGCCTTAACAATACCTATAAAAAGCAAGTAGTTTGGACAGAAATTATATATTTTAGAAAATTATTCATAAGTATAAAATTTCAAAATTTCATAATTACTGATCAAATCTCCAATGAAATGTATGCCATTTACAAACCATAATTTGAAAAATACACTTATTACCAATCGTAATGTCAGGGTTATAGAATATTGGATTTTGTAATATGTACTTTTTTATGTTTCCGCTTTGCGGAAATCAACAAAAGATTGTAGTGTATCTTTCCAAAAATCATTACCTATTATATTGCTTAGGTTTTCAGGATAGTGTAGACGAGAGTTATATAATTTGTCAAGTTCTATTATCATTTTTACAATATTGATCCATTTACTATTTCCGGTAATAATTCTACGGATCCAAGAACACTAAAGAAATAATGAATGAAAAAAGGTTGACCATTTTTAAACCTCCTTCAGCATATTCTTTTGTAAGCACATTTTTGTTAACTTTTGAACTCCCATTCCACACAAAATTAAAAAATAGATCATTTAACTTATTAGGTTGTGCAACAAAAAGATTATTTAGCACAGGTAAAGCAATCGTTTGTATTACTTTTATTCGTCCAATAGGCGTTAATATCCTTCTTGACCAATGTTTAAGTAATGTTTTTACTTTGGACAATTTGTCCATATAATTGCGATCTAACATTTTGTCAAGGTCAATGTGTCAAACCAAGCATATCAAAAGTATGCTGGTTCCATTTTAATTTCCATCGAGTTTTTATACTTTCGGAACTGAATGTATGCCTTCCTATCCAAAATACTTTGGTTTTGTCAATATAAACTTTCAAACCTGAGCACAATGAGAAATGCGACAATGCATCTAATGTTTTATTAAGATTCTGCAGAGCCATCCAGGAGTATAGATGTTTCATCAGCAAATTTGGACAACTTATATTCAATATCGTTTATTTTGATTCCTTTAATTGTTGGGTTTGAAAGTTGTATTTGAAAACAATCAGATAAAACCCCACACTGCGTTACCGCTGAAATGCCGTCTTTATACAAAACATCAAACCATTTCTTAATGTCATGACCGAAATTAAACCATGAAAGGGTTCCCTTAACATATGACCACGACAAGGAATCGAATGCCTTTTCAAAATCTATAAGTAGGAGAAGACCGGGATATCATTTTACTCGGTGTATTTTAGTATGTCGTAAATTAGTCTAGTATTTTCTGCTATGAACCGACCCTTGATAAAACCAGTTTGGTTGTTATTTATTAATTTATGAATATACATGTTTAACCTAGTCGCAATACAACCAGAGCTAATTTTCTATACAGTGTTTAACAGAGTTAATGGGAGCCAGTTTTTTTTTTTTTTTTCCTGGTTTTATCACCCTAAGGTATGCAAGTAATTATCCCCTGTCTTTGGGTTATAGACAATTTACCGCTTGTAAATGCGTGATTAAGTGCTCTACATACAAATATGCCCAATTTCGGCCAAAAAGCTTTAAAAAAGTCAATAGTAAAACCGGGTGAGCCGGGGCTTTTAGTATTTGCCATATTTTTTAAAACAATCGAAGCTTCGTTTAAAGTTATTGGCCCTTCTAACTGTTTGGATTCTTCATGTGAAAATTTCGGTATGTCTATATCCGCGATAAAAAGATTAGGATCATCATCAATGTCGGTATTATAATTGTTTTGATACAGGGTTTTATAGAACAAGGCTGTTTCTTTTAAATGTCAGCCTGATTATCCCAAACAATTCCATTATCATTTGTTAAGCTACTAATAGTTTTTGTTGTATAGTTATATTTTTCAAGATTACAAAAAGTTTCGATGGGTTTTCTCCATATTGTATCCATGCGGCTCGCGATCTTATAATAGCTTCCTTTACTTTTTCATCCTAAATTCTTCTAAGCTCGTCTTTAAATTCAAGCATATTTTGCAAGTTACTCTCGGACATGGATTCTTCATGTTTTTCATTTTCAAGTTTTAATATATTTTCGCGATTGAAACGCGATTTCGTTTTATACGAACTATATGAAATTGCTTAACCTCTAATTTCCATCAACACAGTATCAAGAAAAAGTTGATCGTTTATTATTTTTTTTTTTAAAGTACGTGAATACCCTAATAGTCAATGTAAACTTTGGCCTTTTTTAAACAACAGAAAACACATAATACAATTAAATACAAATATAATTAAGCGACAACGACGCAGTAAGAGTGGCGCTATTTTCCCACCGCAACAGTGATTGACAATTATGGAATCATATGACGTTATAATACACAAAAAATGTGACGCTTTAGCATATCTTGTGCATTTGTTTTATTTATCGTTCAAAAGCTTGAAATAAAAAGAAAATTTGTTTAATACAGTTTAAGATGTTGTTTGTTTTTTTCATTCGAGGTCATAGACTCTAGATATTTTCACTCGTGGCTGCGCCACTCGTGACAGTATTGTTTCGATGACTACTCATGAAATAAAAAAACCCATCTTATACTGCATTAAACAAATATCCTCCATATCATTATGTTATCGGTTACTTCTTTATTGTGATAAAGGTTGTTATTTGGGCACTTTATGTACAATGTACAAAGAGTGGTTGAACACCAATGTACATAATGGAACTGCCAAGAACACCACAAAGAATCTCTTGAGAAGTGAAACGTTATCGAAAAAAACCATGTACTACTGCTGAACGTGACAAGACAAAGGCCGAACGATGACAAGTTCTGTCGCTTTACTTAATAATCTAATGAGACCTTTATCGGAATCGCTTGACATTATTCTAGAATTAAAACATCTCTAACCCTTTTGTACTTGGTGTCATATTTTTCTAAAATCGTATAATTATGTTACTTACATAAAAGGCTGTCACGCATACGCGCATGGTTTGTCCTGAAAAGAGGATATATATGATATGTTTTTGTTACAACATGTTAGTCGTAAACTAGATTTTCGCTTTCTCGTAAAAATATGTTGACACGTTACCTTCTATAAACATCTTATTGTATGATTGGAAAACAATCCATTTCAAGTTTAATCTACTTGGTTGCATGTATTTGTTCCAATGAAGGTATTTTCTAACACTGACGTTTGGTCAACGTGTATCTGTGGCCACATATTGATAATATTTAACGCAATTTCGATTCTATTAATTCTTGTTATACATGTATATTTTCCGGATTTGTGCAGAGCTAAATATAGGTAAACGCCTTATATTGATTCATGCATCCATGAAAATTAAATTAGCACAATTATTACTGTGTACTGCAAGTTCATTCCATTGAACAAATACAATCCTGTAGCACTATTCTACACAAGTGAATAATAACTTCATCTTATTAAGAAATAATTGATGGGTAAACGTTGGTTATTGCGGTAATAACTAACGGTTTGGAGCTCCGATGCCTAGGAAATAAACCACGAGGGCGGAAGCCCGAGTGGTTTGATAACAAGCATCAGGACGACAAACCGGTGGTTATTACCGCAATAACCAACGCTAATCCGTTAATTCTTTCGATTCTAGAAGGTCTTTTATATAATTCGTCTGTATTTTTAAAGGTAAGGAATTAGAACTATGTTTATCTATACTCCGCCCATTGTCCGCATAGTTCATTCACACGTACGTTTCAGAGACGTCAATAAATCATAACAGTTCAGCTTCATTGGTAAACAGTGAGCGAATCACGTCAGCTTCATAGATCAAATTAAAAGATTCCATGTTACGTCATACTTATTGATAAATACAGTGAAATTACTATGATGAAAAGCGCACACTACGCATACATAAAAGCATATTGACAAAACGTAACCGTTTTTTGTGAACATAAATATATAATATGTAGTACAAATGTGGTTTTATTGCGCTACATAATGCAGAAATGATTTGTTGTTCACAATTTTCATATCGCGCGTTTAAGCACGTGCATTTTATGAACAATTTCTTCGAATTTCCGGAATTATTTTTTGAAACATTAGGTTCCACCCATAATTTATTACATAATAACCCATGGTTGATTTTCTTCTTTATCTATGGAAACCTAGCCGCGTGCCGTCTTAGAATAAGGGTTTAACTTCAGGTGGCTTCACGTCTTTGTTGGTGTCACTAGAGAGTGTAATCAATGAGTTATTGAGAGAAAATGTTCTAGCCGCTTGAATCTCTTGGTCTAGTACAATAAGCTATATGAGTGCTAATACCGTACAGAAATAAATCCACTTGAACTAGATTTCTTGCTATAATTATGCAGCGGGAAAATTGAATGCCAATAGAATTGGGCAAATTTTCTAATTGTAGGGAATGCAAGCTTCAAATAATGGTTAACGTATACCAATAACTGTTGCATACTTTTGGGGATTAAAAATTTACATAATTGTTTACATAAGCGGTTTAATAAACATATCTTCGACAAACACTCTAGAAATGAATATACTTATGAACAATTTTACTCATTGTATCTCATGATCAGAATGTTATACTGATTCACATACTGAAATAACTATATTGTTTAGCCTACATAATCGGCGCGCTCTATAAATAGCAATAAATAGCAATAACAATGCTACAATTCACGGGGACGACAGTCGGTCACAACGTACAATGTTGCCTGTTGAGCTCGCAGGCACAAAATATAAAGCGGTAAATTTCTGGAATTTTTCTGATAAGTAAGCAAAACAAATATTATCAAATTTGATTGAGCTTATATTTTTCCGATTATTTTATCATTGTGTAAAAATATTATTGTACGCTGTAACCGACTGTCGTCCCAATGAATTAATTCTAGCGAGTACAACTCCAGCAGGAGAATCATTCTAAAAATAGCGCGCGGTAAAGCTGTGTTAATCCACACGCATCAATTAGCGTCTGAAGAATCCTAAACCCGAGAACTGCAATAAATGGGAAATTCATAAACTTTGCTCATTCATTCCCGCTATTATTTTCTGACAATGTTAATGTGTTAAATTTGCCTGACAAATTCATGTATAAATTATGTTTACGTAAATTACTAGTATTTCGGTTATTCGTGTATCACTGGTGAAAACATGGGGCGGTATATTATCGGTTTATTCACGGTACAGATATTAATGATTATTGATTATATCTCAAATTATTTTGGGGGGCCGAGACGTTTTCTTATAGTGTCCGAAAAATATAGTGTCCGAGAAGTCTCCTTATTAGGGACCGAACAATCTGGGGTCCGAGAAGTCTCATTAGTAGGGAACGAAAATATGGGGTCCGTGAAGTCACAGCTTGGTCCTCTTGTATTATATCTAGGGCAAACAAATGATATCTCAATATTAATTTCTACGCCGATTGTCTTTTTTAAGACATTTTTTGTTTACAATAATATGACATTTCATTCAGATGAAGTGTCCGAAACGCTTCAAGAATGAAACAATATCAAATAAGCTCTGCACATTTTAAGCCTGACATTAATAAAACCAGCATTACATTTATACAACATATTATTACACTGAATTGTAGTGATTCTCTGGATTGTCTTTGACAATCATCTGTACGACTTTAAATACTGCGGAGCTAATCTTCTTGGTCTTTTATTGCATTTAGGAAAGTATGACCTTGCATTCTTCGTATCATTTGAAAATACCAGATGCGCACATGCAGTTTGTCACGTAAAATAATTATTTTAGCACAAGCTGTATTAATCCATTTTACATTATTATAAGTCTTATCTTGCCAACACCTACACGATTATTTTGTTTTCACTTGCAAACACAAATAAATTACTTTATACATATACATCCAGAAAACTAACATAAAACTTTATGTGGAAGATTGGTGCAAAATGCAAAAATGGTTTATTTTGTATCGTAATGCGCCGTTTGATACGACTAACAAAAATTACGTCCACTCAAAATATATAGATGTTATACTTTTTGTAGTGCATTCTAAACAGCATAATTGCAATTTTGTTGTAACGTTATAAGTAAAACACTGTCTTTAGTAAAGAAATATGTATTTTTTCAGGACGTTATATGTCTTATTACAATAGATGATTATAATAAAATGTATGTTTTATATTTATGGAGACATAACTGCACTTTATTAAACTGAGAGTGATTTATATATTATAATTCACAATTTACTACTCTTTCTCCGAATGTGCTGTAAGCTTACGAATATCCATATTTGATCAAAAATAATGCAATCTCGATCACAGCTTTAAGCCTTACGCTGTGTCCCAATTTCAACTGTGAATCGATGCTGTGACTGAAAGAAAGAAAATGTCAATCCTAATTCTCAAGTCAAACTATTTCACAAAGACTATATGACTTTCAAACTATTTCACAAAGACTATATGACTTTCAAACTATTTCACAAATACTTTATGACTTTCAAACTATTTCACAAAGACTAGATGACTTTTTCTTTACGCGTATTTGAAATTGTCTCAACAGTCGTAAAAAGAAGTTTTCATATTCGTTTTATGTATAATGCATATTTAACCATAACCATTTACACTGTTACCGCCCTATTACTTGTATATACATGCACTCTATGATATTGTCATAATTGATACACATGTATGATTGAAGAGCACTTTTGTTGTAGTGTCTTTAATCTTACTCTTTTGTTCAAGGTTTGAATATGCCGAATAAAAATACAATACAATAATGTGACATGTCAATTACAAAGTAGATATAATGCATATATGCCTTACATCGCAATATTCAGTTCGAGTTTGACATACTTTAATACACAAGAACACTCATAGCGCTTCGACTCGTTACACATGCCTTTAAGCATTTGACTCGAAAAGACAAAACTGTAAAATATTTCATTTCTGTCAACTGCACTTAGACGTCAGTGCATTGAATGCTATGTTCAGCATTCTTATCAGAACAGACAAAGCTAATTAGTAATAATAATAATGCTCTCAGACATCGAAATAGTGAATTATAACAATTTGGAATCTAATAAGGTCTATACACGAGGTGAACACTTTTCTGAAGCAAGCTGGCAGCATAAGTGTAAGTACTTAAAGGTTCAAGCCAAAATCCTGACTTAAGTGCACGATCTCCAATGCGTAGCGTATTTTAGGATTTGATTTTATCAGATTTTAATCAGATTGATGTTCAAGTAATACTCAGCCTGTTGAAGATGAACAATACTGCGCTGGATGTCTACTGGTTAAAAACACCAAGAGATAAATGGGTACCAGTTTTTTGTGTTTGTTGATACATTTTGATTTTTCGCCGTTTTTAACAGATTTTCAATCATATCACGAAGGTCAGTCAAACTACTCACACTTTCCTGGGAAAGCTGAGCCGATCTAAGCGGTTTACAAATGCTAAGTGCACATACTTATGCCAGTAACTGAAAACGGCCTGTATAAACAAAAAATGGCCAAACATAACCTAAAGTATATAAGTGTTTTTCTAAATGCTTAAGCCCTTCTCAAGTAATATAACTATAACTTGTTTGTATCTGCATTATATGCCGATGTTAATGGCGTTATTAGGAATTTATTATAGTGCCCTATTGAAAGCGCTGGCGTAGGCATAATTCATTTTATGCATTCATTTCTTTCTATGACACGCCATAGGTAAAACAGAAAAATATAAATCCTTCTTTGATCGATTTATTTGGTGATTTTAGCAATAATCGATCACGCTGACTACGTATGTTTCGAACAAAGTAAATTGGACCATTCTAACCCAGTCCTCAGAAAGCAAAGCAAAACAATATAACCCACTCCTCAGAATGGGGGTTATAGCTTAGAATGGCATTCGAAAACCATATAATTATGATCAAGAATAATGCATTCTCGTCGACAGCATTAAGCCTTATGGTGTGTCCCAGATTGTAATGAAAGCCCGTGGTGTCACAGTAAGAAATATTGGACGTACTCTAGATCAAATAATTTTTAAAAAAAAGATCAATTAAGATAGCTGCAATCCATCTATCTTGAATTCATCAACTACATGTGTATGTTTTTATGTGTTTATTTATTTCACACGGTGAGATTGTCTTTGTAGCCCCACTGGGAACAATGTGTTAACACAATGTTGACAGCGTGATCAGTTGTGATTATTTAATATATTGTACAGTAGAGTTTACAACCAAAGTCGTTAAGACACAGAATGTGGGTTAAAGCTTAGAATGGCATTCGAAAACCATATATGATCAGGAATAATGCATTCTCGTCAACAGCCTTAAGCCTTATCGTGTGTCCCAGATAGTAATGAAAGCCCGTATTGTCACTGTAAGAAAGATTCCACGCACTCTATATCAAATAATAATAAAAAGTGATCAATTAAGATTGCTGCAATCCATCGATCTTGAATTAATCAACTACATGTTTTTTATAATCAAAATACACTTGTATATTGCCAAACAAAACATGTAAAAATGTATAAGTTGAAAGAATAATATCAACCTTGTTTGAAAAAATATCTCCTATATACTTAAAACATTTATAACAAGGCTTATCACAGGATGTGACATATGCCCCCGGAGCATATGCTTGCCAAAGGAAGGCAACACAATGTCAGTTATATGTTGCCAAAAATGACGCTTCCTACAAAAGAGTTATGGTCCTTGTGCTCTGCACTTCCACTCAATATCCTTTATCAATATATGTGGTTTTATTTTAATTCGCTTCAATACTAATGGAGTTATGCACTGCACAAGAAAATTAACTGAAGGGCAGTAACTCCATAAATATTGAAGAAAGAGTATGGTCCTTGTACTCTGCAGTTCCTTTCAAGTTTATCAATCAATATATTTGGTTGTATTTAAAATCCCATCAATACTAATGGAGCAATGCTCTGCACACAAAAATAAACAAAGGGCAATTACTACGTAAATATTAAAGACAGAGTTGTGGTCCTTGTGTTCTGCACTTACTCTTATTGTCTTCTTTCATTATATGAAGTTTATTTGAATCCCTTCAATACTAACGGGGCTCTGCTCCCCACAAAGAGCCATAACTCTGTAAATACTGAAGAAAGAGTTATGGTCCTTGTGCTCTGCATCTCCTCTCATTGTCCTCTAGCAGTAGATTAAGATTCATTTGAATCCCTTCAATACTAATGGCGTAACGCTCCGCACAAAAAATTAACGCTTGACATAAGGAAATAAAATGAAGGGCAATAACTCCGTAAATATTAGAGAATGAGTTCAAGTTCTTATGTTCTGCACTTTCACTCATTGTCCTCTATCATTATATGAAGTTTATTTGAATCTCTTCAATACTAATGGAGTTATGCTCCGCACAAGCAAATTAAACCAAGGGCAATAACTCTGTAAATATTGAAGAAATAGTTATGGTCCTTGTGCTCTGCACTTCCACTCATTGTCCTCTATCATAATATGAAGTTTTATTTGAATCCCTTCAATACTAACGGAGCCATGCTCCGCACAATAAAATTAATGCATCACATAAGGAAATAAAACAAACGGCACTACGTAAATATTGAAGAAAGAGTTGTTGTCCTTGTGCTCTGTACTTTCTCTCATTGTCCTCTATCATTATATTAAGCTTTTTTGAATCCCTTCAATACTAATGGAGCCATACTCCAAACAAGAACATTAAATAAAGAGCAATAACTTCGTAAATATGGAAGAAAGAGTTGCGGTTCTTCTACTCTGCACTTCCTCTCAGCGTCCACTATCATTATATGAAGTTTCATCGGAATCCCTTCAAAACTGATGGCATTATGCTCCGCACAAGAAGCGTGGCGGACGGCAGACGGACGGATGACGCGATTACTATATGCCCCCGAAGTTCCCGTAGGGGGCATACAAATCCAAACTGAAAAAGTGGCTTTGACAGTAACCGTATTCAAAACCCAACAACGTCTGTGACTCCTACTTTTTAAGACTATTTTAGTTTCACTATACAATGACGCATGTATATGGGACATTTAAACGAAATCTGTAGTTTAGAACAAAAGATATTCGTATATTTTATTATGTAATGAAGTTTTCACAGTCATACTAAATTCATAATTAACCTCCTTAAGCGTCCAAAAAAAGTCATTTTTAAAAGCTAACTGTAGATAAAGCGCGTTTTATCATTAAACTGCACTTGCATATTACCAAACGATACATTAAAAAAGCATTTAAAATTAGCCATCCTTGTTTGAATATGAACACTATATATAATTCCACATTGCTAGTCACAAAAACTGAAAAAGTGCGGTATTCAAAATCCAATATTTCCGGAACAATGCCCGTGAACCCAATTTTTAAGACTGTTTTAGTTTAAATATAGATTGATGCATATTTATTCAAAATTTTAAGAAAACCTTTCGATGGAAGAAATTATTGTGAACGTCTTTCAGAAAACACCGGTAACATGTACGAATGTACGGTCATGGCCCTTTTTCCCCATTGACTTTTTTGAACGGAAAATTCGAAATTGTATTTCTAGCTCCCAACATAGTAACTTAGAAACTCATTGGTTTACGCTGAGAAAATGGATATGTTTTATAGACAATTTAATAAATTTAGAAATCATAAATCTGATGAAAACAGGAGACTACTTAGCACAATTAGGTCCGAGTACAAGATTTGTAAACGAAAACATAGATTAGATTACGATAAGGCACACACACAAAAAAAACTTGAACAAGCTAAATACACAAATGCTAAAATGTATTGAAATATGCTTAAACAATTTGCAGGAATACAGAATGCAAATATACCTCTGAGCACTTTTGAATCTTATTTCAAAAGTGTCACTGATCCAAGTAGCTTGTTTTTTACACCAGATAAAGATGTTATTCATTTCTTGGAGCGGTATGAGAGAAAAAAATGTAGTGTAATGTTTGAGGAATTAAATCAGCCTTTTACCATACAATTATTTAATAAAGCTATAAATGATTTAAAAACTAACAAAAGTGGAGGCCATGATATGCATTCGAATGAGTTCTTTATTTATGGTTAAGACACACTCTTACCATTACCTTCATACACTGTTTATACAAAATATTTGATAATGGTTACTTTCCAACATCTTGGTCTGAGGGCTTTGTGGTGCCACTGCACAAGAAAGGTAATGATGAAAATAACTTCAGAGTTATAACAATTTTGAGTATATTAAGAAAACGTTTTACACGCAGTGTTAATATTCGACTTTCACAGTGGGCTGAACATTATTCCGTTTACATTGAAGCTCAGACGGATTTCAGACAAAATATGAGCACTATCCATAATATGTTTGTGCTTCATGGTCTTTTAACGCATGTTATCAACCACGGAAGCAATTATATTGTGTATTTGATTATGTCGTAACAGAAAATCGTTGGTGTAAAATTATTACATTAGACTTACGAGGTAGAATATTCAATATCATTAAATCAATTCATGCAGCTGTCAAATCAAATCTAGAGTGAAATATTGTAATCAGTTTGGTGGAGATTGCGAATGTATATTATGTGTGAGGCAAGGCGAGTGTTTATCTCCTTTCCTATTTTCAATGTTTTTAATGGCTTAGAATCTACTCATTGTGAAAACAGTACCAGTGGTATAGAGATAGAAGCGTTCAAATTGTTTCTATTACTGTATGCAGACGATTTTATAATATTTGCGAACCACGCGGAAGAATTACAGAATAGTTAAATGTTTTACACGAATGTTGTAATCGTTGGAAGTTAATGGTGAACACAAACAAGTTATTATATTTAGGAAAGGGGGGCGATTACAAAATAGATTTTCGATATAATGATACAGAAATCGTGATTGTTAACAACTTCAATTATCTTGGTGTTGTATTTTTACCCAGGTGGATCTTTTTCCGACGCTCAGAACACATTAGCCGGACAAGCATTGAAAGCTATTTTAAGATGAATAGGTATCTTTACAAATTTACAGATAACACAATTAAACATAGATTAGATTTATTTGACAAGCTAATTCACCTGTTCTCAATTATTGCAGTGAGTTTTGGGGTTTTAATAAAGGCAATGCTATAGAGCGCGTACACATGAAATTTTGTAAAAGTTTACTAAGTGTTAAAAGAAGCACTCAAAACGATTTTATATACGGCGAGCTTGGGTGCGAACATTATCAAACTACAAGATATTATTACATTATTAAATATGTGGTTAAGATGTTAAGTACTGAGCGTAAAATATTCACTAAGAAAAGTCATCTTACATTACTGATTGATTGCGAAAGGTAGCCTTATACAAAAGTTGGTGTTTTGATCTGCTAAACACTATCGGCTTCTATCATGCTTGATTTTTTCAAGATGGTGGGCACGAAAAAGTTTTCCTTTCGAGCGTTTAGCAAAGACTTACATATATTTTTATTCAAAACTGGAATGATCGATTAATAGACTCCAGTAGAGCCTTATTATATAGAAATATTGCAAATTTTAAACTTCAACCCTATTTTATGCTGTGTAATATAAAAAAGTTCAGATTCAGTTTATCAAGATTACTCCTATCAGTACAATTATTGAAAATAGAAAGTGGACGATGAGCAAAGCCCTATCCTGTGCCTGTTGAACTTAGGAAATGTGATGTTTGTAATCTTTTGGAAGACGAGTACCAAAATTATCGAATGCATTTTATAAACTGATTTTAGATATAAATACATACCATCGTTTTAAAGAAACCGGCCAAATATGCAAAAGTTTATAGAACTCAAGTCATCTGATAGTGATCATATCTTTATAAAACTAAGTGCTTTTGTTTATAATGCATTCTTAGTCTGATCAGCAAATACGTACATGCACATATAATACACGTTACATGTTAAGGATTTATTGTTGCCTACGTCAATTCAATATTTGTAAATTCAAATAATAATATGTGCAAATATGTACAGAAAACTATTTCATTTAACCCGAGAGTGTTCATGGGTATTATGTTCCCTCTTTATGCATTAAATTAGTTAGTCATATTTTTATATATTTGTTAATTCGAAATTGGTGTATTGTTTCTGAAAGTCTTATACGTGTTAAGAAGTATTGTCTTCGTTTTTCCGTGTAAAACACCTTCCGTTACGTTTCGTATAAAGGAATGAACACATGTATTTTGTTTTAGAATTTCTATGTGGAAACTTTTGATAATAGTGCTTAAATACCATCTATTTTCCGTATATATATGTATATATACATTTTACTTTGTTAAACTCATTATCCTTATTTGTGTTTAGTCGTGCAATTGTGAATTGTAGATATTACAATTAGAATTACACCCTTATTTACTAAAAGCAAAGTTCATATATATAGACTTAAGTTTGTCCCAATATGTAGGTTTCTGCATCTAAACACGGAAGTCAAGTCGATCTTAGCTGTTTATTGCCAGATTTTGCTTGTTTGTTGGTTGAGAAGATGGACGACGATTGGATGTGAGTAAATAAGATATATTTCTTCATTATTTATAACATTTGATACAAAGAAAATTGAAATAAGGTATTTATTTGCAAGCGCAATGACAAATCGTCAATGACTGGTTTAGTTGATTCACATTGTTGCATGATTGTTGTATATGTATGTTAAATTTGTTCAGATAAAATTGATGTTTATGCTGAATTAATACTTAAAATGAAAGCCTTACGAATGCTCATTTTTCCACATTTATCACATTTCTATCACGATTATCGATTCTTGTAAAGCAGATGAAAATCGTTCATTTAACTGTAAACAAAAATACATAATTTGCAGTATTAAGCATTTTCCCTATAAATCTTGCAAATTATTCAAAATAAATTGTTGTAATTCTAAGTTATTGGAAAAATAGTTGTCTGTTTTGCATTTTTTCGAGAATTTTACAGGTAGCAGACGACCGCTGTCGCATTTTACTTTCTGTTATTAGCTTTAGGTTATACTTAAACCCGCCGTTAGTAAAGCGACGGGATGGTCGAGTGGGCTAGTGCGCTTTCACTTCTACAGTGGGGAACCCGGATCGATTCCCGGCTGACGTGACATTTTCGCTTTTTTTTTATTAATTCTTTTCTTAATTGCATTTTTTACTGTTTCAGGAACACATTTATTCTTAGGATCTCATTAATTCATTTTTTTTCCAGGAACTTCAGGAATTCATTTATTCTTATGATCTCATTAATTCATTTTTTTCAGGAGCTTGAGTCTATGATATCGGACCATTTTGGTAGAACGCCAAATAATTCACAAGAACTGACGACAGAATCGTGCACTAACATTGAAGAGGACTTCTCATCCATCAACATACATGAAGATGATGTTCTTTACGGAAGGGCGCGACGTTTCACAGAAGCACAACAGCCGTCTTCAGGTGACAGCGATAGTAGCGACCCTGATGAGTTCAATGCGACGGAGGAGAAAAATGTCACGGCCAAGTTTATTGAAGGAGGTTGCGGGTGTAATCTGAACTGAAACACTTTATTTACACATGATCAAATTATGACACAACTGTCTGAGATGAAATGTATGTCAAAAGATGAGAAAGAACTCACCATCATGACACTTCTGTCTGGCGGAGATGACACCACTACGAAGCGAGGGAAGAAGCGACAGCGCGCACGTCAAAAGTTCAGCGTTCACGGCAAACCTGTGTGTAAGAAGGCCTTTCAAGTGCTCTACGACGTAACAAACCATAATATTAAGACAATCCGTAAGCACATGTCAAACACGGCATCACGCCTATAATACACGGGAATGCCGGCCGACGTCCCAAACACTCTACAACGTTTGAGGATGTGATGCGTGTCGTTTCGTTCATAAAGAATTACTCCGATGAGCGCGGTCTTCCCCAGCCGGCCGCCCCACGCGGTATTGACACAATACCTCCAGTTTTTCTGCCGTCGGACTGCACCAACGTCGCCATGCACAGTGCTTACAAGCAAGCCTGCACAGAACAGGGGGTGCGCGGTCTGGGGTTGACAGCCTTCAAGGATATTTGGAGTGAATGTCTTCCACATATCCGGATCGCCACCCCCAGTGAGGATGTATGTGCGACGTGTGAGAAGTTGCGACGTCAAGTCAGCACTGCCATCAGTGAGGACGAAACATTGGAGGCATCGGAGGCACTCCGGAACCACGTCCTGCTAGCTCGACAGGTACGTGTTTTGTGTAGGCTTTCAAAGTCTTTGCACCCACCAGGTATTATAACTTATATAATTGTATCCGGATAATATAATGCATAGAATTGCCGTTTATACAATTCATGGTTAAATATTAATTATCAACACGAGTACACATTTTAAAATGATGGTATTTCTGTATATATTACAGGAACGTGAAGTATACAATCAGTGCGTTCGAAAGAGCATTGATACACGGGATAGTGATGCCCCATTTACTCACGTGACCTTCGACTTTAGTCAGAATGTCAGCCTCCCCCACTTCTCACGGCAGATGGGGCCATTGTATTTCCTCACTCTGAGGAAAATCCAGATAAGCTTGCCGACTTAGTGAACAAGTCGTCGTCGACGAACAAAGCAGTCTACTTTCCGGAATGGACATGGCGTCACTGGAAACCTTTCCTCGAGCGTGTTTTCAAACCCGTTGTCGGAATAAGGTATAATGCCGCTGCATGATTCTAAAATCCACATGTATACATTTCATATAAATTGTAGGTCACAATTTTAAAGATATGCACTTGTTTTGAATTCGTTCAATAACATAATATTTCAGGAAGTTTCAGTATTTCCGGTTCGAGTCCAGTGCGCCCGGGATCGTCATCGCGAAGGAACACAATCTTGCGCCCGAGCTGCGGTTCAACATTCTCAGGGATCGTGGATACCAGTTTGAATCTAACGACCGACCGCCAGTGTTACCTAGTGGTGGATTGTCGGAGGAGCGCCGACGATATTTCTCACGCAGCATCACTCCATTCGTCAGCACTGATCACCAGGACTACTTTTCCTATAATACAGTGGAAATAACATGTTTAGAATGTGTATCAGTGTGTTAATATCAAGACGACCGTCGATGCAGGTCATTTATAATTTATTGTTCATCGTCCTTACGTGATACGTATGACATTGAAGCATACAGTAACATCTTATATCGGTAATACTAAAGTTACAAAAAACACGCTTGGTTCAATACGTTGAACTTGTTTTTGACTTGTTCAATAAGTTTTAATCTTTTTATTTATTTATTTTTGTATTCGTGAACCAATGAATGTTTTTCGTTGCTTGTCGTTTGGAAAAATACCGAAATGACTTTCTAATTTTGTTCAGAACGGGAAGTTTTATCTTGTTTTAACCATTAGTTATAAATAAAATCATTATGGACAATACACAATATAAGTATTTACAGATAATAATGATAAATAATTTTGTATTTACTGCATTAAATCATAACGTCGTGTTACGGAAGTTTTTCACTCCAGCAAAACCGCGCGTTATTTTTTCGACGTCAAAGTCACTCAACGGCATTGCAGGTGACGTCATTTGAAAGATCATAACTTTTTTATTATTCGAGGTATTAACAAACAGTTTTCGTCATCGAATTCAGTACACGTTCTTCTATTAGAAAGACTCAAAAGCTGAAAATCGTTAAGTTTGTCATTAAGGTCGATTTTCACACGTCGCTCCTCATATATATATATATATATATATGGGTAAACTATACATGTCATTTGTTCACATGGGCCTTGGCCAATCTCATTTAAACCATCTCCAGTCTGACGCTACTATGTTATCTGCTGACTGGATCTAATGATTTCGCATTGAGGGTCAAGTTTAGATGACCTTTTCAGGAGCCAGTCAAACTGTTGCCTTCAAAATGTTGAGGTATAACTTCATGTATAAACCACAAATACTATGCACGAAATTAAAGTGAATTTTGGATGTTTAGTCGCCTAAGGTACCACTATATCATTGTCATCCACCTGAAAATTAACTGTAAGCTAGATATGCGTCACTTTTCAAAAACCGTGGCCAACCATTGCTGTGCAAAAGGCAATTTGATTGGGCGCAGCAGGGCCGTTATTTTATTGTTCGGAAGGTCATATGAACTTGACCTGTTATACGATGTCTTCGGATTCTAACAATAATAGGAATTTATTTTAATGAGATTGGGCCTTGGCCTTCTGGATTTGTTGTAAATAAAATATTGAATATCTTTAATCTTTATCGACATAAGAAGTTCAATAACGAACTTAACGCTAACAAGGCTTATGTAAAGGCTAATTGAGTTGTTTTATATACTAAGGAAATAATTGCCGGGTAACTGTTGGTTATTGCGGTAATAACCAACGGGTCGGAGTTCCGATGCGTAGGAATTAAACCACGAGGGCGGTAGCCCGAGTGGTTTGATAACAAGCATCCGAACGACAAACCGTTGGTTATTAACGCAATAACAAACTGTTACCCGTCAATTATTTCGATTCTAACACGATCTTATATAAAATTCATATTTTTAAAGGTTATGAATGAGAACTATATTTATCTATACTAAGCCCATTTTCCGAGAAGTTCATTCACACGTGCGTTTCTGTGACGTCACTAAGTCATAACAATTCAAAATGATGTCAGCTTTATTGACAAACATTGAGCGAATGACGTCATACTTATTGATATAATACAGTGAAAAAATCGTGCCAAAAAGCGCAAATTAAAAACATATTAACAAGACGTAAACGTTTTTGTGAACTTAAGTATAAAATATGTAGTACAAATAGGGTTTAATTGCGCAACATAATGCAAAAATGATTTGTTTGTCACAATTTGCTATCGCGCGTTTAAGCACGTGCATTTTACGGAACAATTTCTTCCAATTTCCGGAACTATTTTCAAAACATTAAGCTCCGCCCATAATTTGTTGCAGAATAACCCACATTTATTTTCCTTCTTTATCTATGGACCACCAGCCGCGTGCCGTGATAGAATGTGTAATAAATTGCCGGGATAACTTTAAGAAAGCGATATTTATTTATTAAGACATACAGAGGCATGACATACGGGTTTATATAGTAGTAGCAGTCAAGTTGAGCTAAGTAGTGTTGTCCGTAAACGTAATGTAGATAGTGAGTTGGCATCAGCTATGAATATTAGGGTAACAATTAGTTGTAGAGAAGAGTTTTATTACAGACAAACAGCAACAACAGGTATATACTGTATTGTACATAACATAGTGTGTCAAGACTTCTATAAAACTGAAAATTGCCTTGACGTCAGAAATCTTAACAACAGTATACAAGTGTGTGTTTCATCTTTATTTCATATACCTATAAACCATATAAAACACAAATTGAGCAAACGAGCAAGTTAATAATGGCTTAACAAAGTGTATTATGATAAACAACATAACTTTATATGATCAAACACAAAACAAACTCTCGGCCAATGAATATAATGTAGCATATATTCTTCACTTAGAAATGCTCATATACAATAAAAAATAAGAATACAATGCCTTGTATTTAAAAACCATTTCAATTGTACATGTATATAAACAGAAAAGCAGGCGGATCAATAATTTCATTGGTTATTTTTATTAAAATCAAACCCCAATCTATAATCTTACTCGTACATTTATGCGTTGTGCGCACTGTTAGGTAAAAGAGATTATGATTATGATAGTTACACGAGGAAAACATCCCAAAACAAACATTTAATACCCTAAACATTTGGTACAAGGTATTAAATATATATACAAGTAAACGATCGAAACACACAATTACTATAGATTATACCAAGTGAAGTCAAGTCAAGTTTATTCGACAAATACAATTGTACATATCCAATAACAATACAATTTGTAGTTCTTACCTTATTTAACCCCAATTATATAATGACCAAGTCCTTTTGTAATCGTTGGTCGAATAAATACTCTTTACTCGTTGCAATATGAACACTTTTGAGCATATTATATTTTTTTCTACACCATATACTTATATTATCTCTGAGTCGTTGTCAAACATTCACAACAATTAAATTATTAAATTAGAAGTCAAAGTTTGTTTGCATAAATTTTGATCGAAAATAAAAACAATTCTTACAATGACACATTTAAAAACACATTATATGCACGCGTCAATCCAGCTATCCCCACGGCGCAAAATCTTTATATTCAAACGGATATTAAATAGTTATGCCAAAACCTACTGCTTAAGGAACAACACGCACACTATTTCCGCAGAAAGCATTATCATATAAATGCTTCACATTTCTAAATTGTAATGCCAACAATTTAACTGTGCATATATTAAGCTTCTGTTTACACAGTATCGCCATGTTGTCAAACATTCGTTGTAGGGACATTGAATAACTATATTATGTATAGGTTATAACACACTTCTTTAGCATACAAAGTCATTTGTCTTCACAATTGCTATATTATGTAGATCTATACAATTATACGGAATTTATACCACACTTTTTTAGCATTAATAGTCCTTTGTCTTATAAACACCTGTCATTAACAAATTGCTATATTATGTTTACAATTATTCGGAATTTATACCATACTCTTTAGCATACAAAGTCTTTTTCTTCCAAACACCTGTCATAATAAATTGCTATATTATGTTTACAATTATACCACACTCTTTTAGTTTACAAAGTCCTTTTCTCGCAAACATTTGTCATAAACACATTAATAAGGATATAATTAACACTTACAATTACGACTGAGATCACGAAACAATACAATCACATATACTAGGTTAATTGATAAGTCATTTCCAGGTTAATATAAATTACAAACGCAATAGCATGCAATGTCACACGTGAAACTGTCAGTTACGCATATTTTTTAATACGTTCATACAAATTGAACGTATGTTTTTCGTTAATTTTTAATCTCAATTGTAGTTACTGTCACAATATGGTCATAAATTGTTGTACCAAATTTGTATCTGCAAGAATAAGCCAATCATCATTTTCAAATAACTGATGCGATACAATTGAGCTTACGACGAGACTTGAATGACCTTGTGTTCAGCCATTCAGAAAGCTAGGACTTAATTGTTTGACTACATAACCAACATTTAATAGCTAAAACATTCGTATACCGTAAACGGTGTTTGTCGGAGTTCGACCTAAGTAGGCGTGGTTATAAAATACGCATACGTAAGATCAATTGTTTTTTAAATAATTATCAAAGATTAAACACACACAAAAAATCAATGTTAAATTGTGCATGATATGTAAGTCGAGTGTACAACCTATTGGGGAAGCTTACTACATTTTGCTCCCTTTTCTCTGGAGAAATGATACATCCCATCATCCAGTGATATATATTTCGCATTATATCGTAAGGTGCAGACAAACGATACAATGTATGTAACTTCGTACATCGCACAATGATAATGCATCCGAATACATTCACCAGATTAATAACAAATACAATACAAACTACCAAGGTCAACGTAACATCACGGTATGGTGCAATTTCAAATGCACCGTTTTAGTACGGCTACGACCATATTCCAATTAGTCATGCATAACTGAAATGTTCCAGGTCGCGATGTTCCATATTCAACGATATCATATTTGTGTTTCTTCTGATCAAACAAATATTAAAATCATAAAGAGCACTTATAGTCCAGTTATGTTATACTGCACATTTCCACCAGTAATGTTACCAAGTCCTTTCACTAGTGTATCCGTATCCGCCGAGCAAGTGTGATTGGCCAGGAAAGCCGCGGGAATTGTGTACAGGTTAAAGACTGGCATCACGAACGTGTTCATACTAATGCATACCAACAGAACACTGATAACGTTAATAGCACCGCCGGCTTGTATCTGAAATAAGGCAGATACAAATATAACAATTATGATACTCCAGAGACATCACCAGGAGAGTAATCCTTATTAACATCCGCTGGTCCTTTATTTATGGCAAGTGACCAATTGCCTATACAGTACAGAACAATACGCACAACACAACACCAAACATAACACAAATGATTAAAACTGGGGTCACCGCCTTGGAAGGGTAAATGCAAAGCATTTGCTGTTTAAACCGGTTTGACGGCATGCCGAACCTCACACTTAGCCAATAATTAGTCACAACACACACGCTTGTTTAATAAAATGTAACCTCATGGCCATATATGCTAGTGTTCTTATATAAAAACCCTATAGTAATGAAACCATTTCAACACTGAAATAATCATGTAAATGAAATATTTCATTGCCCATTCATATACATACCCGTATGGGCCAAAGCAATGTTATCACTTAGCATTCATAACAACTCTCAATAAAATGTACCTAATAAAGAACATTTCTAATGCAAATCACGTAACAACTAAGATAAAGGTAAACTGAACTACACATACCATATCAATGATCTTGAGGTATCCAGTTGAGAATACAATGGCATTGGGAGGAGTGCCGACTGGAAGCATGTATGCAAACGAGGCCGCAATAGCGCATGGAATCATAAAATACAGCGGATGTACCGACAGCTTTAGAGCCTGAAAAAGTGACCATTCACATGTTTTTGTTGTTGTAAATACAATCGTATTTGTGCGGCTGTTGTTCTTGTTTTGTTATCAGCCTGTGTAATCACGACGGCAACGTTGATCACTTCAGAGCGAAGTGTAATAATAAACGTGTTAACTATGCTTGCAATTTCAACTTGGGAGGGGTATTGCTATGCTTAAATTAAATGAAAACAATGTGTAACAGTGTCAATAACATAGATATGTAGTTTGCTAAACGTTTGATTTAAGAATCATTGTCATCTGCATCTATTGTATCTAATACACAAACAGAAGTGTATTTTTCGTGTCTCTTACCGAGTACATGCAAGACATATTGAAAATATTGAAATATCTCGCAGACTTTTTTAAAACGGTCGATGTTTTCTATATTTTCTAAATTATTATACATACCAATCCTCCGACTATTGGAAGGAAGAGCGTCGCTGTAGCAGCATTGCTTGTGACGTTAGTAATTGCCGCTGTTACAAAAGCCAGCAGTGCGGACGTTATCCATGGCGGTAGACTCTCACACACTGACAGCTTCTCGCTGATCCATTCTGACAACCCTGACGTCTATAACAGAGACAGATGCCATCACCATTGGTAAGTAACGGTGGGGTTATATGTATTGACGACACACAGACAGTGTGTGGTGTTGGAAAACGTCGCATTGAACATAGAAAATAGTTCATTGAAACGTTAAGTGATTAAGTGATTATTTGAGAACCTCACTTTTTGACGCCATACTTCTGCTAAAACGAGACCAGGAAAAAAACTTAAATGTATATATTGTGTAAATTACTTTGTTGATTTTATTTATGTATAGTTGTTATAGAAATATAAGTGATATCAATGTGCTGTAGATAATACCATTATTAACATGCAAAGGAACTTTATTTTAGGCAAGTGCCTTATGGCCCGTACTACACCGTACACAAACACCGTATGTAAAATACACGCAACAAACATTAAACACAAACATTATTAATACTGGAGTTACCGCCTTAGAAAGTTCATGTTCAAGGTGATTTATTAATGACGTAAGCAACATTGGTACCCTCAAATGCACAAGTATTTTGTATTGAGTCTTAGCCTATGCTTTATTCTTAAGACTAAGAATTGGTTGGTGAATACGGGCGAAGTGCAAATCGTTTGGAATTCAATGCGGTTTGAAAACGCTCTGGACCTCACACTTGGTTCTTATTGATCACAATACAGGTAAATAGTACAAATTAACCTAGTAGCATTCCAATTCATACATACAGCACAACCATCTGCCAATGCAAAGCCCCCTCCCATGAGTAGTAGGACGACCCAGGCCATCTTGTCATTGACATCCTTCCAGGTCAACAGTGGGACGTACTCCAAGGTAGCCGTCAATTCGTCCTTCTTTTGCTCTGAAAACCACGCGAAAACTACTCTTGTAAGATTATATTATTCAACGTATTCAAATATATTCATAATATATAATACAAAAGAAAACAGTTACTTATTACTAACCATAGTTTTCAAAACATCAAACGTATCATCGTTAGAGCATTTTATGATATATGTCGAAATGAAAACCTAATCAATGTCGCAAGTTCATTTTAAAACAAGTGATATTTTAACACGGACATTTTATAAAACTTACATAATTTCTGTTTTTGTTGTTGTATATGCGTATCTTAAATTAATATTAAATGTAGTATATGCATCAATAATTACCGTCGTCTTTTTTCCCGAATTTAAGCGGTTGACTTGGCAACAAAAACAATATCACAGCCATAAAAATAGCTGCTGTTGAGTCTTCTACATACCTGTAAGATAAAAAGCAGGTGCTTTAACATAGAAGCAACAAAATATCAAGATATTAGTATCAGTACGCGTTTCAAAGAAATGATTATATTTACGGGAGGCAACTATGAAGCCATTGGTTGACAGTCGCATAGACTGAAATCACTTTTCCACTAAGATCATGTTGTTGTAGTAAACTTCACGGGTAATTTGACTACTATGAGATCATTCGCTTGACTTATTCAAACTATCTGAGAGGTATAATATGGCAAACAAAAAATGTTACCGACACAGTTAATAATAACGTGACAACAAATTTTACCGACACAGTTAACTTGACAACGTTTAAAATACACAAGTATTTATCCAAAAAATTAACGTGCGTGTAGATAATGTATCACTTGTGTGACAGTTGTTTAGTTACTAGTGTTGTTAAATGACTTTCAATTTATAGACAGTACATTTGTATAATGTGTATGTGTATGCATTGATTTATATCAAACTATGATAATACTAATTAAATCAAAATCTGCATATAATGTCCATCAACACATTGTTGGTAGCTTTTTACACCCATTCAAATGACAAATTTATATATAGAATGACATAATAATAATAATTATCGCAGAAACACGTTTGTTTATTTAGTTTTAATACACTAAACGTTTCGGCATGATGCCTTCATCAGTAGTAATAAAAATAATAAACATAAACAAAGGAAGTGACGTCGTCGTCCTACAGTGACGTTACGTCGTTTGGCGGAAAAATGATGACCTGTAAGAAATGTAACATAGCATTATGCTGACATATATAGAACACATGATCATGATAGTATAAAATGATAGATCACAGTTGATTCATCAGCCTACTAATTATAATATAATAAAAAACATAGTAATAGGCAAACATCGAATATATGTCAAGTATGTGAACGTATTATATATCGTACAGCACTTTGTTATTAAGACCGTTAGGAAGAATAGTCTTTAATTTATGTATCCAAAACGTTTCTTTACATAAACGGTCTAGATTTTTATAAACAACATCTATTGGAACAAAAGAGAAATATGACAATGTACAATTATTGTCTAGAGACCCAAAATGGTTTGCAACATGTGATATAGGATTTATTGAACAGTTTCTTATATCAAATCTATGGTTATTCATTCTGCGGGAAACATTTGGATTGGTTTGTCCGACATACTGTTTATTACATTTTTAACATGTAATAACATATATAACATCACGTGAAGTACAATCTACATCATTGTGCAAATCATATGTTAAACCAGTAACGCTACTATTGAATTGAGAACATATGTTAATATTATCACAATGAGTATATCTTCGTCGTTTACATTTACCCGATGAGTGTAATTGGATACTGTTATACACTGAACATCTAACAAGACTGCTTTGTATATTCTTAGGTCGTTTATAGGCCGAAATAGGCTTAAAAGAATGTAAAGACTTTACACTCTCTTTGTCAGATAACCGTAATAGATCCCAGTGTTTGTGTATAATATCAGCAATATTAGGCAGTGATGTGTTGAAACATACAGTAAATGGTATCACTAAATTAGTACTTTTCTGCGTAACACGCAATGCGCTATCCTGCTACTTATTTTTCACTTTTGCAAATCCATCTGCTACATTTTAAGGATAATTTCTATTTTCGAAATATTTTTGTAGACTAGCTAAAGACTAATTTAATATACCATCATCGGAGATAATACGTCTGTAGCGTTTAGCCTTACCATATGGTATACCCCGTTTACAAGACATGGGGTGAGATGATGTAAAATCTAAGTATAAATGCACATTAGTAGGTTTACAAAATATATCTGTTATAACAGTTTCAGATTCACTTTTTTAATATAGAATGACAATAATACAACGTCTACTTGTTTATAATCCAAGTTTACAATTCAATTCACTAAATATAGAAAGTACAGTGAGTTAAGGTAATAATAGGTTGAACAGTCATTCAATTGTAAAATTGAATTGAAATTTGTAACTGTTATCAGATTACATTATGGCTTTCTTTAAATTGTTATAACATACTTAATTCAACAACGCAACAAGTATTGTACAAACCACTTCTGCTTAAATGACTGAGCATAGGGGGATTTAAAGGGAGCGGAAGCGGCGTACGCCCCCTCTAAATTTGTCCAAGATTAGAGTTTTTTAAACCTGACAATAACTTAGACATGTGCATTCGTTACAAATGACGTGATCTTCAATTATTTAGTGGAATTGACAAACCCGTTTTGTGGTATTTTCGTTAAATTGTTCCATTTTGACTATATTGCATTGCTTCAATATATGTAACCTAACATGTAAGTAACAACAGCAGTTTGTTGGCAGTTATTTAATATTGCCGCCCCCTCTAAGTCAAAATCTCTCCCCCTCTAACCCAAAATCCTGTACCCGCGCCTGTTGAGAATAATTATGTTGTCATTGGGTACTGCTTACTTGGTTTTAAATAGAGTACCCCAGCCTGGTACAACGACTGGGTTTCTTGAAATCCAAAGGAATGCCAATATAACAAAGTCCGCCATGACTAGAACCTCTGCAAAACTGAAAATAAAGACAGTCGGTCAATTAATTGAAACATGAATTATATCTTTACGTTTAAAGACTTTTGAAACCCTGTATTTAAATATACAGTATAATTTTGGATCTATGACTACAAGTCTTATAACATATATTTCATCAAATACCCCTGATTTAAGAAACAGGTGTAGAGATCGAAACAAGGCATTGCAATTCACAGTAGCTAATTTTATATCTAGATTTTCAATAAAAATTGTGACTTTCTCTGCGTCAACAGTATTATATCGTTAACAAAAAGTTTCGAGACATCAGAAATACTAAAGTGGCAAGATGGTTTGATAACAACAAAGAGTTTCAATACGTTTACTACTAAAATACATGCTTATTAGTTTTCGACACTCAATTTCTTTCATCGTTACAAATTATGTCGTTTTATGGTGGATAAGTAGCTTTACATTCTTTGCGTTTTAAAATTATGACGTCATCGTGTGCATTGCGGGTTTCTGGATTACGTCATCATTTAACTATTTTTACTGTCCCAGTGACATAGCGTAAGATTATCTCGGATATATTGTACATTCCCTTTTATTTAATATTTTACGGCATTTCCGATTTATGTATACACTGGTTTTAACACCCACGTTCATTCAGTTAAATTATTATTTTCAATTTGGGTTAGCAGAAAGATGTAGAATAATAGATAACGTTGTATTCTGTTTAAAATAAACATATACAACAAAGCTATGTAATCTGGCTTTTTACACCCAACATTACGGCTTCTTCCTGAAATTGCATGACGATGATCTGAACATTGAACTTTATGAGGCTATGTCTTTAAAGCTTTTTACTAAAAGACGAGATGTAGTTGATACTTGTTTTTTGTTTCATTTCATCGTGCCTCAGAAAGTGGCAATTCTGCTTCTCTGGTTTGCATCTAGCCATTGAGTAATTAAATGGTAATTAAATTGAATAATATTCTCTTTTATTGCTGTTAAATTAGAATTGCGATGCTATGAGGTTAATTTTTATTTACACTTACATGTTTTGTGAATAATTCTGGGCCAAGTGTGAGGTCGTGCGCACATAAACCAGTTTAAACCCCCAATGCTTTGCATTGACCGTTCCAAGGCGGTGACCCCAGTTTTATTCATGTGTGTTTTGTGTGTGTTATGTGTTTTTGTGATGTCCTGTGTATTGTTTTTGGCAATCGGTCACTTGCCATAAATAAAAGACCTCGGGCTGCTAACTCTTAATCCTGCTGTCGCAACTGGAGTTTCGTCGCTTTGTTTATGTTCATATTTACTACGGAACATACCAAAGTCAACCAACTTGTATACATTAACTATATGAACGAACCTCCATTTCCCCAGCTTTCTGTACTCTTGCTGCAGATGCACTTTGACAGCACTGTAGTCTTCGTCTGTCTTTATACAGCACAGACATCTGCAGAAAAGCATCAATGCATTTAACCCTTATTTATATTCAAATCCGAGAATGTGTTTTATTCCAACAGGTATGTATCAAGAAAAAACGGTTTATGAAATATCACATAAACGTGGTACCTTTTACTGCATTTCAAAAATACATAATTAAGTATTAAATATTTCTACAAAATGCATGCAGCGAAATTACACTTGTATGGCATCTTAATTATAACTAAGCGTAAAGTATTTTGTTTTCTGAATATGTACATTTTGTTTGGAGTTCATTCGTTACCTAATTGTTTGTCGTTTCCGTTTGAGTCATCTTCATACGTTTGGAATAGTCGTATATCAATAGTTGCTGGACTTTACTCACTATCTTATTTTTTTATAAACTGTACGAATAAACAACTCCTTTTGGTAACAACATAGTTTCTAAATGGCCACAATATCGACGTTTACTTTGAAAAACTAAACAATATGTATAATATTTTTGGTTACTTTTTCTATGTTTTCAGTAATTGTGTCCGATGTACATACTTCTTCCCGAGAGCAAAGACCTGCAGCCAAATCCACGTTGCCAAAAATACCACCACGGATATCGGGATGCCGATAGCCATCCAGTTAGCGAAGGTGACAGCCGAGTCCAAACCATGTTGATGGTACAGTCTGTATAACAGTAATAATAATGGTATATACAACATTGCAGCGAAGACGTAAAAACCTGCAGATGGTACTGTCAGTAGAATGAAGGCGTTATATACACTATTTAAGCGATGGTGAAAGATAAGTCTAAACCATGTTGATGGTACAGTCAGTCAAATCATAATGCTACATACAATAGTGTAGCGAAGGCGAACGCTGGTCTCTGCCTTGCATATGATATAGTATGTCAAATGAAAGGATTACATAAACATTTTAAGAGTAGGTGAAAGCTAAGTGCAATAAAATCGCAATGGTGTAGTGGATAGTGTCCGCCTTGCGACCGGTAGGTCCCGGATTCGATCCCGACTTAGGGAGCGTTCTCAAGATCATTCCAAAGACACAAAGTACTGGTTCTTCCCAGGAAACTAACTCGAGAGTGTCTCTATAAGCGAAAGGCTTTCGATACAATCGAGCTAAAATAAATAGGTTTAAACGAAGTCCAAACCATTGTGATGGGACAGTGTGTATAAGGTAGAGTTTCATACAATGTATAAGGCATGTGGTAGCTTAGTTACAAACACGTCGAGTCACAAATTGTCGACGGTGTAGTAGATCAAACGAAAATGTTACATAAAGGCAAATGAGGGTATACCGGTATTTAAAGGTATGTATTCAATTTGCTGCTTAACGTCCCAACCACTCTCTTGATTCTTTACAAAACATCGAATGTCCAGTTTATACAGTCCTTAATCTCTGAACATATATCAGCAGCCCGCCAACTCACATGTCAGCTTGTCCTTTCAGAATGATGTTGGGCGGTGTTCCCGTCAATGTGGCTATACCACCGCAGTTCGCCGCAAACGCTACGGAAAGAGCAAACGTCTTGGCCATTTGTGCAAACTCCTTATCCTGGTCGTTCTTGTCGTTGTCCGCTCGATTCTCTCTCGCAATCGGTTTTCTGAAAACATTTTCCGCCCACATGTAACAGACATACTAGTACCATGACACGATTGGCATGTTAACAGCCCCTTTACTTTCTGCAGGACAATGATTTTTAAACTTTCGCCAGCATCTTTATGACATTTGATATGCAACAATCTTACGAGCTGTGTTATCCATAACATTTAATACATGCTCAATATGTATACTATATCAAACATTAAAATATTAGCATAATTAATTACTTATCGATTTCAAAGATCAAATTCCTTGTCTAGATTTACAACTTGCGATCGGGGTAATTCGTTTAATGTCTTTAATTAGATGTGTTCCTCTGTATTCAACACTACTATATCTGCTGCCCTTATGTTCACAATATCCTTCATATGAGACTCAGCATCTATGAACATTTCGTGTGTCTCAATTAACGCTCAACATTGGCCATATCGGCCTGGTAATTACAAGGCTATAACCAAATGTCATTATCCAAGAATTTCGCAACAAAAAGAAAATAATTGGGTTAATTTCTCCTTTTGCTTCATTATTTCTTTACTGTATATAGGTTACAATACACTAATTTAAATCAATAAATATAAATCGGTGTAAGTCATTACGTTCCAGTCAGTGGTTAAAAGTTCGTAAAGCATTATAATAATAAAAAACACACGTATACAATGTATTGCCAAACAAATTAGTTAATAAAAGATCCATAAAAGTATCTACATTCTATTTTGGTAATTCATACGTTGTTTACGTAAACACGAAATATGAAAAAGCCTACACAGGTACCATATTTGAAGTCCAATATTTCCCAAACAAGTTAGGTGACCCATTCTTTTTATTAATATTTTGGCGTAAGTATACATCGGTGCATGTATGTGCAAAAATTTAAAAAGATCTGTTGTTTGGAACAAAATATATTGATGCATAATAAATTACGTTTCAGAAAGTAGTATTAGTACCCATTTGACCTACTTCAATGTCCGGTCAAATTAATTATTTTAACAGTAATTGTAGGTAAAACGTTTTTTATTACCAAAATACACTTGTATATTGCCAAACAAGACATGCAAAAACATATCAGTTGAAAGAACCATAATCGTGTTTGAAAAAAGCTCTCCTATATACTTTAAACATTGAAAAAAATCCAAACTGAAAAAGGGGCTTCGACAGGTATCGTATTCAAAACCCAATAGTTCCGGGAAAAAGCTTGGGACCCCTAATTTTTTAACACTGTTTTAGTTTCAGCATACAATGAATATGTACATGGAATTTTTTAACAAAATCTGTCGTTTGGAACAAAAGATATTCGTATAGTTGATTATTTATTGATGTTTTCAAAGGCATATTATATGCATAATTAACCTCGTTAAGAGTCCATTAAAAGTCATTTTTTAAATGGTAACTATAGATAAAGCGCGTTTTATACTTAATATGCACTTGTATGTTTCCGAACGAACAATTAAAGAAAGATGCATTTAAAAATGTCCGTCCTTGTTTGAACATTAACGCTTTATATAATTGAACACTGCTAGTCACACAAACTGAAACAAGAGGACCCTAGGACGCTCACCTAAGACCTTGTAACCCAATTGGAATTTGCATCGCCGAGGCGTGGCTTATATTTATCCCAGGGGCATAATATAAATAATCTTGAAAAAAACCTGGGCCTTGCGGTTTCAGGTTAAGATTGATTTTTAAAGTAACTTTGCTATTTAAGTCTATATAAAGTATATATAAGCCACCAGATTTGACCCAAGGGGCATACTTTGAACAATCATTGGAGAGGACCACTATGCAATGTTTCGTACCAAATATAGGAAAGCTGTTGCCGTTTCAGAGGAGAAGATTTTTAAAGTCATTTTGTTATTTTTTAAGTCTATATAAACCATGTGACCCCCGGGGCGTGACCAGATTTGACCCCAGGGGCATAATTTAAACAATATTTGTAGAGGACCACTATACGGATGTTACATACCAAATATGAAGCCTCTAGGCCTTTCGGTTTCACAGGAGAAGAATTTTAAAAGTCATTTTGCTATCTAAGTCTATATAAACCACGTGACCAATGGGGTGTGGTCAGTTTTGACCAATGGGGCATAATTTGTAGAGGACCACTTGAGGATGTTATATACAAAATACGAAACCTCTGGGCCTTGCGGTTTTAGAGGAGATTTTTTAAAAACATTTGCTATTAAAGTTGATATAAACCATGTGACCCCCCGGGGCGTGACCAGTTTTGACCCTAGGGGCATAATTTGAACACTCTTTGTAGAGGACTACTATATGATGTTACATACCAAAAAAGAAACCTCTGGGCCTTGCGGTTTCTGAGGAGAAGATTTTAAAAGTCATTTTGCTATATATTCTATATAAACCATATGACCCTGGGGCGTGGCCAGTTTTGACCCCAGGGGCATCATTTGCACAATAGTTGTAGAGGACCACTATAGGATGTTACATACCAAATATGAAACCTCTGGGCCTTGCGGGTTTTAGAGGAAAAGATTTTTAAAGTCATTTTGCTATATATTCTATATAAACCATGTGACCACCAAGGCCCGTTTTGACCCCAGGAGCATAATTTGAACAATCTTTGTAGAGGACCAGTATAGGGTGTTACATACCAAATATGAAACCTCTAGGCCCTGCGGTTTCAGAGAAGATTTTTAAAGTTTACAATGTTTTAATCTATTTTTAGCTATGGTGACTTACATATGCAGCGGACCGAAACTATTTGAGCAAATTTGAAAGAGGGTCACCAAATGATCATTGCAGTGAAGTTTGGTGAAAATCTGCCTAGTGGTTTAGGAGGAGATGTTGTTTGAATGAAACGTTGACGACGCACGCACGCACGACGGACAACGGGCGATCACAAAAGCTCACCATGAGCACTTAATGCTCAGGTGAGCTAAAAAAGGTACCGTATAAAACCCCAATATTTCCTGAAAAAGGCCGGTGACCCCTATTTTTTAAGACTGTTTTAGTTTTAGGATACATTGACACATGTTTGTGCAAATTTTTAAGAAAATCTGCCGATGGAAAAAAAATGAAAACAATTGTTGGTTGCAAACTTCTTTAACATGTAGATACAATTTCAAGGTTAGTCTTTTAATCCCAAGCGGAGTACATAATCTGAAAATGTTAATTCCAATAAATCAGTCCCACATGCATTGTTATATATATATATATATATATATATATATATATATATATATATATATATATATATATATATATATATATATATATATATATATATATATATATATATATATATATATATATATATATATATATATATATATATATATATATAAGTAAGGAATGTACAGTTTAATACATATTTGTGTCACTGAAATACAATCACCAAGCATATGACCGATGAAATAGGGTTTACTTAGTATCCAGTCTTCCAATACTGCTGTGTTACCTTTATAAATATTAAAGGGACTGAACTCAAGATGGTCTTACCACAACAGCGAGAGAAAATTGTCATAACTACACGATTTTCTTACATTATCGTTAAGAACACATTAAAAATGGACACGTGTGTTTTTATTTACCTAAAAAACGATGATTTTATGTAATTTCCCTCCGTGGTATCGTCCTAAAATTTACAACGTCTGCAGACGCTATAACCATCGAGTAATTTAAAACTAGCGCCGTTTATATTTAGGATAATCACGGGACAGTTTAGTTTTGTCAAGTCGAGTATGCGCACACTTGAATCAGGTGCGTGTATTGGGGAAAGCAGAGGTACTTTTCAGTCGGGAATACCCGGTGCAATAAAAGTGACAGTTTATTCAACTTCAATTTTCAATGAAATATATAGTTTATGATGTTTACCCATGGTTTTACAATTTGGCATAACTACAAAAAAACGCACATTTTTATGGGATCTGGACTTCAGTATCTTTAACACTTTGTGTATTTCTTGATTTCGGTGTTTTGAACCGCGGTATATGCGCTAGTGAACACTTTTTTCACACGTCCTCGATTGTTCAGTAGGAGTTTTGGACATATAGTGCTTCTGACTTCATAGGAACTTGCTAGCCAATTGTTTATAATGCCTCAGTCACACATTCCCGATTTTTACTGCCGTTCTTGAGCCGACAGCGTCCCAAATCAAATCTATCAAGAGTCGGGACAATATTTTAAGAATCAGTGCTCAAAATTTAATGTTTGATCATAAGATCGATATTTCCCGACAGAGTCCAGACAGCGTTTCGACATAGTCCAGAAAGCGTCCCGATTCTCCTGAATGCGATCTGACACTTCCTCGACAGTTTCCCGACAGCCTTCCGACATTCCCGACTGTTTGATTATTTGTATCGTTGCGCTATCGGGACGCTGTCAGGAGCCATAATCGGGAATTTCCGACTGCCGCAATACTCCAGACGTGATATTTCTATATAATTTATAATGCCTTATCAATCCCGTTCTAACACATTTCCCCGATAACGTCCCGACACCGTCCCGAATTAGAGCCGATATAGTCGAATCTATCCCGACAGAGACCCACTATACAAATTCGGCTGATTCTCCCGAATGTTAAGAGAAAGCCTTAACTGTCGGGAGTGCTTGGCCGAACACGCCAAACATGTCCCGATAATTCCCGATTCTTAGGACAGCGTACCGACAGCGGTCCGACACCTCCAGACAGCGTCCCGACATTCTCGACTTTTTTATAATGTGTATCGTGCTCTGTCGGGACGCTGTCGGGAGTCATAATCGGGTATGTGTGACTGAGGCTTAAAGCATTTAAGTAATATATTACAGACGAGTTAAAAACATAGAGTACAGTTGTTGTTGATTGTATATGAAATTGCAAGCACTTGAAGCTAAACACAGAGCAGCTGAGCATGCTTCCAATAACAGAAAGGATGCAGTCACCTGTGCTCGGTCACCGGTTGTGTGCGAAATGTCGTAGAGGTGCAATCCTGAGGATCTATACCCGATGAGCTCCCCACCCTCAGCATATTTCTGTGCAATGGCATGAAAGTGGGTATAGTAGCATTAATGAAAGTATGAGATCATATGCCATAATCAAACACAACTACGTTTCTTTGGAAGCATTGTTAATAGATAGTACATGTATGCCAAAATCAAACACAACTATGTTTCTTTTGATGCATAGTTTAGAGATAGTATGCCATACTCAAACACACACAATGAAATTTCTTTCTTTAATCGCATAGAAGTTTTAAGTCTTGTTAAGCGATTATTTCGACGTATATTGTTAATAAACATGATAACATGTACACGGCATTTTCCAAAACGATTGACATTGGAACAATCACAATGATATACCAGATAACCATAAACTTTGAACACGTTTAAAAGATAAAAAAGCAATACTGTATAGCAGTTATGTGATTCACAGCCTAAAAGCGATGGTTTGAATATGGCAATATTTAACAAGAAAGACAAACAGGTGCAGCATAGTGTTGAAACTGCGTTTCCCACAAGTTGAAACTGCGTTTCCCACAATGACAAGATAAAACAAGTCCTTAAAATAAGTTAAGTGTATTATAAAAAAACTAAAACGCTAATAATATCTGTAAGATCTGTGATCGTGTTAATTCACATACAATTATTGTTAACATTACTTTAATAATAATATTAGGACAACCAGTTTATCAAGATGACAATAACGTGAATTCAAATAAAAGAAATGAAACAATATTTTATAATAATTGGTTGAACACTATGCAGAAACGATAGGCATTTATAGACAAAATGTGTGATATACTGGTTAGCAAACCAAACTAAGCTATGCTATATTTCTAGCAACATCAGGTGTGTGATAATTAAAACGTACGGTTCGGGTTGATGCACTGCAATTCAAAAATCCGCAAAGAGAAACATGTATAAAATGGTACGATAACTTAACGATTTACTTTACTAAACTTGTCGCATTTCATATACTATAGATAGTATCATTAGTGTTTAATTCCTCGCCGTGTTAGTATGTTACATGTATTTATGTATGTAAAGTTATTTCTCCCAAACTTAATATAGTGTAAAGGGTACCTTTACACTCCTATAGAAGTTAATGAATTACATAAATATTAACTTCGCAATTAACAATATAATTGTTTGCTTGAAGAGTGTTAAAAACCGGTTCCGTATATTTCTCAAATGTAGTCGAACATAATGTTCCGGTTATTTCCTGTGTGAACTCACTGTACGGGGTGTTCGGGCTCGAGTTTGTTGTCGATTTCCAAGGTGACCTTGACCTCTTTCTTTCTCGACTCGTGATTCTCGGCGACCACATTGGACTCCAGGTTTTTCAAAGGCATTGTGACCCCGTGACCGTTATCGCGAACTAAAGTATTTAAATAAACTTTTGTTTAAGTGTTTTCATAAAAACTATCTGCTCTACCAGTAGAGATACTTATTATACGTGCTTTTCCAAATCCACTGTTTAATGTCTTAACATAAAAACCATACGATAACAGGTGTAGGATATTGTATCAAACCCTTAATATATATGTTTTATTCTGTTTGTCATATTGAAATTATTGCGAAAGAGTTTCTACTATGAAAGTTTCTAAATGAAGCATTCGTACAAAAATGGTGTATGGCTTTTTTGGTTGGCAATATATTTGTTTGACAAAAATGTAAACAAAACGTTTAAGTTATGAACATGTCATTGGAAACAAGTCTATACTCCACTCATTGAGTAGTGAATCATAGTAAGGCTTTGAACTTGAACTCTTAACCAGTGGCCGTTTGTTTCAAAAGACTATAATTTTCAAGTGCGTAACTCAAATTTCGATCCAACTACAGTATTCGGATAAAATTCTACATCTTATATTGCTTTTATATTTTCAAATATATCCCAGGCTGTTACTCAAGATTGGTTTTCCGTATTGTTACTCAGCAATTATCACCTCTCATTTTATTATAATATATATGTTTAAACGATATCTAAAGTCGTCATAAATGAACTCGAAACTCATCTTCAAACAATCTTTATTCTAAAATATGTGTGTAAAATATGAATGCTTAGTCTAAATTCTGAATGTCTGAAAATATGTATAATAAGTTCATAATGTATCGTGCATTAATTCTTATATGTCATTTATTAAGACATGGGATACGTTCTGTCAACAAAAAAGACATTAATGTTTGGAGATGTCATGCGTTTTATATTAATCATAACATATACTGGTTGCTTCAAAATGTTAAAGAATAGGGAGTAATAAATTGCATAGACCTTGCAAGAACACGCGAAAACAGGTTCTTTCTACATTAGAATAAGTGGTTCCCTTTGCAAATACATGTGCACAATTAGTGAATCTAGCATCGTCTACGATACATTCTAACACGACACGTGGCTTGTTTTCCATAGACAAAGAATGAAATCAGTTATGGGTTATTCTAAAATGAAATGTTTAATAACGTTTACGTTTTGTGTAAATGTAATTATAAGATGTATCACTAAATTCGTGGCTTTTGTTTCAATACATAGTACATAAACTGTAAGTGTGTAACGAGTTTGCTAGTACGCGTTTAAACGCATGCATTTTAATGTAAAATTTCCGCGATTTCTCCACACCTATTTTTAAGACATTATGCTCCGCCCATAATTATTACAGTTTATTTGTGTTTGTTAGCATGCAACTTTTGCAGTAGCATCAATAAACATGATGCCATATTGGTTTTGTTTTATCAATGAATCTGACGTCATACGTTCAATTTCTATGAATGAAATTGACGTCATATTGTTTTGTTATGGATCATTCACGCCACTTAAATGCGTCTGTGAATGTACTTTGTAAAAAATGGGCGGAGTCAAGATAAAATATAGTTTTCATTCAATATCTTTCAAAAAACAGACATTGATCGTGTTAGAATTGAAATAATACTTTTCTATGAGTGTTTGTTGTCGCTTCGCATTCATGATTTAATTCTTACGCATCTATACGCCTTACCGTTGGGTTATTCGACAACAAACTATGATAGAAAAATATTATTTCTTAATTAAACCTTTACAGAATGAATGATTAATCCCGTTCTTCATACATAATTATAGCATACGAAACTTACCATTCTCTAGCTTTGCAACTTAAACAATCTATGCTTACACCTTTTCTATCTATCAAACTGTAGTATTGTATGCTTACCCCTTTCCTTCATTTTATTTTAACTCTATTGTTTGCTTACCCCTGTTCTACCTTTCTTACTCTAACATTGCATCATTCGTATGTTTACCTTTTGTTCCACCTTTCTATCAATTGCAATGCATGCTTACCCTTGCTCTACATCTCTAACTCTTGCACTGTTTGTTTACATGTGTTCTACCTTTCTAACTCGTATATTGTGTGCTTACCCTAGTTCCACCTTTTTAACAATTGCAATGCACGCTTCCCTATGTTCTACATTTTGAACTCTTGCAATACAAGCTTAGCCTTTTTCTGCCTTTCTAACTCTAGATGTGCACTCTTACCCTTGTTCTATCTATCTAACTCTAGTATTGTATGCTAACCCATGTTCTACCAATTCTTGTTTTATATGCTTCTACATGTCTGATGCAGGCAATTGACGCTCACCCTTGTTCCTGACCTCTTTCATCTGGCCAAGGATGGCGTTCAGGATCGGGATCATCATAGCAGTGGTGGCGGTATTGGACATCCACATTGACAGGAACCACGTGGGCAGCATGATACCAAGCAACAGCCTGGATCATGGTGTGAAACATTATAGTGACGATCAGTCAAAAATTAGGCTTTTCCGTACAAAATCATATTGAAATGGTCATAATAGTACGATACTCAATGTCCACAACTATAAACGTTTTTATACGTAAATATAAATATTGTAATACACCAACTGCGTCGGCGGAAGAAAACAATTATTAGTAACACTTTATTTAAGACAAGTGACCGATTGTAGGAGAGAACTCTTATTACTAGTTACTTATTACTTATTACTCTTATTACTAGTAGCTCTAAGCACAGGGGCTTAGATTCTGTTTGTATTTCGTTCTGGTTTTTACTCATTCGGTATGTTTTTTGCCCTTAGATGAAAATGGAATGACAGAACTTTACAGGCGACATACCATCGTGGTTCCGGACCAACTAGGGTGAGTGCCCTAAGTGCTATACGTTTGTGAAGATCCCACTTCTCCACTGCGGCCGCCACCACCAGGCTGCCGAAGAACAGCATTAGAGTGTCCTGGAAAACATTGTTCGGCAATTAAATATGGTCTCCAAAACATGGAATGTGTCCTGTTAGACATGGAAGGGTATTGAATGCGCGACCTGCAAGACATGGATATGCAATGAAACATGCTCTGCAAAGATGGAAGGGTATTTAATGTGTGTCTTCCAAAACATGGATGGGCAATTAAATTAAATGGGTCAGGCAATATATTGATGGGCAATTAAGTGTGTCCCAAAAATTATGGTGTACTCTGCAAAATATGGAAGGGACATCAAGTGTGTACTGCAAACATAGATGGGAAAATAAATATGTCCTGCAAACATGGATGAGCAATTAAACTATGTAAGGATATTGGTGTCCAGCAAAATAAGAATGAATAGAATGTGAATAAAGTGTGTATCGTTACACGTGTATATCGTTACATAATACCAGTATGAAGTGTTTCCAGTCTAACATTGATTTTTCTTAAATCAGTATTTCTGCAAAACCATGATCATATGGGAATATGATAAAATGTGACCCACAAATGTATATGTACTATCAAATCCATGAGTCATGTAAAATGCAAATTTACCATTAAATTAAATGATATCACTGTGCCTACAAAACATGCAAGTACGTGATTATCCTGTTGTTTATCACCGAAAAATGTCCTTTAACGCGCCCAAAACATACCAATGTCACAATCTAAAGATAGTCTTAATATAAAATGAGTCATGTTCACAGATTGACGAATTGACAATTTGTCACAAATTCCACAAATAAAACAAAAGCGTTTATAAAGGAGCGAAATAACACTACGGGCATAAAAATATATTGTAAATACCGTTTCGTTAACGAATAATCATAACTTGAAATTGATAAAATTATAAAGCGTTTGTAACGCTAAACGATGGAATAATTTGGAGTTGTTGATTTCGTTAACAGTGTTGACAACACGTGGGTCACTTTCGTAAAGTAAAAATTCTGACCGAAATATAACAATCGGAATGGCCCAGTTGTTAAGGCGTTAGTATTTTGATCCTAGGTCTGAGGTTCGAACCCCAGTGGGAGCATCATGTATTTTTTCGTTACCTTTTAAATACTTTCCTTGTTATTATACTTGAGCTTTTAGTTCCGATGCTTAAATATGTCAAGCTAAGACATTTAATGGCATACTTAAAAAAATACAATAATCTGTGAACAAGTACCTTTGATCAAAGCAATGTGCGCAGATTTTGGTGAAAATGACGTCAATATATTTATATTTTCGTGAACTTGGGATATGATATTTATACACAACCTTGAACGACTCGTGGTGATAAACTGGTATAGTCTTAACGCTGAACTGGCGCATTTGTATAATACACGTGTACAGATAGTCTAGGGGTGCATCAATCCTGACGGGTGAAGTGACTGCGGTCTTGATAACTATCCCTTCCGGAGATTTTTTATACATGTGTTAAGCAGGATACAAAATATTTTTCAACCGACGCTTGACTGTGCATAGTTTTAGTTTAAATATTTCAGGCTTTCATGTATAATGTTTTGAAACTAAATCAACAAACTAAATAAAAAGTTGAAAATAAAGGTGTTGCACAAAAAGTGCACTGCAAGGTAAAATGTCAGTTTTTTTTTCTGCACCTGCGAAACGATTTATATCCTATTAATTTCTAAGAGGTTTTAAAAGCTAACATTAACGTCTATATATTTGGTTCATGAAGTTGAAACAATGTTTACATACAAAGCCCATTGATAAGAAATGAAGTATGATATTCGGTGTTTTTATGTAATATATTAGGCCTTATACCCGTAGTAGTAGTAGTAGTAGTAGTAGTAGTAGTAGTAATAGTAGTAGTAGTAGTAGTAGTAGTAGTAGTAGTAGTAGTAGTTGCAGTAGTAGAAGAAGTAGTAGTTGTAGTAGTAGTAGTAGTAGTAGTAGTAGTAGTAGTAGTAGTAGTAGTAGTAGTAGTAGTAGTAGAAGTAGTAGTAATAGTAGCAGTAATAGTAGTAGTAGTAGTAGTAGTAGTAGTAGTAGTAATAGTAGTAGTAGTAATAGTAGTAGTAATAGTAGTCGTAGTAGTAGTAGTAGTAGTAGTAGTAGTAGAAGTAGTAGTAGTAGTAGTAGTAGTAGTAGTAGTGGCAGTAGTAGTAGTAGTAGTAGTAGTAGTAGTAGTAGTAGTAGTAGTAGTGGCAGTAGTAGTAGTAGTAGTAGTAGTAGTAGGAGTAGTAATAGTAGTAGTAGTAGTAGTAGTAGTTGTAGTAGTAGTAGTAGTAGTAGTAGTAGTAGTAGTAGTAGTAGTAGTAGTAGTAGTAGTAGTAGAGTAGTAGTAGTAGTAGTAGTAGTAGTAGTAGAAGAAGCAATAGTTGTTATTGCGGTTGTTGTTGGTTGTTGTTGTTGTTGTGTGTAGTAGAAAAAGGAAAAGTCATTGTAGCAGTAGCATCAGTAACAGTAGCAAAACCAGCAATAGGGGCAAAAGACGTATCAGTAGCTGTATTGTTGAAGCAGTATTAGCAGTAGTAGTCCTAGTAGAGATATTCATGCTCAGATGTTTGCTTCAACATAACCTGTGTCATGTATCGAGTACTTTACGCTTTTTAGAGTGCTTCATGATCCGTAGGTAATTGTCTACAAACTGTGTTACAAACACGGGCATTTTAGGTAGCTGTGTACGTGCATCGAACATCGATATCAATACAAGCATGTGTTCAGATGTGGTCATACCAATCTAAGTAATAATGTACAACGTGATTACAAACATATTGTTACATAGAAGGCGTTCGAACCCTTGTATAGGATATTCGGAATGATCCTTCGTACATGTGTCAATTTATTTTCAAAGAAGTTGGAGCATTGTCCTGATTTTAATTTTAATGCAGTTAAATTAATACGAAATTCCAGTCAATCAAGGTTAATGGCACAATGTCATCGTTTAAGCACGTACCCGTAAGTAATGATATATAAATTACAGATACACCGGTAGGCGTATTACAATTAACCATAAATAGCGCAAATAAATAGGGTTTGATAATTTGGCATAATACTGCGATTTGCGTTATTAAGTCTAGGTTATCATCAGTTTTGGTATGACATAGTTTTAGAATATCTGGTCGGATCTTTTTAATTTATAGCAATAAATATTATAATGTAACGGGCATACAATTTATTCTTACATGACACGCGCAGAGTTTTATATAGACTCAGAACAAAATTCACGGTTGTTAAAATACCAACACGAACAAATAGTTCCGAAACTGTAAAATATAGTTCGCAATGTAATTGCAGAAAATGTTGTCAGGTCATGTTAGAATCGAAATAATTTTCATATTATCGTTGTTAATCGGTCATAAAACATCGATTTGTCGTGCTAACGCCCTCGGGGTTTCATTTGTACGCATCAGAACTCCAAATAATTGTTCATTAGCCGATAAACAACTCTTAATGGAAAATTATTTCTTAATTATCAGACATACATGTATACCGTAATTAATAAACGAACTCTCGTGTTTACTAGAACGAATGATTTCTACGTTATGATATCAATACATGTTGGAAAACAAACTACAATTTATGAGTTTATGTTTTATAAACATGTATTATTAACATATACACCAACTTTACAATTTCAGCATCGCTTATGCATGCTATGTTATAGCTCTTAGACACGTCCAATTTCTCAATTTGCATGGTCAATTTGAAGCATGAATGCGTTTGAAATGTTGACTGACTATGCCTTGAACGGAACGACCAAAAAGCTTTTACTTAACACGTAGCGATGTAAATGCAAATGGTCGACGAACGAATTGGCGAACATATAGCACCGTCGACGTCATAAGAAACTAAAATGGGATTATTTATGCGTTACAGGCTACGCTCAATAGATATCGCTGACTTTTATGTGAATAGTCCATTGATTACGATGAAACGATCGCTAAATAATTGAGAAAGCACGCTATCGTACCTATGGGAGGAACCGATTCTTGAACTGTCCAAGCATCTTTGAAATAAGTGCTTAGGCCAGAGCTTTTTTATTTCTTGTGTTACGGGAAATTTCTGAAGAGGTGACCACAAGGAGGGAAAAATAAAAATAAAAGTGAAAAATATCGGCATCGGGAAAAAAAGTACGATTTTTTAATTAAAAAAATGTGTTGGTTTTTTTTGCTTACTATTCACTGATTTCGAGTAAAACTTTTCTTCATTATTTTCTCATGAGCTTTTGTTTTGTGATTGATTAGATCACTTTACTCACTTCATTAGTGTGTGCAGAAAAAAAGGTTATATTACACCAATATTTATTTCCATATACGGAATGCCGCAACGATCGTCGAAAACAAAATAATTGCTATTTCCAATTTTATTTTTATTTTCCCCTTTTGGGATATTTAGAAGAGGAGATCCCTTAACACAATAACTAAACAAACTCTGAACTTACGCAACAGCTGAGCAGGGTTAGGCCAAACGAAACAAGATGGCCATGATGGCCCCAAGCGCTCACCTGAGAATTGGTACAGATGAAGACCATACTGTTGCGACAAAACGGAGAGGGGGATAGGATCAATTTTGATTTAAAACATCGGTTAGTGCAATGGGCTAACTAAAGTTTGAGTTAGGTAGTGGATGTGCGTATTTTTGCTAATCGTTCTGATATCAATTTTCTTGATATTCTTACCTGACCCTTTTTCATTTAGTCATTGACAATTCTTGAAAATGCAGAAACAGTAGATTTTGATGTCTTATTCCCAAACAGTTTTGGAGAACTAGATGCAAGGCGATAATTGCAATGGCTGTGCTATAAGGTAAAGTTTTGCTTTTTGTTTGATAATTTTCTGTCCATTGATGATAAATGATGTTAATGCAGGCTCTGAAGACATGTTGTTGCATGTACAAATAACTGAATGCAAGTCTTGCAACTGTTGGAAATCAAATTCTATCTATCAATTTTTATGGTCATGCGCAAACTGTGTAAGTTTGGTCAACATTGAATAAAAAATCGTGTGCAAGCTAATAATTGATAACTTGTTGATGATTTTTCCCAAACACAAGGGGCAATAACTCTGGTCTTTCTGGCCCGATAATGCTTATATTTGCCTTACTTGTATTCTAACGTTCATATACAAACTGTACACGATTGGTGAAGATTGGATGAAAAATGAAGTCTCTATCCTGAATAAAGTCCATTTTTGCATATTTTTTTCACAAACAAAGGGCAATAACTCTGGTGTTTCTGGTCCGATCCTGCTTATATGCGATGTTAACTGTAATCTCATGATACTAGACAAACACTGCAAGTCTTGTGAAGATTGCATGAAAAGTGATGTCTCCATCTTGAATAATGTCCATTTTTGGTTTTACATAACGAAACAAATAAACAAGACAAACCAAACTTAGTTAGTTTCTTATAAATATAATAATATGTAGTGGATACACATTTTCTTTATAACCGTATGTCGTACGCACATGTGTTATATTTAGCAAATACAAAGAAAATACTTGGAAAAGACTCAGATCGTGCACAGCATTTGACAGACCGCGATTCACAAAGACAAGTGTGGCAGACATGTGGCAGAAATGCTGCCTTAAATAGCATAGTGAATAGTCGGACACCTGATCTGCATACTTATTATACGAAATCCATAATGTAACAAGAATTCTAACGTGATGATACTCGCTGATTTTTCTATAGACAAAGAACAAAATTATCGTTGTTAAACTAACCAATAAACAACGCAAAAAGTAGTCCCGATTCTGAGTGGAGCATAGTAAAATGTAGTTCTCATTACAATTGCAAAAATATTTGTCAGATCATGTTAAAATCGAAATAATTATCGTTGTGAATCGGCCAATAAACAACTCTTTGCCGTCCAGATGCGTGGCTATTAAAGCACTCGGACTAACGCCCTCGTGGTTAAATTAATACGCATCAGAACTCTAGATCGTTGTTTATTAGCCGATAAACAACGACAAATCGAAATTTATTTCTTAATTTTACTGCACCTTTGCAACAATTTAATCTGCATTGTCATGGTAATTTGTAAGTCAGTGTTTAACATAAATAAATGATTACCAGTAGATATATTTTATCAATGGTAGAATTTATAAAAATTTAAAAGTTACACATGAAACGAGAAAACAAGTGCTAAAATAAGACAGCAAGGAAGAAAATTATTCATTACGTTTATACATTCGTACATTCAGATCGTTTTAAAGCAGTTATATCGACAACTGCATTATGTCTGTGAACCATTTTAAGTTATTCTACCTTAACAGTTTTATAAGAAATAAATAACAAGTACGAAGGAAATTAATTTACATTGTTAAAAAATCACGTCTGTATGTAAACAAAATGCTTTCTGGGATAAAAATTGAAACTATTATTGATCTGTTTTATGCACTGCATCGATGTTGAATTCAGCACCAAAACAGCATTAATACTTTCCTTGTTCTATGAGGGTAGAAAGTAATAACTAAATTGGATTAATATGTACACTTTCTACAATTAACATGTAAAATCGTATTAAAGTGTTTTGAAGTACGATCATGTATCGAATACTATTCTTTCGTAGATATAATTACTATATACAATTTAAACAAGAGCTGTTTTGGAAAAAAAACTGTCATGTCCCCTGTAGGTTAAAAGCATTCTTTAAAATATCAAGTTTCGTAAAGATCGGATGACAAATGTTGTACATCGAATGCCGAAACTGCTAAACAAATAGGCCAATTTTAGATAAATCAAGTACCATAACTCTGCAGTTCTTTTGCGATTTGGTTTATCATCGAATTTGATTAAGATAGTATGCCCTCAAACGTTTTTATTAAGTTTGATGACGATTGCATAAAATCTGTTGGACTTAGAGAACGGAAATGGCTAAACATGCCAATTTTAGACGATTCAAGGGCCATAACTCCACAATTCCGATTTGGCTGATAATCGAACTTGGACGAGATATTATGCCCTTAAACATTTCATGAAGTTTGGTGAAGATCAGACAACAACTGTCAGACTAAGAAAGCGGGAACGAAAATGGTCTACCGACCAACCAACAGACAGACATTAGCTAAGCAATGCAAGACATGATTAGTCACAACTGAATATTGTTTTTCAAAACGGGTTCGGTACCTGAAAGATAACTTAAAATTTACATTCTTGACATCATGTTGAATTTATTAGGACCATGTAATAATACAGCAGTTTGGAAACCATACGAAAGAAAAGCTTTAGAACTGCCTTACGTTTGCATAATTTTTGCAGACGTCAGCTGATGGCATAATCCCCAGCAGTGGAAACAGGAACACAGGAATAAGTGACGTCACAGCAATTGGCATCACCTCCAACACCCAGTAAACCGCGATAATGATTACAGCATACGCACATTTTGACACCTGCAATACCAGAAAACAAACTTGGAAAAATGCAACGAAATGGGCATATTTTTGCACTTCTGTGAAAAATAGGACCTCATTCTTCACAGGTGTGAAAACTGAGATCTTATTCTTCACACATCACAGTCTTATTCTTCACATTGTCTGTGAAGTTTGTGATCGCATCCAGTTTTGGATATGTAATGAAATCATATTCTTGTGTGGTCCTCACGCATACCTCGTTTTTGGCAAATCACATTCTTCGCACTTAAAAATGTGACAAATACGATCATATTCTTCAAATGTGTGTGAAAAATATGATTTGTGAAAAATATTATCCTACAGGGCTTTGACTGTTGCTATTGCGGAATATCGTTGTCATTAATGGTCATTTTCGCGTTTCTGTAAACCTGATCATTTGTGTCTCTGTGCGACATTGTATGCCAACGCTTTTAAATGACCCTTTCAAATCAGGTATTTTCGAATTCAACTAAAGAGGGTATGTAAGATCTCATCTGATTGTTATAGAAACATGTGCAAGTAAAAATAACCCGATAAAATGTTGATGAATAACAAACTATAATAAAACTTCAGAAGAAGTGATACTTGAAAATCCTTTAAATTAGAGCCTTACACCTTTAAAATACTTTTCGTCTTCCAGTTGACTTCATTTAAAAGTTCATTTAACAGAAAAACATAACATATGGTATATATAACTGTTTATTTTTATTTTATTTTAACCTCGATCATATTCGTCCTCTCATTTGTGTTGTTCAAAATATGAAAAAATGAAATGTTGATCTTGAAATCGTATATATCCCCTTTAAATCTAATTGCATACTCTGCCAAATTTTGCTTAGCAGTGCGGTCGCTAGTTTAGGCAGTGGTACACGGATATTATTTCAATTATTGAACTTTTTGTTTCCTTTATGAAAAAAAAAAATAACCATAACGGAAAATGTTCAACGCACATCCGTGTTGAATATAATTTCTTGCCATGCATTAGTAATCATTAAAAGCTTAAAATGCATATGGGGTGTGCCCAATTAAAATATATCATCAAGAACGTTAAGTACATTTTAACAGCGTAACCAATCAAAAGCATTTATAATCAAATATTTTCAACGAATTTAGAATGCACTCGAGATTTGATTTAAAACGTCGTCTCTCTTTTTTAATAAAGAATAATAAACACTATAGTAAAGGAAACAGATACGCAAGCGGATCTTATCGTAAGAGTATGCATTGAAATGAACTTCGGTTATTTGCACTAAAGTTGTTGATTTATTTGCACTTGAAATCAACTTTGTCGCATAAACAAGATGATTAAATAAAGACACCGATAATTTTTCTCTTCGAAATTTGAAAAAAACTCACTGTTTTTGCTGCGATTGACGTGTTGTTTACCTAAATCTTTCCTAGTGAAGCATAACCTTTCACAACAAAATACAAGATCTCAAATCAAAATTCATCACAACCTAGCATGTATTTGGCATGCCATTGAAATAAAAGTGTAAGTATTGTTACAGTAATGAAAGACGATATATATCAGCAAGCGCGTTTCATTTGCATCAATGTTGTATGTACACAAATTATAAATAGGTTTACAACTGTACTTGTATAAACATTACCTGTCACATAAGTATTGTACTTGTAGATTACTCGCGTAACTTCTCTTTATTTGTATGTGTTTTCCTTTTTTATTCAGTGCCCTAACATGCATGTTTGCGAGTGGGGTGTCGTTAGAGTAATTGCAAGTGCCCGTGTCTGTGTGCGCGTCTGTATTCTTGCATAGGGTGTGTTCGTAGGTAGATTGTATTCTTGCGTAGTCTGTGTTCGTGCTTAGTCTGTGTTATTGCGTAGTATGTGCGCTTGTGTAGTCTGTGTGTTTGTGTAGTCTGTTTTCTACCCTAGTCTGTGTGCTTGTGTTGTCTGTGTGCTTGCGTAGTCTGTGTTCTTGCGTAGTCTGTATTCTTGCATGGTCTTTATGCTTGCCTAGTCTGTGTGCTTTTGTAGTCTGTTTATTTGCGTAGCTTGTGTTCTCGCGTAGTTTGTGTTCTTGAGTAGACTGCATTCTTGCGTAGTCTGTATTCTTGCGTAGTCTGTATGCTTGCCTAGTCTGTGTGTTTGCATAGTTTGAGAGCTGGTGTAGTATGTGTGCTTGCGTAGTCTGTGAGCTTGCGTAGTCTATATGCTTTGGCAGTATTTGTGCTTGCGCAATATGTGTGCTTGTGTAGTCTGTGCGCTTGTGTAGTCTGTGTGTCGGCGTAGTCTATGTTCTGACGTAGTCTGTGAGCTCACAAGTGTGGTCGGTGTGCGCGTGCAGTGTGTGTGTGTGTGTGTGTGTGTGTGTGTGTGTGTGTGTGTGTGTGTGTGTGTGTGTGTGTGTGTGTGTGTGTGTGTGTGTGTGTGTGTGTGTGTGTGTGTGTGTGTGTGTGTGTGTGTGTGTGTGTGTGTGTGTGTGTGTGTGTGTGTGTGTGTGTGTGTGTGTGTGTGTGTGTGTGTGTGTGTGTGTGTGTGCGTGCGTGCGTGCGTGCGTGCGTGCGTGCGTGCGTGCGTGCGTGCGTGCGTGCGTGCGTGCGTGCGTGCGTGCGTGCGTGCGTGCGTGCGTGCGTGCGTGCGTGCGTGCGTGCGTGCGTGCGTGCGTGCGTGCGTGCGTGCGTGCGTGCGTGCGTGCGTGCGTGCGTGCGTGCGTGCGTGCGTGCGTGCGTGCGTGCGTGCGTGCGTGCGTGCGTGCGTGTGTGTGTTGTCTATGTGTCGGCGTAGTCTATGTTCTGACGTAGTCTGTGTGATCACAAGTGTAGTCGGTGTGCGTCTGCAGTGTGTAGGTAGTATGTGTGCTTGGATGAGAGTTCCTTCGAACTATCTATGAAGCAACTGTAAATGGACAGGACTCATTTAAGTTCAATTTCTCATGCTCGTATTGTGACGGTTATCAACGTCAGAACAATATGAATTCGGTACGTAGTACTACAGTAAATTCATGCGCCAGAAACAATAACTGTCTAATGGCCTACACTCATTTATTTACCTCTATACTTCTTTGTCCTTTACCAATCACTATACTTTTTGGACCAAAGTAATTGTGCCACAACGAACATAAATGTACTGTATTGTAGTGTTGGCCAACTTAATATAAGACTGTATGCACTGACACAATGACACTCGTGAATTTTCAACCACTATACAACATAAACGAATTACAGATGCAGAGATTGTATGATTTGTTTCCTACCCGTGTACTCTACCAATAGATATCTACATAGAATCGTGCCCGAGTCAATTAACTGATGCAAGATTTCGAAGCGGGAACTGGGGTCAGACTGAAATTAATCCACATCGTAACTAAAGCGGCTGTAATTAATGACCGATCCTTTGTGCTAAATACAGCTTTTTGTTTGTGTTAAGAAGATTAAATCGAAGATTAAATCTTCCACACATTAAGTATTGCTAAAGAAAAAAAGATGGTTTTAAAAGGGTACAATTTATCACGACTTTACAAAGTGCATATAGAATTAATTGTATGAACGTACTTTAGTCAGGTTTAAGAACTACACACATACAATACGCATTTTTAATAAGGTCAATTATTTATTTTAACATTATTTTAAACGCTGTATTGATCAATGACGTCGTGTAACATAATAAAAATATGTGTGAGTTTATTATACTTTTAAATAATATCGACATAAAATTATGCATTTTCTGTTAACCTTAAATAAATAAAAAAAAATATATTGAAAATAAAATAACATAATACAGCCTGAATCAACACTATGAGGATTTTATTCGCCTGTACAGACTTCGACAACGTGACAAAGTGACCACGTGTCCTATTTGTTGGTTGTGTGTAACCTCCCACTGGGTTAGATCACACTGATCATTCGAACTGCACGAATACTCGTCGTGATTTCATTCAATAACTGGAATACATCTGGCTGTTTTAAAATACCAGATTTTATCATAGTCTGTCCGAGGAACCAGGTGACAGCGAAGGATTCTATACCATATTTTATCATAGTCTGTCCGAGGTACCAGGTGACAGCGAAGGATTCTATACCAGATTGCATCATTGTCTGTCCGAGGTACAGGTGACAGCGAAGGATTCTATACCAGATTGCATTATAGTCTGTCCGAGGTACCAGGTGACAGCGAAGGATTCTATACCATATGTTATCATAGTCTGTCCGAGGTACCAGCTGAAAGCGAAGGATTCTATACCAGATTGCATCACAGTCGTCCGAGGTACCAGGTGACAGCGAAGGATTCTATACCAGATTGCATCATAGTCTGTCCGAGGTACCAGGTGACAGCGAAGGATTCTATACCAGATTTTATCATAGTCTGTCCGAGGTACCAGGTGACAGCGAAGGATTCTACACCAGATTGTATCATTGTCTGTCCGAGGTACCAGGTAACAGCGAAGGATTCTATACCATATTGCATCATAGTCTGTCCGAGGTACCAGGTGACAGAGAAGGATTCTATACCATATTGCATCATAGTCTGTCCGAGGTACCAGGTGACAGCGAAGGATTCTATTCCTACATGTACTTCAGATTAGGATCAAAACCCAAACTTCCACCCGAATATTATTATTAAATTAAAATAAATCGGGTGACTTTTTAACGGGGTGTTTTGCACATACCTTTGACACAATTCCGATTTAATAATTATGGGATAGAATCTAATTAATGGTGCGATTATTTTGGTATATTGACTTGACAATTGTTTTTGCTGGCAAATGTGGTCACAAACCCCAAACGTGTGTATTTTTTTGTTTTAACTACCATTTGAATCGACGTAAATGCCAGGTCATTTCGTTGTGGTGGTGGAATAATATTATAGTTTCTTTCTTTGGATGGAGTATTTTACTTTCAAATGCATCATCGTACATATAGGACATATTTGGGTGAATCAATCATTGAACATTACAAATAAATATACTGGCCCTAGAAATAATTTCATGACCAATCCCCACACAAGTTATGTGGCCGAGCTGGGGCTTGAACACACGATCCCCGGATTGACAGTCCAGCGCTCTACCAACTGAGCTAGCCGGGCCTGGCTCTAAAGAAACTAACTAACTAACAAATGAAATATATCAACACATTTTGAATTTTATACAATAATTGCACGATCATTTTTATTTCGACCGCACTGCTTAAGCATATTACTGCAGTTGTCAAAAACGGTAATTTTGTATTTCAAAATAAGGCCAAAAAAATAAATGGTTCGTTTCCGCTTACATCTCCAAAAACATATTGGAGGGGAGGTAAATATTTTTTCTTTAACTTTATTTATCTTTGCTGCATATTCATCACACAGTTCAAGTATATTGGACTGCATATAAAATGTTTAAATGCCTCCCAGTAAAGAAACTGTACCTTAACTTTAAATTAATAAGGTCATAGAAAAAGAGATTTCTGGCAAGAAAATTGTAATATATGCGAAAACTGCTATTTTTTCCCGAAAAAGAATTGGGAGGAGGGTTCAGGTAAGCGGAAACAAACAACTTGTGTTACGCCTAAGTCAAATAAACTATATATTTTCTTAAAGAAAATAATTGAATTAGTCAGCGTCAAACAACGTGTAAAATGTCAATATGAGCACGATAATTACATGTACATGTCTTTCAACGGGCACTTACTCTCGACATGTATCTACACGTAGTTCAAAAAGTTGATAAACTGTGTTAAATATCGCTATAATTATAAACATGACCATTTCAATTCATCTTGCTAAATGGATTGCCATGCAATACAATAAATCTTCTGAGAATAATGAATTTCAAATTACTATGTTTTATCTATGTAAGAGAATTCACACGTTTACTGCAGTTAACAACAATGAAGGTGTGTCGTGGGAAAACCGGGCTTAATGCATGTGCGTAAAGTGTCCTCCTGGATTAACCTGTGCAGTCCGCACTGGCTAATCCAGGACAGCACTTTCCACTTCTATGGTATTTGCTGTTTCAAGGAAGTCTCTTCTAAATATAAATCCACTGTAGGCGGAAAGTGCCGTCCTGGATTAGCCTGTGCAGTACGCTATATCAAATATAAGTAGTAAACCACATTTTATACCACCTGTAAACGAAGAAATAGCCAAATGGAATCCAGCATTGTATGCCATCATTTTAAGCACTTAGGCAGATCCATACTGAATCTGACAAGACCAAATATATATGAGCGTCTTTACATAAACTCTCAAAAAAACTTTCGCATTGAACGCCGGAGCTTTGTGAAAAAACATCAAGGGGAATTTCCAGGGGCCATATCCACAAAGCTCCTTAGTGAAAACATAAGTAAATTCCTTAAAATCATAAAATACCTTAAGTCTGTAGCTGGTTCATTTAAAGTTTATTTTGTTTCCAATACTTGTATTCTTCCCTAAACATATTTGTTATTTAATTTTGATCAATGTGAATAATGAACTATGAGAAACGGTATGGAATATCTGCAGTTATCTATAACAAGGTATACATCGAACAGTTTAACACATACAATGGATTACAGTGAAGGAGTACAATACAGAAACATAACACTTCGTTATGCCTTCGCTGACAGGTTGTTGATTTAAGAAGTGTCATACTGTTTATGAGCATTTTATGCAAAATTATACACATGTGAAATTAGCATGATAAGTTAACCTATTTTGTTCGTAAACTTGTTTACGAAAAAACTAGAAACATAACAAAAACAGTATCAAATATGAATAACATAAACAGTATAACCGAAACCATTTTAATGAGTCAATGGGTTGATTTCACATGTGGGTATCCTATAAGTTTCCAAAAACTCGGCGCCTTTTTAAACAATGGTGCATCCAAACGGCTGGGTAATGCTTGGTTAATTGTAACAATGCTTTTGCACCTATCAATATTGTCCCCCCGGGGGGGGGGGAAAGCGGCGGGCAATCCCAGGGGAATTTGACTTGTATTTTGAGGGATCTAATTCCCCACCCTAGAGCTAAGCATTTTTGTCTCAATCCCCTCAATGGCGGTGCTTAATTGGTGTATCAAATGGCCCGGGGGCCAATATTACCGCGATCTAAATTCCGAACAAAGTCTATCTCCCGGGACCCGGAATCATTCGGCGTGTCTAATTCCCGCCTGTCGGAAATTGCTTTCAGTCTAAAGTTCCGTATATGCCCTTAAATACGTATATGCATGCCAGGCGCGGCTGCAGAATTTGGTGTTAGAGGGGGGTGGAAACTTTTTATAACTGCCACCAAAATGCCATTGGTCTCTCTTAAAGGAACTTATTCACAGATTTTTTGTATTTTTTTGAAATATGTCAGTAAATTTCTTAACTAGAGCTCAAGTACTATGACAAGATAAACATAAACAAGAACAAAATGCTGCTCTCACCTGGGTTTGAGCCTCCGATCAATAGTCTAACGCGCTAACCTGTCGGCCATTTCGATTTACAAATTGATCTGTGTATTTTTTACTTTATGTAAGTGATCCAAGTGTTTTCAACAATTTCAACGAAACCAACAAAAACACTCAAAATTATATCCAACGTTTTGCATTACAAACGCTTTATTATTTTATACATTTCAACTGATGATTACTCATTAACTAAATGGTATCTACAGCATATTTCTATGTCAGTAGTGTAATTTCGCTATTCTTTTATTTCAGTGATAAAAAGTTTGAAAATTCGCCAGTCAGTGAACAGATCCCTTTAAATGCTGACATAGGTATACCGAAAAGGGGCACTATCGAAAAAAAAAGGAACAAAGTGAAGGAAATACCACTTGGGACGAGATCAACCTAGGCAAATTTAATGGCTATCAATGGGCCGAAGGCAATACGAGTACAATATACATTCAACAATAAATTAAACAGGCAAAATTGATTTTAAGATAATAACAAATGTTTTATTGCATACAGTCAATATATATAACTGGCGTTGTTATTATATTTAAATTGCTCTTTAAGAATACATGGTAGACATTTAAGTGTTAACACGAAAGTACAGAACTGGCCGTTGATGAAATTTTACAACAGTTCACAGACTTAACGTGTGTTTAAAAATGCCATTACATGCATTGTAAGACCGTATACAGCTCAAGCCGTATATAGCTTACGTGTGAGCTATATACGTTGGTTGACAACGTATACAGCTTACAGTGAGCCATATTCGTTGGTTGACCACGTATACAGCTTACGTTAACTGTACACGTTGGATATATGCATATACTTTTGAAATAGGTCATTGGTCTTAACGTATATAGCTCACATAGTGAGTGACTAGTATAAAATATAAGTGTGATTACTTGTATACTTGATCGTCATCACCGTCATCATAATCTTCGTCATAACAGAAACAGTACCAGAATCCGTAGTAGAAATAGCAGTAGCAGCAGTAGTATTAACAACAGTCGTAGTCGTAGTCGTCGTCGTCGTCGTCGTAGTAGTAGTAGTAGTAGTAGTAGTAGTAGTACTAATAGTAGTGATAGTAGTAGTAGTTGTTGTTGTATAAATAGTAGTAGTAGTAGTAGTAGTAGTAGAGTAGTAGTAGTAGTAGTAGTAGTAGTTGCAGCAGCAGCAGCAGCAGTAGTAGCATTAGCAGTTATAGTAGTAGTAGTGGTAGTAGTAGTTGTTGTTGGTGTAGTAGTATTAGTGGTTATAGTAGTAGTAGTAGTAGTAGTAGTAGTAGTAGTAGTAGTAGTAGTAGTAGTAGTAGTAGTAGCAGTAGTGGTAGTAGTAATAGTAGTAGTAGTAGTAGTAGTTGTTGTTGTTGTAGTAGCAGTAGTCGTAGTAGTTGTGGTAGTAGTAGTGGTAGTAGTAGTAGTTGTTGGTGAAGTAGTATTAGTGGTAATAGTAGTTGTAGTAGTAGTAGTAGTAGTAGTAGTAGTGGTAGTAGTAGTATTAGTAGTTGTAGTAGTAGTAGTAGTACTAGTACTAATAGAAGTAGTAGTGGTAGTAGTAGTACTAGTAGTAGTAGTAGTAGTAGTAGTAATGGTAGTTGTACTAGTTGTAGAAGTAGTAGTAGTAGTAGTAGTAGTAGTAGTAGTAGTAGTAGTAATAGTAGTAGTAGTAGTAGTAGTAGTAGTAGTAGTAGTAGTAGTAGTAGTAGTAGTAGTAGTAGTAGTAATAGTAGTAATAGTAGCATCAGTAATGGCAGTAGTAGTCGTTGTTGTTGTAGTAGTAGTTGTTGTTGTATAAATACTAGTAGTAGTAGTAGTAGTAGTAGTAGTAGTAGTAGAAGTAGTAGTTGTAGTAGTAGTAGTAGAAGTAGTAGTAGTAGTAGTAGTAGTAGTAGTAGTAGTAGTAGTAGTAGTAGTAGTAGTAGTAGTAGTAGTAGTAGTAGTAGTAGTAGTGGTAGTAGTAGTAGTAGAAGTAGTAGTTGTAGTAGTAGCTGTGCAGTATTCTCCTTAACATCATCAAAATCAACAGCGGTCTGAAAAATTATAGAAAATTCTAGGCCACTATATCGCTCAACTGACAACACCTGTTTTAAGAACCAGGTGTGCTTATGAGCTCCGCCCATTTCTTCATGTTCGCATTTTTTAAAGGGCCACCTAAAGAGCATCTGTACTAACAGCTCACACTCATCCTAGGTAGGTTAATGACCCCTGTAATCTTTCTTATGATAGTTACTGCTATTGAAGGACGAACGAACAAGCGAACGGACGGACGGACGGAATGACGGATGGACGGACGGACAGGCAGACAGACAGACAGACAGACAGACAGACAGACAGACAGACAGACAGACACACTACCTATACTACTTTTAATACAGCAGCAGCAACAGCAAAAACACAGCTACAAACTTGCATTTGCAACACTGTGTTCATGACGACACTGCTGCTGCTGTTGATAATGACGATGATGCTGTTGCAGACAACGATGACGACAATAATGATAATGACGATGATTACCGTCATTTTTAACGCATGATCTATATACTGCGATATGCAGCATCTTGACGTATACAGCTTACGGTGAGCTGTATTCGGTGTAAGCTGTATACGGTTTTATAGTCAACGTATACAGCTCACGGGGCTCGAACCTACGGTCTTCGGGATCAAAATGTCTTACGCTCTAACCACTCGGCCATTCTCTCTTACTAACATGTATAGTGTATTTTAAAGCTTTGTATGGGATACATGTCTTTTCCAAAATACAAATGAAAATCGTTCGAAAGGCTTTTTATAATTTTATCAATTTCAATTGATTTGATTATTCATAAACGACACTATATTTCTTATATATTTCTTTGTCAGAAATGCTATTTTGCTTGTTTATATATAATGTGATCCATGACAAAAATTTTGAAAAAAAATTTACATTTGCAAATCTGTGAACAGGTCCCTTAAAAATTACGAGCGCAATATTTGTGTTTTGCTGAGTAATAATTTTTAAATCGGAGCGGAGTTAAGAGGGAACCAAATATGTCAAAATGTTTCTCAGCTTACACCTACCGGTATTCACGCACGTACGAACCACCAAAAACTGCGTAATTAATGCATCGATTTCATGAACGACTTTTTTTAACCGCAAGTCAACTGCTAAGTGTGACCACAGAAATACTAACGATGCAGCAATGGTAGCATACATCGTCGCCTTAGTTCAAGAACTCAATAAGTGCTTTTATTTTGCATTGCAGATATTGAGCTATTGCACTTAAGTGATATGTTAGTATCATTAAATTCACTCGCTTTAGATGAAATACATTTTCAGCTTGTTTTAGATGTAAGACCAATTCAACGAGTGAAAACATACGACCAAAAACCTATTTATTACACCTTATTACACTCGAATAAGTCTGTCAACAGTGCCTACGTGACGATTGGAAATGCAAATAACCTTGCTTAGTTCACCTTTGTGTGACAAAGAGAGATTGTATTAGCTAGCAGAAAAGATATATATATTAACCACGTAAACACTACGTGCTATGATGGAAAAATGAAGATTCAACTATCAACATTAAAAAAAATCGTACGGCTGTTTATATCAACCAAAGTTTATGTTTGGCCGATTTGTATTTTGCTCTTAATGGTTCTTCTTTTTCGCTTGAAGGCAACATAGAACAAGTAATTTAAAGTTATATCGGTGTGTTATTGTTTATCAACAGAATCGAAGATGGTCGTGAGTAAAAAAGCAAATGCCATAAATTAAACAAAATGCAATCTGTCATCAAAAACAGGATACGTGCACAGATGCACTCGCCATGTGAGCAACAGCTTAAAAGCCATCAATCATTTCCTAAACCGGTCGTTGTTGATATGTAAACATGTTAGGCCATACAAATTTGAGTATGTGTTTAGCGTCCCCGTGATTTTTCGAAACCTACCAACCAGGCAGGAAAAAACAAACAACAAGTCGATCAAAAAACATTTTTCTTTCACAACTTATTTAGGCAGTGGTACAAGCGAAAACAAAATGTTAACTTGCAAAACTGATTTACATTATCTTCATATTGGAACTGTGCTAATTAACTAGCTGCTAGTTTTAGTTTACAAATACTAGTCAAAACACCTACAAGTCCATTTTTGTTCATTTATTTCCAACTCGATTTTTCACATTGTCAAAATTGTGTTTTTTTTGTTTTGTTTTTTTTTCGTTCAGGCATCCGAAAACCTACCAGGCCGAGGACGCTAAACATAGAATCGAATTGTATGGCCTTATTGCACAACGCCCACCGCCCCCCCCCCCCCCGCCGATATTTTGCACAGTGCATCAAATGGGTGCATGATATTCAATGACCGATGTAATACAACCTATCTAACAACATGTTGTCGATGCTGTTGTTATTGTTATTGTTTCTTCTGCATATGAATGTCAATGATACATCTACTTAAAAATATCGGTAGGAGGCACGGAAGCCCGAATCCCATGTATTTGTAGCTTTATTTTGTAGACAACGCACATTTCAAGGTAAGGCGTAACAAATATATATTTGTTTCATGTTGCATAAAATATTAGGGTAGGTAGGTAGGGATTTTTTTTTTATGTAGTATGTGGTCAACTTGAAAATTCTAAAACTGAATAATTATTCAAAACATATCAGTCTGAAAATTCTAAAACTTAATAATTTTTCAAAACATATCAGTTATAACTAATATCCTTAAACAATGTTGTAATGTTTCAAAACAAAACTCTTATCAAACAAAAAACATCTAATTATTAGAAAAATCAATAAATAGAAAAACAAACTGACAAACTCAAAATGTTGTAGGGTCGGTGCATTTTTAGGGTAGGTCGGGTAACATGAATCAAACATATTTTTTTACGCCTAAAGAACCTTACACAAGGTTGCTAACTATTATTCTAATCACACATCATGTGGGCATTAGCACATTAAAAGTACTTATTGAATATTAAAAAATCTTAATAATGTAAACGCAAACATTTTCATTCCTATGTTTAAACAGAGACTCATAGGTGAATATTTACAAGACTTAAGGTCACATTAGGAAAATAACAGAGTTTTAACCCTGTACAGAAGCATTAAAGATTCTATTTCTAGAACCATACCTAAATGTCATTGTATCCAGAAGCCTACGAATAGCTCTAAGCAAATTAGAATATCGTCCCACAATTAAGAATACTAACATGTAGATACGCTAGACATCACAAGAGAGAAACCTAAAATTCTGCCAAATTTGCAATTCTTTAGATGTAGAAGATGAATATCATTTTATTCTTATTTGTCTAATACATAACGATCTGAGATTAAAATACATCAAGCGATACTATCGGGTATGTTCAAACTGACATTGCTCCTAAAAAGCGAAAACAATCAAGAAATAATAAAATAATAAAGTTAAGCAATTAAATTAAAGAAGCTATCAAGCGTACGCAGACTATTGTATAACGCAACAATGTATCCACGCATATTCTAAATAATTCTAATTAATTCACCTTCGGCCAGGTCAAGCAATACGCTGTTTGCCGATCCTCTCGAATATAAGGTGGTCAAACATGTATGCTGTAATTATTGGAGCGAGGAAACTATTGAAAATAACACATCTTGTCACATCCTACACAATGAGGTCTATGTATAGTATGATTATATGTATATTTACATAACATTAAGTTTAAACCAGCATATTTAAAGACATTAACCACATTTTGCCCAAAATACGGTAATGGTTCGCCAAAAAAAAAAAAAAAAAGTACTATAAAATAGGAAATATTTTATCTGTTGATTTTTTTTTATCACAAACAAATTAAAAATTTCAGCATATAATTCGACCTTGCTGCTCTTAATAGTACGAACTCACAGGCAAATCAACACAATATTGAAATGTCTGTTCAATGAAAACATAACAGGACAAGGCGTAATATAAAATAAAGTAGTATCAGGGCTTTTTTTCACCATTTTGGGAATATGACCTTTAACCATACAATTGGGAGTTTTAGAGTCAATTCACCTAAAACTGGGAAAAATAATTGTAAGAATAATTTTTTTTAAATATTTATAGATAAACTAGGATAAAATAGAATGTTCTGAACAGAAACAAATCAGTAAACCAGTTATAATTACAACATCAGCGGTCCAAACATCTGAAAGTAAAACCATCAATAAGGAATTATGGAACAGGATTTGAGAAAAATATACTTTTTGCAATTGAGAATATGACCCAATAAAGGCTATAAAATTGGCAAAACAAAAAAAAACCGACTGTATACCTAAACATTTTCCCTAGTTGCAACATTACAACTCCCAGATATATGACCCTCAGGGTCGCTTTGAGCTGACATATAAGTACACATTTTCTCAAAGTATTCAGGAAGAACTAACGTTTTCCCCTGTTACGTAAGCAAGTCATACTAGGCGATCGCTGTAATTTTATAAAGAATTGACTGACTGATTGAAGATATGAAAAAACATACTGCGGAAAACGTAGTATGTTATTAGGGTATCATAAATGTATGGGTTTTTATTATAAATCAAATTCTAATATGACACTCGATAACTTTATTATAGACAAAGAACAAAATAATAATTGTTAAACTACCCAATAAACAACGCAAAAAGTTTTGATTCTGAGCGGAGTATAGTAAAAAGAAGTTGCAAATACATTGCAAAACTATGTGTCAAAAAATGTTAGAATCGAAATAATTTTCGCACTATCTTTGTTTATCGGCTAATAAACAAAACTTTGTCGTTGTTTATTGGTCGATAAACAACGATAATTCGAAAATTATTTCTTGAATCGATGTCACTTTACGCAGGCAAAAATATGTCAGTTCTGTACATCAAAATGTGCATTTGATTGAGGAATAAAAATATATTTTGAATAACAAACTGTAGTTTCTCCAATCACGAAACCCAATCGATGAAGACAAGGAAATATCCCGACTCTTCTACTAATAATAAATCAAGATCTTCAACATTGCGAATCTTGTTTCGTGTGGTCTGCTAAGGAAGAACTTCGTGGAAATTGGAAAGTCGTGATTGTGTAAAACTGAAAAAGACGCGATGTTTTGTGCTAATATCGCGTGTAAGGTGGTGGTGGGGTCTGCTAAGGGAGAACTTCGTGGAAATTGGAATGTCTTGTTTGTGCTAATATCTCGTGTAAGGTGGTGGTTAAATCAAAACAAGTATTTATTCTTGAGCAATATTTAGCTTTGAGATGTCATCTGTATGTCCTTTTTCTACGCAAAATCTGTACTCGATGACTATTAAATGCAGGCGAAAAAGTTCGTTGGTACTGAAATCAACGCAACTGATTTCATGCCGAAAGCTACATTATATTATTAATTATAATAATAACAATAACTGTATTATTATTGAATTATTGTACATACATATACATTTCCTTTCTGGTATATACCCAGAATAATGTTTGTCAAAACATTCTTGTCAGCATGCCTAATTGACTCGTCCCAAAATTATTTGAAACATGACTGCTTACTTATGGACTAGATGCAGGTTTATCAAAATAGGTCGTAAGGAGACAGATTCCGAATTATAGACAAACGATTAAAATTAAATGAAGATATAGGCGCATGTTTATTAAAATAGGTTTAATAGTTTGTCTTAAGAGGATTTTTAATAGTTGCCTTAAGTAGATTCCGCATTGTATATAAATAATTAAAATTCAATGATGATTTTATCTTTTCCTAATCGACTGGCATATGTCCATTGAGTATTGGCATCTATGCGTGAATAAAAGGTCGTCAAAGTTAAACATTTCCTCACCGAACATATACACATAATTCAACCGTTAAATTGAATGACCTGATTGTAATGTTAAAATTGAACCGTTGCTTGAAAAATTATTTGTGCACATTATAACAACATACGATGCAAAACCTGTCAGACAGTCACTTTAGATTCATTTTCGATTTATTTGGAGTTCTGAAGCGTAGGAATAAACCACGAGGGCATTATCAGAACGACAAAGAGTGAGCGCTCGAAAGAGAGCATAATTATATATATAACTCGTATGTCAGATATACGGTCAAAATTTATTTTAACCTTTAACTTGAAAATTAAACAAATACATGTACCGTATTTACCCTATGTATTGGGACACCCTAAATATTGGGACACTCCTATTTTTCGGAAAAATAATTATTTTTTGAGTCCTTTAATATTGGGACACTTTTGAAATTAGATTTTTTTCTTAATCCTAAATATTGAGACACACAAATATAATGGTAAATTGTCTTCAATTTTGCCACGTTAAAATAAATATCTATCGATTTCAATATGATCAGAGTAGTATAGATCTATTGTACACCATATATTGCAATAGATATGCTGCAAATAATAAGAGTGTACCCCTTTTATATAATAAAAAATACAAAGACTACCGTTTTCAAAATGTTAATTTATGTATTACGTCATGTGCGTAAAATGATATTCATATTAAATAATTTATTGAACTTCTTATTACAACTATAAAATTGTCAATTAATGTCAATTAACAGTTACCAGTATTAGGGTAACTACCCGGTAGTGTGTAATAATTGTCGGGTCTCTCGTGAAGCCAATTAGTATGCCACATGCGGCGTTCTTATCGCTAAACAAACACGTCAAGGGCCTGTTTTATAGATTAATCGTGGTGCAAACTGTGTACTAACACGCTATTCTACCCGTTGTTCTTTGACACGCTCCACTCAGTTAGGCACGCGGCATACCGACAATCGGTGTGTGTGTGAAAATAAATTTGGTCGAATATTACCCTATATTTTGAGACACATTTTAGGGACTTCTTTTTTATGACCCTTTATATTGGGACAAGAAGTTTCCCAATATTAAGGGACTCAAAAAATATTTTTTCGAAAAATAGGGGTGTCCCAATATTTCGCGTGTCCCAATACATAGGGTAAATACGGTACTGTTATCTTTCTTAGACTTTCTGAAGGAATTAATATGTCTATTTCTGCCAACATTGCATACTAAACTATAGCTGCATGCTTTCATTTGAAACAATTTTAATCTTTCTTTCATTTTAAACCTATTTATTTAAGCTCGATTGTTTCGATAGCCCGGGGCTTATCGCGACACTATCGAGTCCGTTTCCTGGGTAGAACCAGTACTTGGTGTCTTTTGAAAATAATCATTCAAATGCTGCCATAGTAGGGATCGAATTCATGACCTCCCGGTCGCAAGGCGGACATCATATCCATAACACCACTGCGACCTCTTATCTTTATTTAGACACTGTTAAGGAATTCATTATTATTTGAGGCGCGTCGTGGGAAAACCGGGCCTAATACATGTGCGTTAAGTGTCGTCCCGCATTAGCCAGTGCAGTCCGCACAGGCTAATCAGGGACGGCACTTTCCGCTTCTATGGTATTTTCTGTTTCAAGGAAGTCTCTTCTAAACATAAATCCACTGTAGGCGGAAAGTGCCGTCCTGGATTAGCCTGGCTAATCCGGGACGACACTTTACCCACATGCATTAAATCCGGGTTTCCCACGACGCGCCTCATTTCTATTTCTGCCATGAAACAAACATTACATACTAAAAATAGTTGCATGATTTCAGTTGAAACAATTATATCTTTCTTTAGACACTTTTTTATGTTTATTTTATGTTTCTTTGGGTTTTACGGCAACTCAACACATTATGGTCATTTTTAAAGTAATTATGATTTCTGTTTCTGTCATGAATCAAACATTACTTACTCAACTATAGTTGCATGTTTCCATTTAAAGCAAATATCCACGTAACGTTCGACAGTTTTAACTTCTTTGTGTGCAAGTTTAATCTTTTAAACAAATATAATACGAAACAAGTAAATAGTTAAGAATGTTCAATACTACGATAAATTGATTCATATTCTACATGCATTAACAAATAGTATTCCATTCAAGTAATAGTACTATTTTTTCACAAATAAACAACCAAGTTTAGGTACTTGTAATATGTTTCGTTACCTCTTTAGTTCATGATACTTGCTATAACCGTTGAAATACTGTCCTCGTGTGCCTTAAATAAATACTTACTTACTAGAAATGTTCTTTAAAATATTTTCCCTTCAATATTGGAATATCAATTAATACATACTTAATATACCTAGTCAATTATTGGATTTGTATTGAGATTATTTTTATTTTAATTGTTAATTTTACTCATGCACATATGTTTATTTGTTCCACTGTTTGCGATTTCTGTTGTTTTTATTGTGTTTGCTCTGTTTGTAATTGCTGATGCCCACATGGGCATAGTAAGGCGTAAAAAAAATTATGTTTGTTTCAGGTTACCCGACCTACCCTAAAAGAAAGGCCCGATCCAAATTATTTTATTGAGAAGGTCAGATATTTTTGTTTATTTTATTTGTTTTCCAATAATTCAATCTTTTTGGATGAATAATCCACTTCAAAACAATGTTTTATGATTTTAGAGACATGTTTTGAATATTCATTAGTATTTTGGGGCATGTAACCTGAAACAAACATTTTTTTATGCCTAATTCAAATAAAATCTAAATCTTTATTTCGCTAAAGAAAAAAGAAAAAACTTGTCAGACAGTGTTAGTTGATGTTTTCAGGCGCGGTTACAGGATTTTGGGTTAGACGGGCTGGATTTGGAATTAGAGGGGGCGGGATTTTTAATTAGAGGGGAGGATTTTGAATTAGAGGGGGCGGAATTATAAAATAACTGCCAACAAACTGCTGTTGGTCTGGAACATGTTAGGTTACATATATTCAAACAATGCAATAGAGTCAAAATTGAAAAGTTAACGAAAATACCGCAAAACGGGTTGTTAATTACACTAAATAATTGAAGATCACATCATTGGTAACGAACATACATGTCTAAGTTCTTGTCAGGTTTAACCAAATCTAATCTTGGACCATTTTAGAGAGGGCGTACGCCGCTTCCGCCCCCTCTAAAACCGCCTTTGGTTATTGTTATACTTTATGTAAATATCTCATATAAATTTAACCAAACAAGCTTTTTAAAACAAAGTTTACGAGGTATGTAATTTTCAGGTAATAAAGCAGGTAGCTTTGGTTATGCATGAATGGTCCATGGGATATATTGCCAGTTTTAAGACACAGTATCTTTCTTCAATTCAACTTACAGTTTATAGACCGTTCTACCTTTTCAAACGGACTAATATTCATAAAATATAAACATCAGGAGCAAGTTGCATTATTGTAATAAACAATCGTTATATATTATTGCAAAATGATTTTTTTTTAAATCAGTCTTGAATGTGTAAAACTTATTGTAGATCCATGCATGACTATCTGCCTTTAATTGTGGTGTTTCTCTTGGTTGCCGACAGAGTATCGATATTGCGCGCGCACATGCTGTACTCGTACTCATTCATTCAGTAGACACAAGCTCAGTATGGATAATGTTCTATTGATCCGATAAACCAAAACAAACATGGCTTCCACGTTAATATTATTTACATGAATTCTAATACTAACTCTACTGCGACGCATGTTTAAAATATTACCCACAAGTTAAACGTGTTTTATTTATCTTCTTAACTGCGTTTTGCACTGTTTAAGATTAATGCCGGTAAGCTATTAACCACGTGGGTGAAACACTCCAAGTACAAACAGAGTAATATACAAAACTAGTTGATCTACGATAAAGAAACAACGTAAAGATTAAAATTATAAAAATCACTTACCGACGATTGACCGACAAGAGGTATTGGTAACAGCACCAGAGGTAGCAGGACAATTATCAGGAAGTTCTTCCATTGTCGGATCCTTCTCAACACTTGGGTTAAACCCATTTCCCACAGACTACTCGTTAGGCTATTAACTTATACAATGAGTAAGCTATCATTGTATTGCAGATAAAATACTCGTATTATATTCAGACTACAGGGGCGTAGCTTCGGCATTTGGTGTTTGTTTTGGTAAAATTAAGATTTTGGGGATATTTAGGAAATTGTCATCATTAACGCGCGATGGTCGTACAAATCTGAGTACAGAATAAATGCTCACAAGCTAATATACGAATTAAATAATTGTTTCGTTCATTCTGTTTTCTTATTTTCATGTATTTCTTCTTGTCGAGGTTCTTAAACATTACTTTAAGTCACTTGTAAATATAAAAACTTTAACCGCTTCCTACTAATGATTACGGTACATGGAAAATAAAGCAAAGTTTCAGTAGAGAACCTGTTTACGTATAGCATTTAGTACGTTAATTTCTGCGCTAAGCAGAAGTTTGACCGTTTGGAGTCGAATGTAGTGCACCTCTACTTAAATATATTATATATATAATGATAATAAGGACAACTCTCTTTAGATGAGATTAAATAATAGGGATGACAATGGAAAGTTGATGCTGATAATTCTGAGGACTGTGTGTTGATGTGCCCCTGCCTACCTTACGGATGGGCAAATATTATAAATCAGAAATGCATGAATAAAAAGATGAAGACGACGACGATGATGATGGTGTTGGTGATGATGTTGAGAGGATACTGATAATCTTGATGTTTATGTTGTTAATGTTATAATAATGCGAAAGCTGCTGCTGACAATGATGATTACGATTTTGATGACTATGACAACGATAATGACAATGGTGATGATTGTTATGACGGCGGTAGTAAGTAGGGCCTAAAAAATATGTTAGTTTCAGGTTACATGTCCCAAAAAAAATTAGGGTAGGTAGGGATATTGTTTTATTTGTTGTTATTTCGTTAATGGTCCACTTAAAGATTCTAAAACAAAATGAATATTCCAAACATATCGGTAATATCCTATAACATAGTTTTTAAGTGGATGCTTTCGACACAAAACACTTATTTATCCTAAACACATTTAATTACTGGAAAAAAGTAAATAAAACAACAAATATCTGACAAACTCGAAAAAAAATGTTCTAGGGGCGGGGCATTTTTAGGGTAGGTCGGGTAACTTGAAACAAACATAATTTTTTACGACTAGTTTACCTCTTGGTAAACCTATAAATAACCCGGCTGTATCCATATTCATTTTTCACACTTCAGTGATTTATGTTCAGAACATTAACTACCGACCTTCATGTTTATGTACCTGTTATTATCAAATGAAAAACAAAACAACGTGCTACGCATGTCTGCGGCTGCAAAGAAGATCCGCGAGTTTTAGCGGACAAAAACTTGTACTACGTTAAGTTCTTAAGTATTTAAACATTACAAAGTGCGACCTTGTTTACTTGTTTAATTTTTCTTTTGCTTTATTATGACTATTCCACGATAATTTAATGTTGTTGTTTTGTGAGTTTGTTGTCTTGGTAAGCATGCACCGTTCGTAATACAGTTCATTAAGCTGATGATAAGAACCGAACATAGGTTAGCGTCTTCGATGCGCGTATAATGGTGGGTATAATGGCAATACAACTAATCGGAGAACGTATACATGCTATTACATTGTTATTAGTGAAGTACTCACAGTAGCAATTAATTAGCGTAACATTCGCATTAAAGGGCGTATTGACGCCTAATGCGGGATAAAATTTAAAACAAGAAATGTCTTAAAAAAGACCATCGGCGTAGAAATAAATATTGAGATGTCATTTTTTGCCCTAAATATAATACAATAGGACCACGGTGTGACTTCACGGACCCCATATTTTTCGTCCCTACTAAGGAGACTTCTCGAACCCCAGATTTTTCGTCCCTACTAAGGAGACTTCTCGGACACTAGATATTTCGGACACTATAAGAACACTTATCGGCCCCCAAAATTAATTTGAGATAAACTCAATAATTAATCATATCTGTACCGTGAATAAACCGATCATATACCGCCCCATGTTTTCACCAGTGATACATGAATAACCTAAATACTATTAATTTACGTAAACATAATTGATACATGAATTTGTCAGGCACATTTAACAAATTAACATGGTCAGAAAATAGTTGCGGGAATGAATGAGCAGTAAGTTTATGAATTACCCATTTATTTCAATTCTCGGGTTTAGGATTCTCCAGACGCTAATTGATGCGTGTGTATTAACACAACTTTACCGCGCGCTATTTTTAGAATGATTCTCCTGCTGGAGTTGTACTCGCTAGAATTAATTCACGGGGACGACAGTCGGTTACAGCGTAGGTCTACAATAATATTTTTACACAATGATAAAATAACAGGAAATATAAGCTCAATCAAATTTGCTAATATTTGTTTTGCTTATTTATCAGAAAAATACCAGAAATGTACCACTTTATATTTTGTGCTTGCGAGCTCAACGGGCAACATTGTACGTTGGGACCGACTGTCGTCCCCGTGAATTGTAATTGCTATTTATAGAGCGCATCGATTCTGTAGGCTAAACATTATAGTTATCTCAGTATGTGAATGAATATAACATTCTGATCATGACATACAATGAGTAAAATTGTTCATAATTATGTTCATTTCTAGAGTGTATGTCGAAGATATGTTTATAACTTTAATTTAACCGCTTTTGTAAACAATTAGGTAAATTTTTAATCCCCAAAAGTATGCAACAGTTATTGGTATACGTTAAACCATTGTTTGACGTTTGCATTTCCTAAAATAAGAAAATTTTCCAAATTCGATTGGCATTCAATTTTCCCGCTGCATAATTACCGCAAGAAATCTAGGTCAAACGCGATCTTGACAGCTACGCCGAAAAAAATAAAGATATATATTATGAAATAGTGAACACTCCACACATAGGTTTCGTTTTTATAAACAGTGAAATAGTTTTTACCAATTATACATTTTGTCGCCGTGACACTTTTCGCGGGCGCGGGAAAATGTGTAGTAGTAGTAAAATCGATATGAATGAAAGCTACTCGAAATACCGCTACGCGCATGCGCACTTTTGATAAATATAGCTTAGCGTTGGAAAGTTTCCATTGAAGTGCGCGAATTTGCAGGCTCGTTCGACTCGTGCTGGAACCGTGAATCGAAAAAAACACACATTTGGCGCTGTATTTTTTCTTAACAATTTAGTATTGCTAATAGAAATATATATTCGTGAAAAAATGGGAATATGTGTTGTTTTAATTCGTGTCTATATTTATGGGAAATACCGTCGATATGCCCCATTAATTCACTATGTAGCTTCTTAGAACATTGTTCGCGCTTAATTAGTAGCACTTACATTGCTGTTAAGTTAATTATCCATTTCCAGATAGTTCATCATTCTTTCGTGTCATTCTGAAACAACATTCCATCATTTATGACAGCAGAGAATTGCCAGTTCAATCGCAATGTCGTTTTTAGAACGCAGTTCCTTTTCAGAAAAACGAATGTTGTTGAATTTGGTTATGAAGACGTCTGTTCCACGTACTGTACGCATATTATATGCAAAACGACTTAGTACTTTACAATCACGATTTCTACTAAGTATAATACTCTGCAACAATTTAGTTGTTCACATTAGAATTGTAAATTATAGCTATTTTAGCCATTTAATTTTCACTGAATATTATTAAAATAAAATTCTAAAATACGATACCCATTAACGAAAATCATATACTGTTGTCTTATCTTTTTTTTCCACCACAAACCACGACCAGATGCGTCGGAAATAACCCACGATAGGATTTTATCATTATTTGAATACATGCACCTTTGAATATTTTTTTAATTGAGAGACAGACGTGGCATTTTGTGCCAACAGTGCATAATAAAAGAATTGATGTTATAAACGCCCGGAACATTCAGTAATATAAACGCAACCAAAAAGAAACTTTCGCTAAATTTAAATGTAGATTTATTTTTAATGTTTGAAATGATTTGACTGAAATCTTCTGTTTGTTGTACAAGATTGTCTTATACATCTACTGAGATTAACTGTTCGATTTTGCAAAGTAGAACGATTTTTCAATAACCAGGTGTATATGTCAGTATATGTCTTACATAACCGTGAAATTGGGACTGTCATTTTAAATACGAAAGTTTATTTTTTAGTTCAATATATTTTGGCAGTCCCTAGGGTGGCGTTCATCATGTGACTTTCTTTTTATAGATGCAAGGAATCAAGTACCTCAGTTACAAAAGCATTATTTTATTGCCAATATGAACACTCAAAGAGTTGATATCTGTGACTTGCCATTTAGCAACCATCTCCTCTAGCCAAAAGATAAATAAATTGTGTTTTGGGCAACGGTCTAAAAACAATCAGGATTGTTGGTTTTTTTTTTAACTTTTTGTTTAAAGGCACATTTTGGTCAAACAACATTGAAAATTATCTAAAATCGGACGAATACGGATTTCACGAATAACAGTCATCGCTAAAATCTTTAGGTTTGGGGGTTTTTCGAGAGGAAGGGTCGTGCTGCCCAAAACACAGACTTTTTGGGGAGGGCCTCTGCCCATGACAAAAGAACACACTTTCAGAATGCCAACATCTCGTATAGGTCGCATGGTCGAATATTCAAGGAATGACAAACAAACAGATTTCACACTGGTCTTTATAGTGTGTTTACCGAGTGAATAAATTACAAAACAACAAAATGCATTTTCAAATAAAGTTCACCAATATATTAAATATGTCATGTAGCAATTGCTTCTTTGAGGGATTTGCAAGGTTTAAAGCGGAGACAAATAATAAATTTGTTCAACAAGTACAAATATGAACATCAATATGTCGTGAAAATCGACAGTCTTTAACCATACACTCACAACTATCGGTGAAAATAACCATGTACGACACACAGTTCTAGTTAAATATAATAATTACTCTTTGAATGTACACCTTCATATTATTATTATTTCAATATAGCTGTTTAAAACAATATTTATGAAAAATAATCCAAAATTATAAAGATCCTAACGGTTTTGGGCTACTTATTATTATAAGGTTCACAAATTTCATTTATACTTTGAAAATATTCCATATTCGATTTTTAGGAAATGTATATTCGACGCTAAAAATGGAGCTGGCGTATCCAGACATAACATTTTACATGTACATCACAAGGAAATAATATATATATTTAAATGTTAATACAGTCAGCTTTTTTATTTAGCAATGTTTATGAATCATTCAAAAGAAAGTAAATTACGAGCAAAAGTTAATAAACTAACTTCAACACGAACCTCATAATATATTCTAGTTCTTGAATTAAACCATTACTTTTTGTGTACAATGACACAATATTATGTATAAAGTACACAATATCAATGAAAATTCAATAATGGCTTTCAATATGATGTTATTTGCCATTCAATAAAACTTTGTAGATAAAAAATCTACAAGTGCTTTGTATGCAAAGAGATTCCAAAATGCCTTAGGCACATACTCAACAAAAAGAAATAAAACGTATTGGTGGTATACTTGGTAAGAATATTAAGAAACTGTTGAATCTATGTTCAATTACATTTAAGGGACCATGTCAACGAAAAAGGCCACAAGGGGGTAATTTCTTTCAAAAAACTGATTTTAAGATATTAATACTTAGGTATATAATAACAGTTAAAATAATGTATATATAATGGGGAAAACGTTTTCGCATTCAGAGATAAATTCAATTTATAATAAAGGTCATGTTTGTTTGGCCCTTTTCATGCTTACATTTTGACTTCCAAATTGTGAGCATTTTGTATAACCATAGTTTACACATGTTCCTTACAAAGCAGAACAGTGCAATTGTATAAAGTGCCGCCTACTGTCAATTATTCGTATGGCTCCTAAGTCGCGATAGATACCTGCTTGGGGTTTTAATTTTTACAAACATTTTTGCTGATTTGTTTTATCAATATCTCATTTTTCGTATTATATTATTTATTCTTTATTCAATGCACATGTCTTAGTTTAGAGCGTTTCTATAATCATTTATAGTGCAATCGGAAACCAATTTTTCGTTGACATAGTCGCCTTCTTTTTTTTTCTCCATTCATAAAGCAGTACAGAATTGCTATCTATATTAGTCTTTATTTATTCCAAACAATATTTTGTAGATTTATATAAAAGTTAAAGGTATAAGGAGCATGGATATTGTATCGGCTTACTTAAGGATTTATTGCATACTCATGCGATAACCTAAATACAAAGATGAGGGTTCAAAAATGAGTATATTTGAAATGCACAAACAAATGTATGACACAGGAACAATTGGCTATGTTTGATTATTGGAAGAATTCAAAACAAATGCATATCTAACTGAAAAGTTGTTTTTATATAATAGACATTTGTTAAAATACCCTTAAGTCTGACGTTTATATATCCCGAATTGTATTATTAATACAATGGAAAATTTGCATTTAACAATACTAATACATAATAATACACTAAATGATGAATAAGTTATTGCTATTTAAACAATGACAGAAAACAAATATCCAACATAATTTTGTGAATTATGTCATGAACATATTCAATGACCTTACACATAGAAATAATATTAATATCTTTTGTATGTACAGTTAAAACTTTGTATCAACGAAACTACATTCATTACTTTAAAATTTTAATTACTACATTCAACATTTTGAAACTAAACAGTATAACATCCTATCAGCACAGCAATAGCCTATTCAACTTTCAGCAAACAATGTAGAAGGGTTTGCAACCACTGCACACTGAAGTCGGAACAGACTGTCACAGGGGGGCGTGTCCTCAGCAGGCCCCACCCCCTATGAGGCAGTCTGCTCCTGTGTGTGTGTCGATGGGGAGTCCTGGGGCTTCATGACGTCAGGGAGCTCAGGGGGGCTGGACAGGGGCGTGATCTCCAACGGCTCATACACTCTATCTGCGAAAACATGCAGGGTTGTTGTGCAGCGTACATACTGGTATTTCGCACTCTTTCACCGATTCACTGAATGATTCCATGACTTAACATCACTTAACATATTGAGTGTCAAGGTTCAATTGTAGTCACAGGATGTCTATGCCTTATCACCAACAATTATCGTGCGATCGTGCTGGACGTCAAATTAATTATGTAAAGTTTTTTGTCTCAAGTTTAGTTATTTGTGATACATATTACAGGGTCATATCGACGGTATTTTGCATGGATATAGACATACATTAAAACAAGACAGTTTCCTATATTCCTCGGATATATTTTTAAATAATTAACAATATATGAAAGGAATTATAAAGAAAAAAAGTATAGACAACGACATAAAATAATTATTTTTATTATTTCCCACAAACGATTTTTAGGAGGGATATAGGAGTTAGCTTGACGGTCCGTCGGTCTGCCGGTCTGTCGGTGTGTAGGTCTGTTGGCTTTCATGGTTTCCGGACAATAACTCAAACAAGGCTTGACATATTCAAATAATTTTTGGTACACAATGTGTAACATCATACAATACAGATTAGGTTCGATTTTGGTTACAAACCACTAAATATTGACAGAGATATGGCTCCTTTTCGACTTCAGTTCCCTAAACACACTGTATTGTCCGGACAATAGCTCAAGAAAGACTTGACATAATCAAATAATTTTGGAAAACATGTGTAACATCATAACATACAGGTCATTTCGACTTTTGTTACAAACCACTAAATGTTGACAGGGTTATGGCCCTATTTTCGACTTGAACTCCTTTAAAGAACGGTTTCCGGACGATAACTTTGGTTACAAACCACTAAATGTTAACAGAGTTATGGCCCGTTGTCGACTTAAGTTCCCTAAAAGCATTGTTTCCGGAGAAAAGCTTGACCGATTCAAAAAATTTGTACACAGGTTTAACATGATCAAATAAAGCACAGGTCAAGTTTAACTTTGGTTACAAACCACTAAATGTTGACAGTGTTATGGCCCCTTTTCGACTTAAATTCCCTAATTAACACAGTTTCCGGACAATAAATCACGAAAGGCTTCAAATATTAAAACTAATTTAGGTTCATGGGTGAAACATCATACAATATAGGTCGGTCCCGACTTCGGTTACAAACCACCAAATGTGTATAGAGTAATGGCCCCTATTGAACTTAAAGTTTTCTAAATACCCTGTTTCTGGATGATAAATGTTGACAGGTTTAAATATTGTTATACTACACAAGCTCAACATTATTTGACTTTGGTTACAAACCACAAAATGTTGAGAGATTTATGGCCCCTATTGAACTTATTTTTGCCAAATACACTGTTTCCGGATAATAACTCATGGAAGGCTTGACATATTCAAATAATGTTTACTAGGCAGGTTTAACATCATACAGGTCTAGTTCAACTTTGGTTACAAACCACCAACTGTTGATATATTTATGGCCCCTTTTCAACTTGAACAAATGGAAGAAAACCGCAACGAGGTAATCGATATCCAGCCTACAGCGGTATGTAGAATTATGTAAGGAAATTATCTTTAACTCGTCATAACTTTATTATCGATTAAATGAATCCTTAGGTGCAAACGGTTTGATTAAATTCAATATTTTATCCATTCATTGGAATATTTGTTAATGTTTAAAAATTAAAAATGTTAGTCCTTTTTACGTGTCAAATAGGTCACCATCTCAATTTACTATATATTTCTACTGAAAATCGGATTGTTTTGGTTAGTTTTTACGCCAAAGTTCTGAACGTTTTGCTTCGATGTCCGAAAAGTATTCTACCGAAAGCTTAGATGCAAATGGTTTTACAAAATATAATATGTCTTTTATACAATATGTAAATTTTATGCATTTAAACAAATATTTTTTTAGTCCTTTTTGCGTTTAAAAATAGTTGGTATTATACCTTTTTGGTCAACGTCAAACTTCGGGATTTTCCGCGACTTTTGTTCGGGGATGACCACTATCAACTGATAAGATCTGTGTTTGTCTCGGGGATATGGGTTTAATGGGGGTAATAAAACAAGGACAATATATAGTGGAAACTGAGGTTTCTTACCAGTTTCGTCATCATATATCGAGTCTAAGTCTCCGAAAGGGGTTTGACTTAATGGAAAATAGAAGATCACACCGACATTAAATGAAATCTGAACCTGTAAAATAATTTCACTTGTTAAATAAAGAATATACTGGAATCTTTATACGAGTTTTTGTACACGTATTAAACAAACATCAATAAAAAAAATTACATAAGTTCAATGGAACTAGCGAATATATTTTAATAGATTCGAAAAAAGTTCATATTATTTAAAAATGTATTTTATGAAACTTTTTATTTTGAACGTTTTTTATTGCATGTATTTAGATTTTGGTGCTGGTTTTTTTCTTCTTACACATTGATCAAGTAGTAAATTATAGACAAACAATAAACCTATTTGTTAAAAGCTAACTTTTACAAATTGAGCAGATATTTCAGTACATGTGAGTGGAAAACTCTCGATGCCTATATATAATGGACTACGTTCATTTCATTTTGTCAATTTAAACTGTTTTCTTTTTTCCACTTTCTATTTATTTGCTTAACGGATATCTGTTAGATTTTAAAATAATAAAAATAATTACGATTTTTCAAGATTAAGTGTGCACGGATTAAAAATATTCGTATAGTCTACCTATTACAGCACATAAACTATTTTGAAGAAAACATAATCAGCTGATAGTTTGACCCTTCTTCAGTTGTGGCTCCACTTCCGTGGTCTACTTAATGCGATTAGATTTTATGACGGTATCATAAAGATGGCTATCTGAATGCCCCGACTGTTATCAGGGATAATCGTGTCCGTTATGGAGGGATAACATTTATTATTTACCAATAATATCTTACCAAATGCTACACTGTGTCATACAACAATATTATTGTTATATATTTCTGTAAGCATTTTTGTTGAATTCAAAACCTACGTAGAGTCATATCGTTTCCATGTTATTACATGACCATATTATATTGTAAAAAATTATACATAGTATACGTCTGAATAAACATGTCTTGTCTTGTCTTGTCTTGTCTATTAATTAATAAGAACATTACTTTATTAATTCATTTAACTTTTATAATGCGATGAAAATAAAGTTGGTTGTTTTGAAAGCGGTGAACACTTTTGATGATAAACTAAATCACTGAAAAAACTTCTGTTTATCAAACTTTAACAATGACCAAAACCAATATACAACTTTTTATCTAACAAACATAACCTCTTCAATGATCAAACAGGAACATTAGGAAATTGGCATGTCTACATTTTTGAAATAAAAAAACAAAAAAACAAAAAAACATGATTTTGTTTATTAAAACTATATCTGTTTGATGTTTGCGTTTCTTTTGATTAAATAAAAAAATATTTGAAAGATTAATACAAAGCTATTAAATATATAAAAATTAACTAACTTAAAACTTACTAAAACATGATTGATTTTTAAACTATATAATTTTGATGTTGACGTTTCTTTTAAATCAGTATAAAATATTTTGAACATAAATACAAAGCAATTACGTTACATGTATTGAGGTTTATTGTTTCTGAGTATAAGACACCAGTTATATACAATTTAAAAGTAAAACTTATTCAGTTGATTCATTATGCTGAAGTATGATTCCTTCATTTATTAATAACGTCCAATTGATTAATGCACATTATGTATTATTTTATATTCTCAGAAATCGAGGAATCAATTTAATTGTATCTCTTTAAGGACGATTCTTGCGGCCTAACATTGCAATTTAACTTATCAGTAATTTTCTGATTGCCTAGGGACTATATTTTATGACCCCTATCGATTGAAAGCTATAAAACATCGGAAAACGACGCCGGGTTTTGGCAATTATCGGCTGGAATCATCGAAGCGGCTAAGTGGATTATTGCATTTTTCATAGCGCACCAGAGTGGCGGTTATTTTCCATAGCGCACTTGAGTGGCGGTCATTTTCCATAGCGCACCAGAGTGGCGGTTATGTTCCATAGCGCACCAGAGTGGCGGTCATTTTCCATAGCGCACCAGAGTGGCGGTCATTTTCCATAGCGCACCAGAGTGGCGGTCATTTTCCATAGCGCACCAGAGTGGCGGTCATTTTCCATAGCGCACCAGAGTGGCGGTTATTTTCCATAGCGCACCAGAGTGGCGGTTATTTCCATAGCGCACCAGAGTGGCGGTTATTTTCCATAGCGCACCAGAGTGGCGGTTATTTTCCATAAGATCCCTTAAACACGGTTTCCAGACAATATCTCATGTAAGGCTTTACAAATTTAAAATAATTTAGATACATATGTGTTACATCATACAATAAAGCATTCTTTTTTTGAAATGGATACCATAGTTTGGTGACAAGGCCATATTGTGGGGTATATTCGTTACTCTTGTGACAATTCTAGTTATTATTATTATTATTGTTATTATTATTATTATTATTATTATTATTATTGTTATTGTTGTTGTTGTTGGTGTTGTTGTTGTTGTTGTTGTTTATGTTGCTGTTTTGTTGTGTTGTCGTTGATGCTGTTGTTGTTTTTTATTCATTTATGATTTGTTCTGTTTTGCATCAAGCAATGATTATATAATAAATTCTAGCACGACACGCGGCTTGTTTTCCATAGGCAAAGAAGAAAATCAAATATGGGTAATTCAGCAATAATTATGGGCGGAGCCTTATGTTTTGAAAATATTTCTGTGCTTAAAAGCGCAATAGCAAAATCGTAACAAACGTACTGTTTCTGTAAAATATATTTAAAAACACATATTTAATTTTATAATTACATATACACAAATCGTAAACGTTATTGAAAATTTAATCTTGTGTTTGTAACATGTTACTTTCGTTGTAGCATCAATAAAAATGACGTCATATTGGTTCTTTCCTTTTATGTCCAGGAAGGAGGGCATATTAAAATCGAACCGTCCGTCCGTCCGTGAGTCCGTGCATCCGTCCGTTTAAAGTGTTTTTATAAATTCAAATTTATTTAATACTAACAAAGATATTTACTTGAAACTTAAAATACTACTTGACTGTCAACGTCTCCACCAGGGAAAGCAACCCCCATAACTTTGATTCGTATTTTGATAGATTTATGCCCCTGATTTAACTTAGAAATTTGGGTTAAAGTTTGTCATAAAGTACAATATCTGGAATACTACCAAAGGTTTTTGCTTGATATTTGAAATATTTCTTTACTATCAACATCTCCACCAGGGAAAATAACCCCATAACTCTGTGTTTTGACAGATTTATGCTCCTTTTTTAATTTACAAAGATTCATTTTGGTGTCAATGTAGCACTTACTGAGTGTGCCTTCGGGGGCTTATGTCACCTGATAGTGACAACACTTAATTATCAGTAAATCTGACGTCATTCGCTCAACTTTTATTAACGAAGCTGACGTACTATTGCTTTGTTATGAATTATTGACTATTGACAAACTATGACAGAAAAATATTATTTCTTAGAAAACACATGTGTATCAAATGTTTATAGAAACAAAACCATGGAGTTTATTAATGCTCTAATTGAAATCGTTTTTTGCAAATGGTATTGTCAACCTACCGTTGATATGCCCCTTGAAATAATGTAAATTAAATTAATGACTCTGGGCTGTGTTTCTGCATTATATCAGTATGACAAATGATCCGTTTAATATTTCATGTAATTTAAATTAATTTAAATTAACGACTCTGGTGTGTGTTTCTGCATTATATCAGTATGACAAATGACTCGTTTAATATATTTAATGTAAATTAAATTAACGACTCTGGGCTGTGTTTCTGCATTACATCAGTATAACAAATGATACGTTTAATATTTCATGTTAATTAAATTAACGACTCTGGAGTGTGTTTCTGCATTATATCAGTACGACAAATGATCCGTTTAATGTATATTGTAAATTAAATTAACGACTCTGGGCTATGTTTCTGCATTATATCAGTATGACAAATGATCCATTTAATATTTCAGCTGACGCGATGAGATTAGAATGCATGTCGCGTCTAGGGAACCTCCGCACAACCGGACTACATCATTTAAAAAATTAAAAGAGAAACAAGCAAATACATATGTGTATTTCAACACATGTGTGAAGACAATGTTATTTGTCTTCGGTGTTAATTGACAATTTGGGTAGTATTTAGAAATTGTATTATGCCACTAGTGCATCATTACATGTACATGGAAGATGCTGACCCAATATTTGTAATTCATTAACCACTGACCGATAAATACATATTAACTACACCCGCTTTTTGTGATATCATGTCACTGACTGATATAATGGTACGATGACCATGTTACGATGGTACTATAACGATGGCGCGATCACGATGGTACGACAGAACAATGACGATGGCACGATGACGATTACACTATGGTCCGATGATGATGGCACTATGGTACGACGGAGATAATGCGATTATACGATGACGACGGCACGATGTAATATCTTGCCATATGCTTGATTTGCAGAGTGACAGGATAAACCAAAACAGCCTGTACTTCATTATCATTATTATTATTATTATTATTATTATTATTATTATTATTAGTAGTATTATTATTATTATTATTATATTAGTATTATTATTATACGGTAGATGAAAACACTTACAAAATAAAAGGGACCTGTTCACAGATTGGCAAATCGACACATTTCATGTGCTAATGATTCCAAATAGGAATTATACCTTATTTACAAACAAGCGAAAGTACACTTATGCCTAAGAAATATATTGGAAATACCATTTCGTTTATGGATAATCATCAAAAGACCGATCCAGGTTTTGCCCAGCTATTGATAAAGGAGTAATTTTCATTCATCGAATATCACAAACATTGCTACGTGATCATTTAAATATAACAAACAGTATGCATGTGCTCTTTTGTATTAGTGCGAAGATTTCATCATATTGCAGACTAATTTGAATATGATTGACGTTTGTGGAAGCGTGTATTGAAATTGATAAAATTATAACGCTTTTCATAGGTATTCTGAAAAACACGTGTATCACTTACAACGCGTCAAAAATACACAGCCAAATGTATGTCTGAATGGCCGAGTGGATAGTGCGTGTGATTTTTTTATCTCGAAAGTTCCCGGGTAAAAGGTTCGGCGCAGACAAATTTTTAAATGTATTTTTTTGCTATAATATTTGTTTTAGATTATTCCAGATGCTGGAGTTTTTTTCAGTAAAAACATATAATGACATTTAAAAAAACAATATATGAACAAGTCCCATTATACACCATAACACACTACCTTTACTTACAAATAACATGTAGTGTTTATAATTGTTTAAACATGCGATTTCACAGTTAGTTTAGTTGATTCTCAGATCAGAATCACACCACACATAGTACCAAATAAACCAAAGCTAGCTTTCATTTTTAACGAGTGTCAAATTGTTTTAATTATTCCGGACATTATAAGATATTAGGACACAAAGCTCCTTAGGGAAATCTTAAGTAAACTTTTTAAATTATAAAAATTCCTTAAGTCCAGGTCTGTTTCATCTATAAGTGTTTTTACATTAAAATGGATTTACCTAGTAAATAATGCTTAGATGTTTTGTATTCTACTATTGTGTAAACAGACATAACTGGATTCACATAAAAATTGATCTGACATGTTTTCTTAAGTACACCTTAAGTTAAGATTTCAATTAGGAGCTTTGAGAAAACCAGCCCGGAACTAAATTGTCTTGTTACGGGATTATATTCCCATCCAAAAGTATGATACGACAAAAAAAAAATGAAATTCATCGTCGAAAAACATATATAATCAAAACATAAATGTATGAAATACATGTGATTGAAAAACTGATCATAGTCATACTAATCAATTTCAAAATAGATGCAAATGTAATGTACATGTACGCGTTATGAGTGCTTTGGTATGGTAATAAATCAAAAAGTAGGGTTTTCCCTTACATTAAATAAAATATTATTATATAATATTATTCTTTTCACAGTGTTACTGGAAAAAATGACAAAAAATTGTTTATGACTATTCAGAATTATTATCTCATCACAACAGCAATTAAATTATTTTTAAAATGCTATCTTTTAAGAATTGAAACGCTCTTTTCGGCGCTTTATCGATGAATGAAGTTAGTTTTTGGTATCTAATTTGCATTAAGCCGAAGGCTTTATGTACATATTAGATAAGTTGTTCACAGAAAATGCGAAATTACACTTCGTTTTCATGTACCGAAATCGTGTTAGTAATATAGTATTTTGTCTGTTGGTAACGCAAACATAGACCTATGTAGCTTTGTAGGTTTTCGTCAAAGCTAAATGACATTTCTTCAAACTTTTTTGCTTCGGCTGCTGTTAAAACTCGAGGCCCCGAGTGACAAACTGGATGGACATGCCCTTTTACGCGATGTGACTGGATTAATGCTCAAGACAATGAACCAATGATTTTTGTGCAGATCATCCTTAATTTGTGCTAAGTTGGCTATCTTGAGTCTACTTTGAGGATTGTTTTGAGCCATAACTGTAACATAATGTCCATCATACATAACTATTACATTGGCTTAATGTTAGTAATATAAATAGAAGCTTACAAACAGTAAGCAACATGTTTGTGGAAAACATAATTTTGGTATACAAACACTATTCATAAAATCGTTAGCCATAGATTGTGTCGTAAAGATGAACTACGAGGAGTATCGTATTTATAAAGCATCGCATACATTGGACAGAACATATTCTGTGGATTATATTCGGACGTGTTTCATGAATCAACATTCAAAATAGACTTTCTAACTATAAGAGCTTCTTTGACAAAAATAGATAGCTTGAAAAGTTCTTCTTTCTTACATGTTCTCATAAGGTTTAACAATTGGGTATATTGATGGCCGCGTGAAATTATGAGATTTTAAATATTTGGTTCTTATTTCCTTTTAACATGGACACATTAAAAGAAAATGGCATTCGTCTTCAATATCACGTGAATTACAACATATAGAATATCTTTCTTCCCTGGCAATGCGATTAGGACTAAATCTACCCGTTTGAATTTGTAAAGGATGCACTGACATTCTTAACCTACATAAATAAAATCGTAGACTTTCAGGTAAGAGATCTAAATATGTTTGATATTCAAATGATAGTTTAAATTCTTTGTACATTACTAATACTGGACTTTGAAGTAAATGTAACCAATCTCGTTTAACACAATATATGACTCTGTTTTCTAAAAACAGAGAGGAATGCATTTTTATTGACAGAGTTGTAATTTTCTAAAACATAGTAGAACCCATAGTCATTTAGGAGTTTCTTGACATTAGTTACCCAATTTGACTTACCACAATTACAGTCTTTAAGCGCCTCATACAACGCGTACAATTATATTATCACTTTCTATAATTTTAAACCAGTATTTTATTATTCGGAAGTATCTGTGGACATAAAGAGGATATCTGCCTAGTTCGCCATAGAGTGGTGCAGAACAAGTATTACTTCTTACCCTTACATTGATAGATAGATAGACAGATTTATTCATACCCTTAATAAACGTTCACAAAATTTTAGGTGTATTCGTTCAAGTTCTTTTGATTTGGTGTAACCCCAAGCTTCACACGAATAATTAAGTATTGGTGATACAGAGAGACAGACATACAGACAGACAGTTTATTCAGACTTATACATCACTACATCGTTTTCATACATGAATATAGACATTCTTTTTTGTCACGTAAATAGGTATAACAGTATTTAATTTTACAACATAAAATGGTAAAATAAACAAAAGCTATGACATCAAAACTAGAGTTCTACATAGGCGGTAACGAAATCTGTTTATGCATCTTTATACAGTATTATCGTATGGAAGGGTATATCCGCCAGTACATTCATGCTTCAAAATGACAATTACATGTTGCTAAATTACAATTGCCTGCTGCCAAATTACAATTGCATGTTCCTGATGACAATTACATGTTGCTAAATGATAATTGCTTATTGCACTGTGTTATTCGTTACTTATTAACAGCAAATTCCATGCGTCCTAGTGCTTCTTTATTTCGGTTAATGAAATTAAATCACATATTCTTGCGTGTAAATGAAAAATGCATACTCCCTGTGTCATCGTTAAGTGTTTTTACGAACAAGTTCATATTGCTTTGTACATTTTTTTATGTGAATTTGATTAAACCTAGTAATGATAGTTTAGGCATTAAACGATTGAACGTTTAGCAAGGCGAAAGAAGCAAGCATTTAGCAACAAGAAGTCACTCAAATGCGACTTGACAATTTGTAATATCTAATTCATATGTAGCCGGGAATAAGTAATTTCGGTAGTGTCCGTAGAATCGCTGGGAGATATCTAACTCCGAGCTACTTGTTGATTAGTTAAGCTCCTGGCTATTTTGGTCGAAAGAAGGTCCCGTTGTTCGTCCCGCCTCTGCGAATCAGTTAACGGCCGAGGAAAGCTAGTGTTAGTGAGCACAAGCATGACAATGTAGAGCTAATACCTTTGACTGTCAGTACTTTCGTCCGTACGTCCGGGTGCCTGACTGTCACAAAGCATGTCGTATCTATTTTCGTTTTTAAGGAATTAAGGAATTAATTGAAAAAAGAGAGTTTTGTGTTCAGTGTATCAGTCCTGACGGTTTGCGCATTAACTGTCTGCCCGACCGTCTGTCCGTACGGATGACTTTCAGACCAACAACGTATCTGTCCTACAACTTCTGAATAGCTTGAAGCACTGTCCGGGTAACTCAGTGGTTGGTAGACTCGCTTTTCATTTAGGCGGCCCGGGTTCGTTCCCTACTCGGCGCATATGAGTATGGTTGGTGGTCAACATACCGGATAGCTAGAGTTTCCTCTTGCGCTGCACCATGTACTGTGTACTGAGAACCCCCTCCCCCCAAACAGCACAACCCCACATCAGAATGTAAAACAAATACCACAGAAAAAGTTATTATTCAAAATGCGTCCGAACTTGTGATGTGTTTAAAAGTAAATTAGGCAGGGGTGCTGGTACAGATACCGGGTCCCCACGAAATGCAGTGGCGCGGAGGGATCACATAAATTACGAAATACGCACATTCAACACAAACACACACACACACACACACACGCACACGCACGCGCACACACACACACACACATACACACTTTCGCACGCTCGTACACACACATACAGATCAACACATATGCACGCACGCACACACATACACATACACACGTCCGCCCGAGTGTCCGTCCGCCCGTCTGTCAATGCATGTGTATACATATATATGCATATATCTACTGCTTGGGTTACTCATGAATATTTGATGAAATTGATAATAGAAATCCACAACAACATTAAATCGCTATTACTCGTTTCTATGCCGTATTTTGTTTATTATTTCATGTTTGTTCTGTAATTAAAATTCTGTGTGGAAAAAAATATTCTTAACGATTACATTCTACGTCAAATGTACGGTAAACAGAACTAGCTTGGACTCCAAAAGTGTTATTATGACAAAAGCAGTCTACGATAACATCTCCGGAAACTATCGAACATCTGACTTTGCTTGTCTCCCGTATATAGTAATTTGCGCTAGAAAGTCAAATTCTTATTGGTTCCCTGTAATGTTATTATGCATTAACAAAATCCACTACTTAGTTAATCGCGTGTGACAATCAGCAACTACAAAGTAAATGGGCATAGGAATGCAGAAAGGACTAGTATGAATAAACATTTCAATATTGCAGTAGGCAAACAAAAAGGCTGAAAGCACTTGTCAATTACATGCAAGAATCAAGAATTTGGCATTAAGAAGCATGCAGTTACCACAAAGCAGAACGCATATGCATGTAAATAACATAGCAATGTCATTAACTGGCGGATATGTATGTCGTTCCATTATGAATATCATAATGCAATAGGCAATTGTCATTTAGCAACGTGCAATTGTCATTAGCAACACGCAGTTGTCATTTAGCAATATGCAATTGTCATTTAGCAACATGCAATTGTCATTTAGTAACATGCATGTAGTGGCGTATATACCGTTCCATATTATTGATGATTGAAGTTCTGATTACAATAGCTTCTTTGATGTATTTACATACATTTGAAATAACTGATTTGTCACATGAAGTTAAAAATGTGTGGAACTTATATACAGACGGGTTAACATACAATATCCGGTTAATATATTTTTTTCTTAATTCAATATAACAACAGCATATACATATAAAATGATATTCATCTTCTATGTCTCTATCATTACAACACAAACAATAACGTTGATTTCGTGGTATGTTATTTTGTGCGTATCTTCCAGTTTGTATTCTCAATGGGTTTGCAGAAACCCTTAATCTGACAAAAAATAACATAAGCATCCAAGAAGTAAATCTAATTATGCTTCGTATTCTAACTAAGTTTTAAAAATGTATACATATGTTGTTATTTTTTTACCATATCATTCTTGTTTAAAATTGCCAATTAGTCTACATTTGAATTCACTGATAAAAGTATCAACTTGTACAGCATTAGGATTTTCAAATACATAACTAAAACCATAGCAATTTAACATTTTATTGACATTCGAAACCCAATTTGTATAACATTTATTACAATCATTTAAAGCTTGATTATAAATAACTTGTATTATAATATTTTTATTGTTAAGAATTTATTGTATATATAATATTTTATAATTCTAACCAACCTGTAAACATGCCAAGGATATCTACCCACTTCTCCATATAGAGCAACATTTATTTTAACCTGTAGCAATCTTTTGCAAAATGTTAAGTGGATGCGTTCTATTTCGTCTGATTTTGTGAAACCCCATATTTTTTAAGCATAATTTAATATAGAACCTACAAAAGAGTCAAACAATTGGCAAAATATTTTGAATATGTAGAAGCTTTGTTACGTTTGAGCAATTAAACTGCACTGTGGATTTCACTGACAGTAATAGGCTGGTCAAGCTTGTGGTTAGTATTTAATGAATTATTAAAGTCATGATGTTTACAGAAATTTTCTACTTCTGCCTTATGACAGCCAAGCAAACAATTACTTAAATGGGCAAAATATTCTTTAAAAGTATCTAACACAATATCAACAATATCTTGTTTTGATTTACTTTTTAAATATTTCCAAAATTCCTTGGGTTTAAATTTTTTAAGACTTCCGATTTCTTTCATTTTGTACTTGTAACCGGTATTTTTACTTTGCGTTGCATCAGTAAAGCTCTGTTTGCGCTACTTTGATCGGAAATCAGGTGCAATCAGGCTCATAGTCAGGGTCATCGAATGAATTATTTACACAATCAAAAGTAATACAATCACATTTATTACCAACAATTCTATTTTTTTATTTTTTCGCCACATAGAGCTACACAACTATGCAAACTAAATACAGTAATATCGTGTTCGATAGAATCAATGGCTCCACTATTTCTTTTAGATTTACGGTTTTGAAATTTTCTATAAAAAGTGTGTGTAATATAACCATTTAGTGAAACATTACTTGCAGAATGATACCACGATTCATAAAGGAAACACATGTCAGAACAAGCAATAGTATTTACAAAATACGGTGACTTGTGTTTTTCCTGTGAGAGTCGATGCACTATCCACGAGAGAACGGATAGCTTACCCTCGGCGTGCCCCTACTCTTTAAACGGTTTCCTGTCCACGTATAAGGTATCGTATACCAGCCAAGCACGTTTACTCTGGTCTCTAGCGTCCTTCATTTGTTTCACAAGCTTCCGGTGCTTTTCTGATACCGCCTTCAGAAATTGTTCAAACATTGAATATTGGGAACCCTTCGGCTGTTTCCACTCTCTTCGCTCACGCGATCCTGAAAGAACGTAAATTTTGCCACAATATTTCTCGTTTTCCCTGAAATCGGTTGGCCAGATGATCGTTGAATCCGCTCAAACCGGAATGAGTCCACCATATCCTTAGAAAGCTTTAGGGCTGTCTGTAGATGCTCCCGCAGCTTTCTTTCTGACACTTCAGCTGGTTCATTTCCGGTCGAATTGTCTTCCTGAATGTTTGTAAAGATGAGGCTATTCCTCATCGACTGAGATTGAAGGTACGTTACCTCCTCATGCAGCTCCTCGCGCTGTCCCTCCAGTTTGCTGACCCTGTTGGATATCAGAGCCTAGCCCATATCAGTCCATTCCACCCTGTCATCTAAGCGGTTTAGCCGCTCCTCTGCGGCCTTAGCACTATCTTCTCAAGCAATGCATACTTTTCTAATTTCCTTTCCAGAGTATGTGACTTTCTTTTCTAGCAACTGTATACCATCCAATCTCTTTTCCATAGAACAACGATCTTCAAAAGCAATCCATACTTTTCTTATTTCCTTTTCAAAGTTTAAAGAAGTCTGTGACCTTCTTCTCTAACAACTGTATACCATTCAATTTCTTTTTCATCGAACACCGATCTTCTAAAGCAATCCATACTTTTCTAATTTCCTTTTCAAAGTATGTGACCTTCTTCTTAGGCAACTGTATACCATTCAAGTTCGTTTCCATTGAACAACGATCTTCTAAAGCAATGCACACTTTTCTAATTTCCTTTCGAAGTGTGTGACCTTCTTCTCTAGCAAGTGTATACCATCCAATCTCTTTTCCACAGAACAACGATCTTCTAAAGCAATGCATACTTTTTAATTTTCTTTTAAAACTTTTCGAAGTCTGTGACCTTCTTCTCTAGCAACTGTATACCATCCATTTTCTTTTCCATCAAACAACAATCTTCTAAAGCAATCCATACTTTTCTCATTTCCTTTTCAAAGTCTGTGACCTTCTTCTCTAGGAACTGTATACCATCCAATTTATTTCCATCGAACAACAATCTTCTAAAGCAATCCATACTTTTCGAATTTCCCTTTCAAAGTCTATGACCTTCTTCTCTAGCAACTGAATACCATCCAATCTCTTTTCCACAGAACAACGACCTTCTAAGCAATGCATACGTTTTTAATTTCCTTTTCAAAGTTTGCGAAGTCTGTGACTTTCTTCTTTATCAACTGTATACCATCCAATTTATTTTCCATAGAATGACGATCTTCTAAAGCAATCCATACTTTTCCTATTTCCTTTTCAAATATGCGACCTTCTTCTCTATCAACTCTATACCATCCAATTACTTTTCCATAGAACAACGATCTTCTAAAGCAATCCATACTTTTCTAATTTCATTTTCAAAGTCTGTGACCTTCTTCTCTAGCAACTGTATACCATCCACTTTCTTTTCCATCGAAAAACGATCTTCTAAAGCAATCCATACTTTTCTCATTTCCTTTTCAAAGTATGTGACCTTCTTCTCTAGGAACTGTATACCATCCAATTTATTTTCCATCGAACAACGATCTTCTGAAGCAATCCATACTTTTCTAATTTTCTTATCAGAGTATGTGACCTTCTTCTCTAACAACTGTATAACATCCAATCTCTGTTCCACAGAACAACGATCTTTCGAAGTTTGTGACTTTCGTCTCTACCAACTGTATACCATCCAATTTCTTTTCGATAGAACGACGATCTTCTAAAGCAATTCATACTTTTTCCTATTTCCTTTTCAAAATCTGTGACCTTCTTCTCTATCAACTGTATACCATCCCATTTCTTTTCCATAAAACAACGATCTTCTAAAGCAATCCATACCATTGTTATTTCCTTTTCAAAGTTTTCGAAGCCTGTGACATTCTCTAGCAACTGTATAACAATTTCTGTTCCATGAAACAACGATCTTCTAAAGCAATCGACACATGTCTAATTTCTTTTTCAAAGTATGTGACCTTCTCAGGCAACTGTATGCCATCCAATTTTTATCCATAAAACAAATTCGCTCTACCAGCGACTGTATAGAGTCCGTCAGATCCTTGATGCCTGGTTGACCGCCATCGCTCGCCATTCCGCCCCGATTGCCACTATCACTTACAAATACATCATGTATGACTTCTTTCAATTTGAAGAGTTTGAAATGGTTGCCTACAATTTTTATTCTGCTATGGAAGTAAGCCTGAAAAAAACAACACAATGTAAGCAATTAAAAACTTGTGTCACTTACATAGCGTTAAAAATACACAACCAAATATATAAGTATGATTGGCCGAGTGGTTAGCGCATGAGATATTTGATCTCAAATGTCCCGAGTTCGAGTCCCGGCGAAGGTACATGTATTAATATAATTTTTTTTCGATATATAATATTTGTTTGATAATATTCCTGATGGTTTAATTTTGTCACTTAACACAGTTAATGATATTTGTCAAAAACATGAACAATCTGTGAACAAGTCCCTTTAAATGCATGAACCTCAAAAGCACCAAAGCAATTTCTTGTTTGCCACAAAAAAAGCTCAAAGTGATGTACCATTTCTATACTGTCAGTATTTTAGACGGTTTTAAATGTCCGTACATTAGATGACTTGAACAATAACTAAATCTGACAGCCATGACTAAAGCTGTTAAAATACTAAGAAATTAGGTATTAATTAATAACAGCTTTGGGCACACCAACTGGCACACAAAAAAGCACCCCAAAAACAATTGCCTTGTCAATGCTTCTTTTTATTTAAGTTTGTCTATCTTTCCCTATCTTTGACTAAGATTTTAGCACTTTTGAAGTATTGTCAGTGAGTATATGGGTGATTATGGAATGGCAATTAGCTTCCAACAACAAGGGTACACACTAAGTCGACCAACGGAATCGACATACAATGTGATTGCACTCTCAATCTAAGAAATCAAACATACAGATATGGGGTCGAGTTCTCTAGCCACGATGCTGTTTGTTTCTTGGTCTGACAAGGTAATCATCACATCCGCATAGGCTGCAAGACACAGATATAATTTAATGTACAAAATATTTACAGCATATTATGAATATGTTATAACATTTCTCACACTGTATGTCGCATTTTTTGTTAAGAATTCAAAACACTGTCTAGTGCCATTTAGGACATGCTACAAATATCATAAACATTATTACAGTATTTTAAAAGTTATTGTTTTTCAATGCTGAAGTGGGAACATTTCAACGAATGTGTAAACACTTAAAAATGGCAGCTGCAAAAAATATCACTAATAGTGATTATTAGTTCATTATGATTTAACCGAAAAGACTTCAAAATAAATAACTAGTTTGTTTTTGAAAAAAAAATCCCCCACGCACCGCCATAACTCCGCCAAAAATCATCCTACCCTGACATTCAGAAGATATGCGCAAACCATACTTGGTACTGATCAATCCTGTTAAGTTGTGTCAAATTCCAGCTAGTGGTAACAAAAAAGAACAGACACAAGGTCTGTTATGTCAACAACTTAAAAGGGGCCATACCTCCGGCAAAATTCTGCCGCTGACGATATGCACAACTAGACTTGGTACTGATAAATCATGTCAAGTTTCGTCAAAATGCGACAACGGGTTAAGGAGAACAAGCGCAGACAAGGTCTGTTATGTGAACAACTTCAAAGGGCCATAACTCCGCCAAATATCCGTCCCCGACAGTATGCCGACAATATGCACAACTAGACTTGGTACTAATCAATTCTGTTAAGTTTCGTAAAAATCCGACAAGGGGTTAAGGAGAACAAGCGCAGACAATGTATGTTATGTAAAAAACTTCAAAGGGCCGTAACTCCGCCACAAATCCGACGCCGACGATATGCCCAACTAGACTTGGTACTGATCAATCCTGTGGAGTTTCGTCAAAATCGGACCAGAGGTTATGGAGAAGAAACGCAGAAAATTTTATTCTATGTGAAAACCTCCAAAAGGCCATACCTCCGCCAAAAATCCGCCGATGCCGACTTGCCGATGATATGCACAACTAGACATGGTATTGATCAATCGTGTGAAGTTTTGTCAAATAGGGGTTACGGAGAACAAGCGCCGACATTTTTTTCAGGAGTCCAAACATACATCCATACATCCTGACATCCATCTTTCATGCACACAATTAATATGTCTCCCTACCCACTACGTGGGGGGAAACATAAATATGTAAACCAAGTAGAATGTAAACTATGCTCACCTGGTCCCCCAAAGTTGACTGATCCAGTGCCGTTCTAGGCATCAACTACCCAGATAACCTCCGGTCCATCAGACTTCTTCACACAAACACAAATCACTCCATTCACTTTCTTTACAATGGTGGCACCATCCTACAGAAACAGCAAAGAAACGTTACATAATACCGGTAACTTCAATGATTTTTATCTACACAAAGGAAAAGAACCAAAGGTCACAGATAATTCTGACACCTATAGCATCGTGTGAGCTGTGTCTGATGAAGGTCTTTACTGAGAATACCCATTAAGTGCTGACCAGAGCTAACTTAATAACGTTAACCATGGTTATAAAGCAATAAGTTAAAAGTTCAGGCCTAGTAGACTTTATATTTTCATTTCAGTGCTCCAGATAAATATTTGTACATGGGGTACATGTACGCGTACTTCTGACAATTTGGAAATAAATGTACACCCACTAAGAAATTTGTGGGGCTAAATTTACAGTCTATGTAGGATAAGTAGGGAAAAATTTACATCCAACAATACTTTACGATATGAGCAGAAGACCAGAGTATGATAACAATAGCCCTTTATAATGGAGCAACACCGTTTTAATACAATAATGTTACAAGCAAGAATTCCGAACAGTATAATACTTTTTTTGCTAACTACTGAACATATCAACAGCACATTCAGGTATGCAGGCGTGTCAAACTTCTATATTTGTCTATCTTCCCACCACTAATCTATGACAGCATCAGAAAATATACATTGTAAAATACTTAATAAGTTATCGGTGTGTATGTTTTTCAACCTGCATCAGTGTATTTATTAAACAAGGAATCATCTGTGCATGCTGAATATAACTACCGGTTTCATAGGGTAGTAACCTGATTTTGGTCTTATTATATTTTGATATCAAATTATTAAATTTAAGAAAGATCAATGTTTTATAAATAACCACGTAAATTACCTTTTATATACGACAAAACATGGTAAAAATATAACATTTTGCATAATGAATTTTGTTACCAAATAATATTAATTTTCTCTTGTATTGCGGCTACTAACTATCGCTCTTCCTTTGAGAATCGAGGCATTGTATTATGTATAATTAATATTGTTTTATTGTTTGAAATGAGCTTTATGTGAGGATACAATTACACATAAACACGTCCGCACACACAAATGTGTGACTCCCTCATGCATTCACATACTTGTACACACACACACGCGCGCGCGCGCACACACACACACGCACACGCACGCACGCATGCACACCCACACATGCACGCACGCACGCACATACACACACACATTCACATACGTACATGCTACACACGCAAACACCTGCCCCCCGCCCCCACCCACACACACACGCGCACACGCATGCACATACACACACACACACACATGCACGAGTAATACAACACCTTCTAATGTGATTTTTGTGTACATAAAATTTAAAAACACTTATGCTATAGATGATAAGGATGCTGGTTTTCTACCAAGGTTAAATCATTTATGATATACTTATGATATACATGTGCGAACAATCTAAACACTTTAAATATAGAATATTATTAATGGAACTCTAACACAGCTATTTTTAGGCATGGCGGAGCCTTAAATTTACACTCATAATCTTTTTTTAGCTGAATGGCATTTTTTGTTTTAAACATGGATGGGACGTATACTTCGTTCGTAACAGAAATAAATTCTCTTAAGACATTTAATGAAAACAATTCTATTTATAAGGACATAATTCATAAAATTATTAAACACATTTGTAATCAATATGACTATAAAATTAGGTAGTTTCAACACTAAAGGTATTGCATCATCAACAAAACGTCGTCAAGTACTCCAATGGTTAAAAGAAAATAAATTTGACATATGTTTTTTACAAGAATTACATTGTTGCGAAAAAATAGACAAGAACATTTGGGGAGATGAATGGGGTGGAGATTTGTTTTTAAGTGGAAATAGTTCAAATTCTCTTGGAGTAGGTATTTTCATTAATCCAACTACAACTCTTGATTATACAATTAAAGAATACATAGATATTGTTGAAGGCAGATTGCAACTTTTACATATTGAAACTCATGGGAGACAAATAATTTTGATGAATGTTTATGGTACAAATACTGACACTGTTGAATTTTTTAATGTTTTGGAAAACTATGTACAAACATACTTCGACCATTCAATAATAATTGGAGGCGATTTCAATACGGTGATTGATCATAAAGCAGACAAACTAAATGGAAGGCTAGATGCAAATAAAAAATGAAGCAAGAAAATAAATGAGCTCATTGAAAGTTACGATTTATGTGACATTTGGCGACTTCACAATCCTGACAAATATGTTTATACTTGGCACTCAAACACTAACCCTCCAATATTTTGCAGACTTGATTATTTTTTAGTTACGTGCAATATAATAAATTTCATTACATATTGTAACATAGCACCAGGCTTCAAATCTGATCACTCACTAGTATGCATACGACTTGAAATAGAAACAACGAAAAATGGCCAGGGCTACTTCAAAATAAATAATTCATACTTACTCGAACAAGAATACGAAACACAAATTAAGTCATCAATAACAGAAATAGCTCAAATAAATATTGAGGCAAATCCAAATACGCTCTGGGAAATTATAAAAGGAACCATTAGGGACGTAACAATTAAATACTCAAGTGTAAAATCAAAAAATAAACAAAAACAAGAACGATACTACAAACCAAAATATTACAACTAGAGCAAGACCTTATTAGAGAACCTGGTAATATATCTAAACAAAACGATTTAAAGTTGGCGCAAGAGAATTTAAACGAGTTGATCGAACAAAATATAAAAGGTATACTACTTAGAACAAAAGCCCAATGGGTCGAAGGCTCAGAAAAAAATTCAAAATATTTTTCAAATCTTGAAAAGAAACGATCAGAAACGAAAACTGTACATCAACTTAAAACGAATGAAAATGAAATTTTAAAAGACCAAGCTTCAATATTAACAAATGTTAAATCATTCTATGAAAAATTATATAAGAAAAACAAAAATATGATTAATGATGAGAAAAACCATTTTTTCAATAACATACATAATAAAATAAATTTGGACCAAATTGAAAATGAAAATAGGTACTTATCAGAATACGAATGTGCTAACGCCTTAAAGGAAATGAAGAACAATTGAAGTCCTGGTTCAGATGGTATATCTGCAGAATTTTATAAAATATTCTGGAATGACATACAACAATATGTAGTGTCGTCGCTCAACTACTCGCTTGACAACAATAACTTAACAGAACTGTAAAAACAAAGCATTATTACTTTATTACCGAAATCTGGAAAAGATACTTTGTTGATTGATAATTGGAGACCTATTTCACTTTTAAATGTTGATCATAAAATTGCGTCTAAAGCAATAGCTAATCGGATTAAACCACTTTTAGACACTATTATTAGTACAAACCAGACTGGATTTATAAAAGGGAGATATATCGGAGAAAACGTTAGAATTTTACAAGAAATAATTGAAAAGGCAAATGATACCAATGAACCTGGTCTTATATTCTTTTCTGACTTTAATAAGGCTTTCGACAGCATTGATCATGGTTTTATGTTTAAATGCCTCGACACTTTTCAGTTTAATCAACACACAATAAATTGGGAAAAGCTTTTTTATCGTAATGCAATGTCATGTATAACAAACAATGGCCAGTTTTCAGAATTTTTCAACATACAAAAAGGTGTCAGACAAGGCTGTCCACTATCTCCTTACCTATTCATTATATGCATAGAACTTTGGTCTGCAGAAATAGATTTAAATCAAAATATTACAGGAATAAATATACATAATGTTCACGTTAAACAATCAATGTTCGCTGATGATGCATCCTTTATGTTAGATGGCACACACAAATCATTTGAAACTTTAATAAATGTATTCGAAAACTTTGCATCAATATCGGGTTTAACACTCAACAAAAGCAAATGTAAAATTTTAAAATTGGGTTCATTAAATCAAGTCAAATTCAATACTGTAAATATAAGAAGTTCATTTGGAACTCCCAACACGCCACAGCTCTGGGAATCAACTTCAGTAATAAATCTGAGGAAATAATCGAACTTAACATACCAACTAAAATAAACGAATTTGAAAGTTCTTTAAATAAATGGAAACGATGGAAATTATCAGCGATGGGGAAAATTACAGTTTTAAAATGTTTTGCATTTCCAAAATAATTTGCCCTCTCACTGTTCTCCGGAATCCACCCGATAACATCATTAAACAAATTAAATCGATAAGTTTTAAATTTCTCTGGGATGAAAAACCCGACAAGGTTGCAAGAAAACGAATTATTCAAGATTACTCAGAGGGTGGTCTCAAAATGCTTGATATTGACCTTTTCAATGAATCACTCAAAGCAAGTTGGGTTAAACGCTTTATTTTCCAAACAGAATCTAAATTGATACAAATCTATACCAACATGCTAGATAAATTCGGTGGTTCATTAATATTTAAATCAAATTGAAAACCCACTGACGTTAAAACCACAAATATAAAATCTGAGTTTCTGAAAAATGTGATTCACGGATGGCTTTGCGCGTCCTGTAACGATGACCACATGCCAATCCAAAAACAACTTATTTGGAATAATACATTTATAAAGGATAATAACAAAACGCTATTTTTTAAAACATGGTTTGAAAACGGAGTACAAATGTTAGAACATATATTCAATTTCAGAACCAAACAATTTTACACTTTTCCAGAAATCGTTTTACCTTTATAATTTAAACAAAGGTTATTTTTTGAAATATAACGCTTTGATAAACAGCATTCCTATTGAATGGAAACAATTATTACAGCAAAGCCACATCGAGTATTCCGCTCCAGAATACATGTTCACCAACATCACAGAATCAACCAAATTATGTAAAGTAGTATATGGAAAACTAGTATTAAAAGAAAAACCAAAAGATTTTAAACAAATAAATAAATGGAAATTATTACTAAATTTGGAAGAAATTAATTCAAAATTAATGTTCACTCAACCTTTAAAATTATCTATTGATACTAAATTGAGAAGCTTTCAATATAAATATTTAATGCAACTTATTCCGAACAACACCTTCTTGCATAAATGCAAAATAAAGTCTTCAAGTTTGTGCGATTTTTGTTCAATGTATTCTGATTCAAATATCCACATGTTTTGGGAATGTCAATACGTACAAATATTTTGGACATGCCTTCAAAAATTTATACAGGACATGTTGGGCATGGGAGATACGCTAGATTTGAATTATGCTAGCATATCATTTTGTAATATTCAAACTGTTACTAAAATGAATTCATACTGCATTAACTTTATAATTTTGTTTGTAAAATTTTATATATTTAAATGTAAAAATGAAAACATTGTGCCACAAATAAATATGTTTAAAAATGTCCTCAGAAAACGAATTAAATTAGAAGAAATAATTTCACACGTACAGAATAAGTATGAACATTTCCTGTCACGCTGGACTCATTTTATTTCATTCTAATCTTTTTTACGAACCCATCCATGTTAAACTTAGCAAAAACTTTTCTTCTCTTCATTATACATTTTTTCTATTTCTTTTTTTTTATGTTGCATCGATAAAAATTTCTTTGTAAAACACACTTTGTACTGTAAACTGATTTGATGTAATATGTATATTGGGGTTTGAAAAGAAATAAAATTGGAATGACAAAAAAAGAAAATATGTGCACAAATGTACACCCAAATTTTATTTTCTCTGTGCATCTTCCAATTCTTTGTGTGTAATTTATCTGGGCCTCTGTTAGTTTAGCTGAGATACCTTTTTAGGGCTTCCTTTATCTGCCCAAACACTGTCTTACATATCAAATGAGGTTGAGAAAATATAAAAAAAATGAGTAAGTAGTTCATACTTTCGGCCTAGTAGTTGATATTTCCGGTCATTACATTTCATTTAAGCCGATATACCTTTTGAAGGACTTTCTTTACCATATTAAATACTTCGTTACATTTGAAATCTTCAGCGGCAGCACTGCAGGCTGAAACTACTTGAAGAGAACTGCAACCACGATAACATATAGAATGATCATAAAAATCACATGACACTTGTATTGATATTTAGATATCTACTAACAACATACACAAAATCAGTGCAAGACAATGACCATGTTTATTTATGTATTACTTTGTCATTTATAATACTGGGATATTAAAAAGTCATCCCTGTGAACAATGACTTATTTATAATTATATGATTTAGTATACTGTGTCATCAGCTTTACATGAGGTATTAAAATGATTGTGTGTCTAATACAAGTTACTAATGCATGGCCAAGCTCATGGCTGCAAGATTCAACATATTAAACAAGTGTTTTTGACAGGATGTGACTGCAGTCCCCTAACGGTGGATTGTTACAGGGAAAAATTATGAAGGACAGACAGACCAACCCACAACTTCAAAACAATATGCTGCCATATTTGTTATGCATAATCGTGATTTCAGATAAAATATTAATTTACATGAATTGACAATAGATAGCTATGATGAAGGAAAAAAATAAAATCAAATCAATAATGTACATAATGAAACACACAGCTCAATATTTATTACAGGTATATCTATAGAAAAAAATAAAGGAATAAAAAATACTTCCATAATCATCGTCTCACGATGATAAACATTTCTGCCAAGTAATTTTAAAATCAAACCAATTATTGACCGGACACGAACAACTGACCCCAATTTGGACTTTTGACTTCTAAGTATGACCTTGATCAAGGAGATACGGACCTGGGTCTGGCGCTTGACACATCGTCTCATGATGGTGAACATTCCTTCTAAGTATCTTTTTCAAAATCCACCCAGAAATGACAGAGTTATAGAGTGGAATAAAAAAAAACAGACCCCTTCCTTGATCTTTGAACTTTTAGTGTGACCTTAATCATGGAGGTACGGAACTAGGTCTTGCGTACGACACATCATCTCATGATGGCGAAGATTTCTTCCAAGTAATGTCAAAATATATCCAGAAAGAAAAGAATGATAGAGCTGACACGAAAAACAGACCCCATTCGTGATCTTTGACCTCTAAGTGTGACCTAAACCTGGGCGGTACGCACCTGGGTCTTACTTGCTCCACATCATGTCATGATGGTGTCATGATGGTGAACATTTCTGACAAATTATTTCAAAATCCACCCAGAAATGACAGAGTTATAGAGTGAACACGAAATGAGACTGACGGACGGAGGACACGCGCAAACCTATTGTCCCCGAACGGTTTCACCGGTTGGGGACTTGTAATAAATATTGCCTATGAACCTATTTAATGTAGTTTTGTGCGTAAACAATAGTAAAACAATATGCTGGTATAACTACAGACAAGAGCCTCTGGGTCGCTCACCTGAGTTTAAGGCATCATAATGACTTTTAAGAATGTTAAAGCATGTTTACATCTGTTCGAAGTTAATGTTGACACTAAATGATCATGATGGACAACTAACAGCCATAATTTTAATAATTGCAACTAGAGTTTATTTTAAAATAAATGTCTCCCCCCCCCCACACACACACACGCACCGCCATAACTCCGCCCAAAATTCACCTACCATGACAATCAGAAGATATATACAACCACACTTGGTACAGATCAATCCTGTGAAGTTTTGTCAAATTGCGGCCAGTGGTTATGGAAAGGACCACAGACAAGGTATGTTATGTCAACAACTTGAAAGGGCCATATCTCCGCCATCGACGATAAGCACAACTTGAATTGGTACTGATCAATCCTGTGAAGCTTTGTCAAAATCCAACCAGGGGTTACGGAGAACAAGCTCAGACAAGGTATATTATATGAAATGCTTCAAAGGACAATAACTCCACCAAACATCTGCGGACAATGACATGTCGACGATATGCACAACTAGACTTGGTACTGATAAATCCTGTAAGGTTTCGTAAAAATTCGACAAGGGGTTACGAAGAACAAGCGCAGACAAGGTATATTGTGTGAAATACTTTGCCAAAAACCCGTGGACGACGACATACCGACAATATTCACAACTAGACTTGGTACTGATAAATCCTGTGGATTTCGTCAAAATCGGACCAGGGTTATGGAGACGAAGCGCTTACATGATCTGTTATGTGAAAAACTTTAAAGGGCCATTACTCCGCAAAAAATCCGCCGACGACGACATGCCAATAATGTGCACAGCTAGTCTTGGTACTGATCAAACCTGTGGAGTTTCATCAAATTCGGACCAGGGTTAAGGAGAAGAAGCGCAAACAAGGTCTGTTATGTGAAAATGGCGACGATATGCACAATAAGACTTGGTACTTATTATCCTGTTAGGTTTCGTCAAATTCCGACCACGGCTTACGGTGAACGAGCGCAGACACATTTTTTTTTCAGGAGTCCAGACATACACCCATACATACATCCAGACATCCATCTTTCCAGCACAAAATCAATATGTCTCCCTACCCACTACGTGTGGGGAAACATAATACATTTGGTACAAAGGCATCCAAGGAACATTTTCAAAATTGTCGGCTTAGCTGTACAAGATCACCTTTGATCTTTTCTTGCGATAATTATGCAGCGGGAAAATTGAATGCCAATAGAATGAGCAATTTTTTTTCTAATTTTTGGGAATACAAACTTACACGAATGGTTCACTGTATACCAATAACAGTTGCATACTTTGGGGGATTAAAATGTAAATAGTTGTTTAGGTAAGGGGTTAAAATAAAGTTATTAACATACCTTCGACATACACTCTAGAACTGAACATAATTATAAACAATTATATTCATTGATTGTCGTGATCAGAATGTTATATTCTTTCACATAATGAAATAACTATTTTGGTTAACTTACATAATCGGCGCGCTTACCATGATGGAATTCACAGGGACGACAGTCGGTCACAACGTACAATGTTATCTGTTGAGCTCGCGTCACGTCTGCCTATTAATAGTGTTAAGGTTTGGCGTGACAAGCACAAGATATATAGAGGATATTTGATCGAGTTTTATTTCACGAGTGGTCAGAGAAAAACATATGTTCACGAGTGGCGTAGCTGAACTCAACAAATTGTCTTTTTATTTTATGCTTTTTGAAAATAAATAAATAAACTTGCGCGAGAAAATCTTAAACGTCACAGTAATAGTCATAGTAATCAAACGGATTACTATGACAAAATGACGTCATGCATGATTCCAAAATTGTTTATCATAAGTACAGTGGGAAAAAGTGCCATAATTTGTGCGTCGTTGTCGCTAAATTATTTGTTGTTGTTGAATTTTATAATGTGTTTTCTATAAACAAATGTAACTAAATACTGTACATGTATTTACATTTGCCGAGGGAGGTAAACCTCTACTGGTAGATCGATGCTTTTGATTGAAAAATAGTGCGTTTAATGTTATATTTTATTTCACCAATAAAATTTGATATTTCACTGAATAGCATAATAAAAAGTGGTAAATTTCTGGTATATTTCTGATAAATAAGCAAAAAAATATTAGCAAATTTGATGGAGCTTATATTTCCTTTTTTATCATTGCGTAAAAGTAGTATTGTACTTTGTAACCGACTTGCCTCCCCGTGAATAAATTCTAGCTAGTACAACATGTTAATTTTTATTTGAACTGTGGTTGCATTTTATTAAAAATTATTTATAATTGCACCTTTCTATCTATTTCTATAGTACAATGTATTCAATCTATAACAAGAGGGCAAAGATGGCCCTAGGTTGCTCACCTGAGTTTTACACATCACAATGGCTTTTTAAAATTAAATAGCGGGTACATAGATGCTTGAAGTTAAATGTTTGACACAAATGATAACGATGGACACCTGACACCGATAGCCATATATGGTCAAACTGCACCGCCCTCTGGCAACCTTGTTTTGAAACAGATCAACATGATTTTTATCCCATCATTAGGCCTGCTTTAACGAAATAATACCCCGTGGGATAAACTTAGCTGTATTTCCACCTTGTTGAATACAGCTACACGTGCATTATTTTGACGCCAATTTGTTTATTTTCGTGACGTCATTTGATGTTTATCGTGTTATTTGGTGATTTTATTTCGTTTATTTTGAACATAAAGACAGAAAATGATGAGATAAATTGAATACAAGGTAAATGTTCAGTACAGATAACTTTATTTGCTCAGCACAAAAAACTAAACCACTCGCTAAGGCTTGTGATTTAGGTTTTCGAAGCCTCGGTTAATAAAGTTATCTTAGTGTCATTTAAGGAACATTACTTTAAAAATATTTCAAAATCCAGCAAGTGGTTTTTGACGAGAAGATTGTCAAAATTGCCTATATGGCCATATACGGTCAAACATCCCCAACCCTTGGGAGCCATGTTTTTTAACGAATCAAAATTATTACAAGGAATTGGGTAGAGGGTCAAACAAGGAACCTTTCTGTGTAATTATTTAGAAATCCGGTTAGTGGTTTCTGACAAGATTGACAATATACGCTCAAACGTCCACTCCCACTAGTGGCCATATATTTAAATGAATCAATATAATTAGAAGGACTTTGGTATAGGGTCACCCAAGGACTTTTAAATCCAACCACTGGTTTCAGATAATAGAATTTTGTAAGTTTTAAATATAGTCATAGAAGGAAAACTTCCCCGCTCCTGACGGCCAGGTTTTTTTACGAAACAAAATAATTTCATGGAATTTGGTAGTTGATCACCCAAGGAGCATTTCTGTAAAATTATTTTGAAATCCAGCCAGTAGTTTCAGAGGAGAAGATTTTGAAAATTTTAAATATAGCCATATATGGAAATGTCAATAAAGCCATGGACAAAAAATTCACTGTTTATGTCAGTGACAAATAAAATGGTTAGTATTCAATTTCCAGGCAAAATACTAACTTGTGAAGAATTGGAAATATTTCTCTGCAGCATCAATACCTTTCCAACACAGAACCCAGTATGGATAAATCATGTGCATGCAATAAGGAAGAACGGTGCAACTACCATTGTTATTTTCTGCGCATTTTAGTGACTCGTTTCGGAAGTTGATAAGCAATCAGCCTTATTTCATTTGGTGTGTGTGTAGTACATTTTTATCTCATTGCACTAGGGTTCTGTAACATATGGCCATCACCACCAGAAGACTTGTTATTGGGTAAAAATTTGGTCAGTTGAGAAGGTTTTGCAAAACATTTAAATAGGATAGGAGTTCAAATAAGATTCAAGTCAACAGTTGCTGTGGTTGGTGTGTTTCTCTGATGTGATTTTCTGAAGTAGAATATCATTATTACCTTGATCATTGGAAATATTCAATTTGAGTATTCAAATATTATTCGAATATGGGTTGTTGTTTAAGTTTATACCTTCATCATCATCATCAACAACAACAACACCAAAATTACAATATCATAAGCAACATTAACTATGTAATACAAACATATACATCAGTTCAATAACAAGTACAAAAAACATGAAGTATACATGCTTGGCGTGAGAGTGCCACATGGATGGAGGTTAACATTTGCATTATCAAAATGACAACATTATATACATATTTGAACAATAACAATATAATAATATATCATATATTTGTTTTGATTTTTGTAAAATATAATCAATTTATCCTAAATATATACGACTGTTCTCTTATTTTAAAGCATTTTAAACAAAAAATGGCTAGTTTTCTAAGGACTATTATGTTTGTACAATTTAAAAGCTCGATACACTTGAACATATCATATTTGGACGGGACCTATAATATTTTGGAATAAGTTTTTTTCTGCACTCTGAGTAGTATGGACATTTTAATACAAAGTGGTATTCATCTTCGATGTCATTAAGATTGCATAACAAACATTAACGTTGATCTCTGTCTATGTTCTGATGTCTTCCTGTCTCAATAAATAATTTGTGCGATGACAAACGCAATTTAGCGAGTATATCCCTATGCTTTTTATTTTCAACAATATCAAGATACGAAGATTTTTTGGAATACCGGTTTTAGTTCTTTAAATAAAACCATTGAACTAGATGCTGAGTCACTATTATGCCAGTTTGTGATGTACTGGTCTCGTAATCGATTTTGCTTTTGCCCAGGTCTTATAGGCTACATTTATAAACACTGACTTTATTAAAGTTTATTGCAAATAAGATTTTACTGAACACGTACTGATACATTGGCAATTTGTTAAAAGTAACCGTGAGTTCATACTACTTTGTAACAGAAAAATGAATTCTCAATTTCATTTTAATGCATTATTAGCCATTCATTTATTCCAAGAATTTATATTGGTCTAATGAAATTTCTTGCAATAATCCTAACCAAATTTACCCATCTATACTGCATCATTTTCAGTAGCTAAAGAATAATTGCAATATCATGCAATGCAATACAAGAACATTTTCAAAGTTTTCGATATTAAGGAAATTATCCGACCCCTGGCGGCCGTGATTTTTAACGAAACAACATGATATGAAGGAATTTGGTACACGGTCGCCCAAAGAAAATGTGTGTGAAAATATTTCAAAATCCAACCAGTGGTTTCTGACAAGAAGATTTTGAAATGTTTCAATATAGCTATGTAGGGAACACTGCCCCGCCCCCTGGCAGCCATGTGTTTTCACGAATCAAAATGATATAAAGGAATAGACGAGTTTCACATTCCCATTTTTAGCGATTATTACGACACAATAATTTATCGGCGAATCGAAAACGAGACTCGCGATGTATTGATAGTGGTTAATACTGGTTGCATAGCGTTTATTTACAGATTATTACTTTCAAAATGCTATAATATTCACCTGGTTTACTTTTGAATAAACAGAAATGGCATGGTACATAATATAATTATGATATATGATAAGAGGGTATCAGTTTAATAAGTATATTGTCGCTAAAAATGGGGAAAAAAGGCAATTTAGACTTAGATACTTTCTCTGAGACTAACTGACTTCGTATTGTTCAAAATTATATTATGAATTATAAGGACATAATCTTGTATAAACACATGACCATTATTATGTAACCAGATTTTGTATATATAGGTCCTAATTTTAAGAAAGCATGTGGCACAATTACGTAATCAAAGTTCATACCAATTAGTGAAGTAACACACGGGTCATTGTCTCGGCAGCTATGCCACTGACTTCATAAATCTACTTGATAACAAGTGAAATAATTATCATTTAAAATTAAAAATAATTTTATTTAAGACAAAATTTTATTTTTATTCGCAATTATCCTGATCATTTGCTTAAACGGATAACAGTTTATAAATGGAATGTACAAGTCATGTCTTTGTACACATTTTGAGGACATATAACGATAATTAAAACCGCTTTATAACGTTTTAATATTAAATAATGATGTTTTATTGCTCAGTAATATTTGTGTTTGGTTTGGTTCTCTATCATTAGAGAGTACAAAGAAAAAACTTCTTTGATCAATTCTGGTTAACTCCGATGAACAAAAAGCATACTCCGGGATATCACTTTCTTGCTCATACTGCATAATAATAATAATCATAATAATAATAATAATAATAATAATAACGTTATTTGTTACTGTCAAGCTGTTATATAATTACCCCAGCCGAATCATGAATAAAAGATCTGCTTCTGTTAATTAAATATTGATTAATTAATTTAAATTTAATTATGGAAACTGCAATAAATTCAGCAATTATAGACTTTTTTCAATCATTAAAAATTTGGATCTGAATATGAAGTAACATAATCATGATGTCAAACATAGTTTCTTTAGCAGATTTGGCTATGTTGTGATTGCTACATTATTTGCATTATAATTTAAGAATATGAAACATATTCACGTATGTATAAATAATGTAGTATATAAAACAGAAACAAGTTTAATGAAAAAAACAAACAACATTTTATAAGTTCATTCGACATTTTCTCTAAGAACATTATCTTTCTTTATGGGAAATTACAGCCAATACATCGTCAGCCTCGTTCTGGATTCGCTTTATCAAGGAAGACAACTCCTACAGTACTCGATAACGGGAATGTGAAAAGGGTCTATTTAGGTCATCCAAGGAACATTTCTGTGAAATAATGATGAAATACAGCCAGTGGTTTTAGACAAGAAGATTCTCAAAGTTTTCAATATAGATATATAATGAAAACTGCCTGGCCCCCTGGCTTCCAAGTTTTTCACGAATCAAAATGATAAAAGGGAATTTTGTAGAGGGTTACCCAAGAAACATTGGTGTGAAATTATTTTGAAATGCATTCGGTGGTTTCAGACAAGACGATTTTTTAAAGTTTTCAATATAGCCATATAATGAAAACTGCCCCGCCGTCTGGAGGTCATGTTTTTTAACGAATCAAAGTGATTTTAAGAAATTTGGAACATTTCTGTGAAATTATTTATAAATCCAGCCAATGGTTTCTGACAAGAAGATTTTTGAAGTTTTACAGTTTTGTAAGCTTTTGATTTCCATGGCAACCAGAGTTTTCAATATATTCAATTAAACTGAAGAAATTTTTTAAAGGAACATTTCAGAGAAGAAGTTGTTTGAAGCAAAGTGTTGACGACGTTCGACGTAAAATCCAAACATGTGGATACATTCGACAGTGATGATTCTGTTGATTCAACTGAGTCGGAACCCTATGTAATTCCACAACGTCGAGTTCGATATGTCCCCGGTTATCCAGTTACCAGGCAAATGTCCATCAGTCTATTGGTAAATCCAAATTCTGGCTTGGTTGATACTGAGGTTCAAACTACAATATCTCAGTCACAATCAGTTGATATGGCTGAATGTTTTCTGTCTGAGCAATCAAGCACTTCATCTATTCCTATCTTGGATCATAGTTCTCAAGTGCTAACTCACACGTTCAGTTATTTGCTGATGAACAGTCTAGTTTTCAGTTTGATTCTCAGCCTACACCGCAACTTAAATCTCGGGCTACGCCACAGCCTACATCACAGCCTACACCACAACCTACATTACAATCAGAACTTGTTGGCCGGCCCCTAAGAGACAGAAAACCTCCAGATAGATATGGACAATAATGAATTTAAAGTTCACATTTTTATGTGTAAATTCATTATTATATGTTCTTGTACAGAGGAAGAGAAACACATATCATGTCCATGTCTATCAGAAATATTTCATATTATTTTAGTGTGTTTTTAATTAAATATCGCATTTCCAGGTTAATATTTATCATATTTAAATTGTCTTTAATTAATTGATTTAATAAGTAATATTTAGTATTATTGTTCGGCGTAGCTAACCCAACTTTTGACCTTTCTCAACATCCAATCAAATGTTGTGAAAATTTCCCGCCAGTAGTCATGAATGAATAAATCCTAACATTGCATCGGCTGGTTTAAAATAAATCCCCACCACGGCCTGTAAATAATTGGCTCCATTTCTCTTTGGAGGTGTATGGAAAAAATGAGCCAATGTGGAAAAATCCAGACATACCTTTTTACTTTGTTTACGTGTTTGACTAATTTCCAGTTCTGAGCTCGACCTCGGAAGTTGCATTGTCTCAATTTTCACTTTCAATTTACAGTGTTTTGCAGGCCGTGTTATATGGCCTTGAAAATATCCCCCTTTAATATCGCATATCGATAGACAACATTCCATAGAATACACTCGCTTACTAATCTGCGCCTGTTAATAGTATACACGTCAAGAACACTGAATCTTTCTTCCAGCAAAATCATAGATAATAAGATTAACACTGAAAGGAGAATTACCGGTACTTATATTTATAAACTTACAATCCATGTTAATTTGAATAAAGGTTGGTAGATCTATTTATTAAGAATTATTTAGAATTGCATTTTCTCTTATATTCTCCTGTCGAGGCTAGTCAAGGTATAAACAGATTTTGCATCTTCCTATAAATAGATACTGGCGGAAGCTTCGGACGTCCTTATTTACTTTGATTTACTTTGATTTTGTATTTTTACTTTACGCGCGTTTTATGAATGCATTATGAGTTGTTCGCAGAACATCTTAAGATACCGCAATTCCAAAATTGAACAGTTTAAGAACTATGATCCTAACAGCTTTAGGCCAGTCGACTACGCGACAGTCGGAAGTACCGTTTTGAATATCGTTTAATTTGTTAAATGGTAATAATTAAGATAATATTTTGGTTTAGAATATGACATGTTGGGAAAACTTAAGTCAACAACTTTCCATGAAGGATCAAATATGACTGTAGTCCCGGAAGAAAAGAAAATAGTACGTTATGCGACGTTCTTATTCATTAATGCAGGAAAATCTTGGGTCACGAGGCGAGCCGAATAGAAAAAATCTAATACTTACCTATTCATCTCATTATCGCCGACTCAAGTTTATTTGTTGAGTAGTGGATTTGTTTAATAGGGAATGTTTATTACTCATGTTATTATTTACGTGGTTATCATTATAACGTTCAATAACAGTTTAGCGGTTATTACGCAGTAGCGTTCGATTGTTACGAATCATTCCAGATATATTCGATGTATCACGATTGAGATCGGATACACTAATAATATCAGAAACTACAATAGGCAGAATTTTAAACGCAGAATGTCGTAGCGGCAATAGCCTAGCGGTTAGCATGTCGGACTCGCATTCTGAAGGACTCGTGTTCGTTTCCCGGCAGTGATTGAGAATTATTTCGTGTACTTTTTGGACAGTGTTGCTACTCCAGATGCTTAAGTAATTGAAAGGGAATACATTTTAAGACCTTTCCAAAAGAAACCCACAATATTTTGATAGTAACTCGCTTTAAGGAACTTAAGCCACTTGCTAATACGGTTAAAAAGCTTGTAGCGCAGTATTTGCATTCATATAATGTTTAATATTTTTAATATTAAGCATCTTGTTTGTTTTTAAGGTTGATATTGAGTTTTGTTCAACTCCACAGCATTTGACCTTTGACAGCATAATCATCTGTTTTCCACAAAGAGTGTCCGGTAATAAAACCCATAATGGTCGAATGTTTAATGTCGGAATGTCGAGTAGGAATGCCATTAAATTAATATATGTTTGTGACCCAAAGAAACAGAACGCAATGGAAAATCGGAAAAACAATTGTCTCATTAGGTTTCTTGCCCGACATATTTTTTCATTTTGAATTGAATTTTGTTAAACGGCTTTAAATATATTTTACTCGTACAGAGTTAAAAGCTACTGAAAGTGACTTTGTCCAGTTTTTACACCTGATATCGTTTTAATTAGTGGCATTCGTTTTACAATGGACCTAAATTTATCAGCTACACATTTGACGCAAACATATATTGAATTGAAATAATTCAATATAAGATTGAGAGAAAAAAAACGTAATTACACAATGACGATATATTTATTTCAAATTTTGATTTACATGTGTACGAGGCAATATTGTATTTAAACTTACCATTTTGAAAAATATAAATCGCTTAGCAATGTTTAAGTCATAATTACAACTAATGTACTTAAGGTGACGTATAATCACCCCTGTCTAATTGCCTAGTCTATATCAATGTCACACACGCTGCCATTTGATATTTATTTTATTATACCGAACACAATTTAGTTTGAAAAAGGTAAACACATGCTTAATTCTGCCCATCAAGATAGACTAATGTCTAAATCTTTCATCTTCAGAAATGCTTGCGTCAAAATATATCTTTTTCGGGTAATGGGAATTTATAATTGTATAGAAAGGTGAGATATAATAACTCGATATATATTGTTCACTTGTTGATGACAGCACGTGTTGGTTTTATGTTATGAATCAAACGTTTAATATTCGTTTTATCTCATTTTTATGTATACTTCAAAGGATGGCACTATGGCATTTTATTTGTGTTTATATTTGGCATATAAAAATGTCAGGAGCCATTTTTTTTATATAGATGGAGTCACAATATAACTTTATCAGAGTTATATATGCCTATTTCAATATCCTGGTGAGTAATTACTATTGTATATTTGAAATACAGTTACGTAATCATTGATATATATGCCCTCTATAATAAATTTACAATAAATGTGTAATTTGTAAAGAACATGACTGGCTCGATTCTTCGATAACAAGACCCGGCTACATAAATATGTCTGGTGTTGTTAAAAAGCATTTTTATTAAATGAAATTGCAACTGAATCAAGGCCAGTATATCTTCTTTCGAAATCACTAACGTACCTCACCATAATGTTATAGTAAATCAGATCCGTTTTAATCTGTTAAGTTAAACACTGCGGACACCCCGGATCTGCTTTTATCTTTAACACTGTAGATACTATAGCGTTACTAAAATACTTTTAAAAATGATTATATTCTTATAATCTAACAAACTGTGGGTTGGCTACGCAGAGTCTAAGTCCTTGAAAGGTGTTTGACTTAATGGAAGATAGATAAATAGTTTGACTCGACATTTAGTAAGGCCCAACTGGGGAGGGGGGGTCAGTCAATTACGCAAAAACTGCCAAAATGGATCAGTAACCGAAGACGTTATTTTTCCTTGAAATTCGCGAGAAAATGTACACATGTTACTTATTATTAATATGTCATATGCAATGAACTGCAAATTAATATTGTTTCGACAAATATAATTATTAAATTTTTATCAGAGCAAAGAGGATATACAACTAAATATTTCCGCCAAGTTTGACAGAACACATGTAAACACAAGTTATTAACTGCTGCATTTTAGCTCACCTGAGCACAAAGTGCTCATGGTGAGCTTTTGTGATCGCCCGTTGTCCGTCGTCCGTGCGTCCATGCGTGCGTCCGTCGTCAACTTTTCATTCAAACAACATCTCCGCCTCAAATTCTTCTTAGATTTTTACGAAACTTCCTTGGATAACTCTTTTTAAACATTGTTCAAATCGTCCCGGTGTATGTATGTCACCAGAGCTAAAAATAAATTTAATATGTGAAAATTTTAAAAATCCTCTCCTCTGAAACCGCACTGCTCAAATCTTCGATATTTAATATGTGACAACCTCTAGAAGTCCTCTACACAGATTGTTCAATTTATTTCGCTGGGGTCAAAACTGGCGAAGCCCCGGGGGGCCCATTGTATATAAAGACTTGAATAAAAAAAAAAATCTTTAAAAATCTTCTCCTCTGAAATCGCCAGGCACAGAGGTTTTCGTATTTGGTACGTAACATCCTGTAGTGGTCCATTTCAAAGATTGTTCAAATTATGTCCATTGAGTGATAAGTGGCCACGCCCTAGGGGTCACATGGTTTATATAAACTTATATGGCAAGTCGACTTTAAAAATCGTATCCTCTAAAACCACAAGGCCCAGAGGTTTTGCATTTGGTATGTAACATTCTTTAGTGGTCCTCTACAAAGATTGTTCAATTTATTCCCCAGGGGTAAAACATGGCCACGACCTAGGGGTCACATTATTGATATACACTTAAATAGCTACATGACTTGAAAAACGTTCTTCTCTGAAGCCGCAAGGCCCAGAGGTTTCGCAATAGGTATGTAACATTGCATAGTAATTCCCAACAAAGATTTTTAAATTATGCCCTGTGGTAAAAAGTGGCCACGCCCTGGGGGTCATATGGGTTATATAGACTTAAATAGCAAATTTACTTTAAACATCTTCTCCTCTGATATCGCGAAGCCCAGAGGTTTCATATTTGGTATGTAACATCCTATAGTGGTCCTCTACAAATATTGTTCAAATTATACCGTTGGGTTCAAACATGGCAACGCCCCGGGGGTCACATGGTTGATGTGCACTGAAATAGCAAAATGGCTTTAATAAGGGGGTTTCGTATTTAATATGTAACATTGTATAGTGGTCCTCTGCAAAGATTGTTCAAATTATACCCCGGGGGTAAAAAGTGGCCACGCCCATTGGGTCACATGGTTAATATAGACTTCAATTGCAAAATTACTTTAAAAGTCTTCTTCTCTGAAACTACACGGCCCAGAGGTTTCGTATTTGGTACGTAACATCCTTTTGTGGCCCTCTACAAATATGGTTCCAATTATGCCCCTGTGGTAAAATTGGCCATGCCCGGGGGGTCATAGTGTGTTTTATTTTTGGTTTCAATTGACTTGCATCGTGAAACATTGTATATTGCTCCTCTACGAAGGTTGTTCAAATTATGTCCCTGGGGTAAAAAGAAGCCACCCTCGGAGTCATTTGGTTTCTATAGGCTTAAATAGCAAAATGACTTTGAAATTCTTCTCTGAAACCAAGAACCCCAGAGGTTTCGTATTTGTTATGTAAAATCGTAAAGTGGTCCTCAATAAAAAGTGTTCAAATTATGCCCCTGGGGTTAAAAGAAGTCACGCCCCGGGGGTCTCACTCTTTCTGTAGAAAAATATGGCAAGTGGATTTGTCCTCTGAAACCACAAGGCCTAGAGGTTTCGTATTAGGTATGTAACATTGTATAAGTATCCGCTACAAAAGTTGTTCAAATTTTGCCCCGGGGGGGGGGGGAAGTGGCCACGCCCTGGAGTCACATGGTTTATATAGACTTAAATAAAAAAACGACTTTTCCTGAAACTGCATGGCTCAGATCTTCATACTCAGGTGAGCGCCTTAGGGCCTTTTGGCTTTCTTGTTATAAATATTATCCGAAACAATTGAAAACTTTGCAGCATTCAAGGAAACGGTCGAACGCAACAACATGTACGATTGATTATCACGGTCGAAAGGATTTTAATAAATTATAACGGTTCTTCGGTTATTGGTTCTCTTCGGTTATTGGTTCTCTTTGGTTATTGGTCCTCGACCGGTTGCCGTTAAATAACATACTGGTGATTGATATATTTCACCGTATATTTGTCTTCTTTTCAAGACACCAGACAAGATCTAGATCTTCTATTTGTACCGCTATTACATTTACAACGAAGGTTAAAAAACCTTATAGTTAGTATTATAGATTATACTCACGACTACAAGATGTTCATATGGTGGGGTGTAACCTAAGATGGCGGTTTTTGGAAGTCTCGTTGTTTACTTTTTAATTTCGCAAATTTACTTCTTTAGACATTCAGGTTACATTAATCATCAGTGTCAAAACATGCATAAACTTTCGGAAAATACAAGCGTTATAATTCAGTCCGAGGACTATAGCACAGACTACATACATTTTGGAAGTTTACATTTGTACCTTTCCACGCCCGATGTGAATGTGTCGCCGAGCCAAATCGTACCAACGGAACGCCGGATCAAGTTTTAGATATGTATTTTATTCGACCTAGTACTAATACAATGTTTTAATTAATTATTTTTACATGTGGAGATGTTCACCCATAGCCAGGCCCAACCATTAAACCATTTGACCGCTATCATCTTAAATGACCAAAAAATTACACAAATACAATCAAGAAATCAAAAATACCCTTGTACAATATGTTGTAAAGGAGAAATAGCATCTAGCATGTTTATAACATGCATGAAATGTAATGCTAAATCTCATTTAAATCAAGATTATTACCATTTCCTTGTGCTAGCTTACCAATTCCTCAAATAACAATATCTCAGCGGCCACATAACTTGTGTGGTGAATGGTCATGAAATTATTTCTACGGCCATTCTCCCCCTACCTCTGATTCAAGTAGGGCAGTTGTCAGTTACTGGCATGAGTGTGTGCACTTAGTAGTGGTAAACCGCTTAGGTCGGCTGAGCTTGCCCAGGAAAGTGTGAGTAGTTAACTGACCGCCGTGATATGACTGAAATACGTTTAATAAACGACGAAAAACAAAAAACAAAAACAAAACAACAACAATATCTCAGTCAGTAAAACAGTGTCACCACTACAAATAAAGAACCTTTTAGTGTTACTGTACAACAACAAGGAAAATCAGTAAAAATAAATACAGCCCATCCCATTCGACTACCAATGATGAACATTTTGAATCATAACGCGTAACATCAAGGAACATCACATCAAACTCTACAACAAACTCGTCTCATCTACAGACAGCTAAAGCAGCCCTGAAACATACAGATGAATATTTTGCTTTTTTTTAAACAAAAAGGACATCACCTCATTCACCTTAATACCAGATCGATTTTTCCAAATATTTCGAAACTTACACTGATTTCCTTCAAAACTAAATCTACTGTTATTTGTGTTACTGAAACCTGGACGGCGAACATCATATCGACAACTACACAATCATTAGAAAAGATAGGGACATACATGGTGGTGGTATATGCTGTTATGTGAGAAATGATATTGCTTTTACTGTTAGAATGACTATAACACAACCAATGATGAATGTTTTTTTATTGAACTTTATTTACCCAAACCTTAACCTATTGTTGTAGTTACTATTTACAGACCTCCAAAACAGTCAAATTTTATTGAACATTTAGAAACTATTTTGTAAACTCTAAGGTCTCATGGAGAAACATACCTTCTTGGTTTGCTTAACATTTGCTACAAGCAAAAATCAAGTACATTATTTAAATCTTACTCTACTTTACTGAGAATGTTTGACCTACAAACAAGTAATTAATGAAGCTATCAGAATAAAAAAAAACCTCCAGTAGTATTATTGACTATATAATTACAAAGATAGACTTTCACAATTTGGCTAATATAGTAGTATTTAATGTTTTCACACGCATGTATCACATGTTTAATTCCGATAACAACGAAGTTCAAGGTCGAATACATTTTCCTCAATTTTGATCTTTCCCTTCTCAATACAGCAGCTAGGTCGCAAACAACTAATATTAGCATCGACTTTCGCTACGAAACAGTGGTGTGAACCTGTTAAGTGTTTTTATGAAAATGTTACTTAAATTGATTTTATTTTGGAATAAAACAAAGTTAAATAGGGCAATCAAGCTATTGAAATATTATGTTCTTATTTGTTTCTGTACTTGTACACATTACTATAATAATTATGATTATCATGTTTAATTGGCTTTAATTAATCTTGGTGTTAAATAAGAGATGCGTATCAAAACAAATGATGTACTTAATTTAACGATACAAAATATTCTTTACAAATTAAGCAAATAAAACTTGATGGAATAAAATATAAGTAACGTTAAATATTATTTGGATGTTGTTAGTTAAACTTCTAAATTACCATAATACTTGTGAAAACGCATGAGCCAACGTCAATAGTATAAAGACTAGACATCGATGATAATAACATTAAGTCAACCTATTTTAAAACAAGTTTTGGCTAGGCTCCAGAATAAATTCGCATCTGTTGTAGAATGTGTTTGCTATCTGAAGAATTTAGAACGTTTAAAATGTTCCTCGAACTAGCAAACGTTCTGTTTCATGGCTCCACTTTTGCCCAATAGAGTTTGACATACATAATGTATGCCTTGTTATCAATTAAACGTTAAGTTTCAATAAAATTGGAAATTATGTGTGCGGACATAGCGGAGTCACTAAAAACTTCTCTAAAATTTACGGTTTTACAAATTGTCCTATAAACAGCGGAACGTCAAGTCGATGATCGCAAATAGCACACATAAACGGATGGTCAAATTTAAACATCAGCGACATACACCGATCCCTTTTTTCGCAGCGACGGCGGTCGCGGCCTCTGTTCCGATTTCGTTGACGTCAACAAACGTCTTATGATGCACTTCGTTGACGTACACATCGTTACCCAAGGCACTGAGGTCTGCCAAATCTCTATGTTTTCAATCTTGCCTGTTACCCAAGGCACTGAGGTCTGCCAAATCTCTATGTTTTCAATCTTGCCTGTTCAGGCTGAAAATGAAATTGAAATTAGTCCTGTACAATAGCAATAAAAGTGCAAATAACCAATGTGAACAACCCCTTCACGTGAATCAAACGCTGGAAAAGCTCAGTTGTTCGAATGTCAGTTGGAGGCTATGATAAACGATTGGCGGGCACAGTTCAACCAGGCATCTAAGAATCAAACCACCAACACGTTCCCTCTTGGTTTCGTCTAGGTAGAATTCAATTTTTTCACTTATTTATGTTCATTAGTATCATTATCAGAACACGTACATTTTAATTTTGCTTTACTTGACCGCCCAACACGGTGATTCAGTTTGGTATGTTTAATGCTTATGTTTTCTGTGCCGTGATGCTGTGTTGCAATGTGTAGGACATATGTCACATGCCTTAAATTAATTACTAAGGATACTGTGAAACCAATATTATTCGCCTGACACTAATTTTCGTGGATTTCGTGGGTCAGCTCAACCACAAATTCAAACGTACGACGAACGTTTATGTCCGAAGTCATTTATCCGAAATTACTAGTACGTGCAATACTGTGACATCAGTCTAAATGAGCGAAACTACGTTTAACAGATGTCGGGTGAATTATTACTTCCCCTGATAAATGAACGTAAATGTAATCATTTACTTTAACAATTTTTAAATGAATTAATCAAATTATATTTCCTTCTTGAATGAACAGATTAAACGTACAGAATTTCTGAAGTTTTTAAAGTTTTTAAAAGATTGCTCAGTTGTCACGTACCGTAATTTATCATGTATTACGCGCATTTGTTTACCCTAAAATTCGGCTATGAAAATTTGATGCGCGTTATACAGGGTAACAGTCATTCTCAGTCATGTTTTTTTTTTAATTTTAGTGAATTTTTCGTTATTTTTTATTTCATATTTAATTCATAATAATTTTATTAACAAAACATTGCATTCTAATTACCTTGCAATTATATTTCCAAATTAAATAAACAATAAAATCCGTTGTAAACACAGTCATTGATAATAACACCTGTTACAACTGAAAAGAGTGAAAGCGCGACATCATCAATTAGCCAGGCCTCTAAATTTGCAAGCCGTTAGCAACAGCATAGCAACGGTGTCAATCAAACTTCAAAAAGTCTTTGATGTGACAGCCGAACTGGGGCCAGCTTCTAGCGGTTTGTAGCAGTTAAGCGTGTAACACGAATTTAGTGTTACTTTTTATATAGGGCTAAATTCGCTGGAACGTCTCATCGCCGAAATACTATTTATGTGGTGGAAACCTAAAAGTTTAAATTTTCATAAATTTCCATTATTTGCGACAATTAAGTTATATACCAACGTATTTAACTTAAACTACACCTAAACGGATTAACATGTGCCGGAATGGATTGTTTATTACGATACTAGCATATTGCGCCTATGTTTAATCCCGCTAATTGGTACGGCGCTGGAACACTTGGGACCACGTTATCACGAGATTGCGACAATAAGAGACGGACAGTGTGGGTCATTGACAGGTTGTTCTTTTAGCAGATGTCAACTGATTGTTGGGAGTAAGCAGAAAAGCACATAGAAACTTGATTTTTTTTTGTGCGTGCAAAAAATCGAAATCCACGAATTTACGTGTCAACGAATATGCCGGTTTTTACGAGTCCACAAAATTTCATGCCAACGAAATTAAATTGATCCACAGTATTGTTTCTATGCTGTTTTAAACAAAATTGCTTTGGCGTTAACATTTTATTCTTTATAAATAATTGATACATTTGATTATTTAAGCTAGCCCCGAATCGTAACGTTACGGGCGCTCACACAGTATTTCCCGACATTCGCTGTGCACAGACGGGAGAATATGGTTACGTCCCCAACCGGACCCTTAAAGAAGTGTTTATGGCCGTTGCTGTGGACCTTCCGGACTAGGCCTCTCATCAAGGCTCGTAAATATAAATTGTTCATATCCTTGAAAACTGAACGCTGCAAGAATAGTGTATAATATTAGTCTTTATTGAAACAAACACTCTAAACAGAGTGGTCTCATTGGTTGGACGTACTGTTATTAACCATCACGTGATTAACAAATAGGGTTTGTTCTATGAATTTTTTATACATGCGTTTCACAGTAAGCACCACACAATATTATCTTAAAGGCTGAAGCATTCTGAAATAAGATATTGGTGCAACTTATCAAACATTCTTAAGCCAACGCCAATAATGTATACATACTATATATATTGTTAGAGTAACCAAATTAAGTATTGAAGGAAACACTGACATAGAAACAAATATGTACAGTAATGTTTAAACAATATTCTTATAAACATGTACGAAACGTAGTTACCTCAAATCCAGTTGTAGTCCGCACAGAAATATAGCTGTTTCCGTTGTCATACTCTTTGTTTTACCTTGGTTACATTAATGCAACAGGAATAATATTTATTTTACTGTTGTGTAATGCTGTGTTTCCAGATCTGTTGCGGACTTTCTGAAAGCCACATGTGCTCAGCGAACGGATGGACCGCCGCCACTATATCCGGACACAGCGCCACCTCCGTCAAGCTGGACACTTCAGGTTGTCACGACCACAGTCACGTGGTGGCAGGAGTACGGAATACGTAAAGGTAAGCCCGTGTTACTTCAAGAAGTGCCCCGTGTTATGTCTGGGAACCAATCTTCAGGCTCCCTCGTTTGTGAAGCATGCTCCGTTTAACTAAACCGATGTGTATCTATTGTAATATGCAAACAATTCAATAAAATTGTGTTGCACATAAGTCTGGTGTTGGAATGGAAATTTATCATATTCAGATGCAATATTTATTCCCTGGAACATGTGACAGTTAATTACAATTACATCAAACGTTTATGTCTTCCTCATATTGGATAGTACATAGTACAATCTTACTGTAAGGTTATTACGGTATTCGCATAAATCAGTTAATTAAATCGGTCCTGATATTTAAAATTACAAAACAATAGCGTATGCACAACCTTCGGGTGTTCAGATGGAAATATAACATTCAGTTACAATGTGTATGATCTCGGAAATAAATGTGTCTGTATTTTGTATTTCAAAGCATTTGACTCCATTTGCAGAAGCTTTTCATTTTGATAAATGTGTACCATATTTCAGAGCGTTTTCATTGTTTTATTCAATAACTGTGATAAAAGATCGTTAAATGGTGGGCGGAGCCTAATATGCAATCTTACCGTGCAATAAGTAGCGTGCAGTATATTCAACTATAGCTGTAGTTATTACGTACTCTACTTATTGCACTGAACGACCTCACTGAGCTGATACATTGCGACAGCGCTAAATTTGTAAATCCCACATGCCATACATCACGTGACGTCTAGGAACTTTCCATTGGAATAAGTATCGTATAAAGTTGCGATGTGATTGGTAAATATGGTATAAAACGCGTGTAGAACCGTTTGACCTAAATATGATAACTACCATATTTCGGTCTTAGTGTGCTACAACAATTTTTTTTTTTTTTTTTTTTTTTTTTTTTTTTTCCGTTCAAAATATATTTTATTTTCCTCGTCAATAGGTGTGTGAGGGTCGAGGGCATCCCACTCCACACCGTACAGAGTTTACAAGAAATATATGCATATTATAACACATTTTATACAATTTACCATCAATAGCTTTTACATTACAATATAAACAATATATGTTAATAAAAAGTTGACAATACAAAATTTCTAAGGTCCCATATCACAACTACTGGAAAAGGGTTAACAATAGTTCCCATTCTTTACTTTTACGCAAATCATTAAAATAGTTAATTTCATTTAGTACATGGCAATGCAAGGACAGGTACGATTTTGCTGCTTTAAGAGTGGGTCTAGTTTGGTTCATTTTACAATTATAAATAAACATTTTGATCAAAACAAATGTTAAGTTTAAGGGTCCATTTGTATTTGCATGTCCCAGTATAAAGGAAGGCATATTAAGAAAGTTCGAAAAATGATTACATCCAGAAAAAAATTCTGTTATTAACTGATTGACATGCTTACATTCCCAAAATATATGTTGAATAGTTTCACATTCAGTTTGACAGAAGGTACAGTTGGCTGAAGTGGCATAACCAATTTTAAATAAGAAGGAGTTTGTACCTATGATTCTATGTACAATTCTATATTGAAACCACTGTAAATTGGTATCCTGTGTAATACGAAAAGGCATATCAAAAATATGTCGCCATTCTTTTGTTTCAATAGAATTAAAAATGTTCGACCATTTATCTATACACACTGGCGAAGACTCATTTTTGCTAATTATATCATACATAGGTTTTGTACCTTTTGTGTTTTCTAAGATGGACCTTAGGCTAGTGGGAATAAACGGCTTCATAAAGTAAGTATCATAAGAGCTTCGAAGCTTCATGTATCTTGCAACTGCGTTAATAATTCCTAGGAAAAATAAGTAGTTTGGATGGAAGTTATATACTTTGCAGAAATCATCATAACTATAAAAGGTTAAAAGTTCAGCATTGTGCATCAAGTCCCCAACAAAATGAACGGCTTTTTCAAACCATGATTTAAAAAATACACTTTTGTTACCAATTGTTATGTCTGGGTTATAGAATATTGGATTTTGTAGCAAAAGCTGATTTTTAAATGGTTCTTTTCTACAAAGTTCAGCAAATGATTTCAATGTATCTTTCCAAAATTCATTTTGTATCTTGTTAATTAAGTTTTCAGGATAGTGACTGCCACAGTTGTATAATTTTTGAAGATCAATCATTAAATTAACAATATTTATCCATTTTCCATTCCCAGTGACAATTCTACGGATCCATGAGCACTTCAGAGAGCTAACAAAGGAAAACAAATCAATCATCTGTAAACCTCCTTCAGTATATTCCATTATTAAAATAGTTTTGCTAATTCGTGGTTTACCATTCCACACAAAATTAAAAAATAATTCATTGATCTCTATTAACAAATTTTGTGGTGGATTAGGCAAGGAAAGAAAGAGATGATTTAACACCGGCAATGCTAAAGTTTTAATTACTTGAATTCTTCCTATCGGTGTTAAAATCCTTCTGGTCCAGTTTTTTAATAAGGCTTTTATTTTAACTATTTTGTCAGCATAATTTAGTTCTACCATTTTTTTAAGGTCAATGTGGAATGTTAAGCCCAGCATGTCAAATGTTTGTTGGTTCCAATTTAATTTCCATCTTGTTTTAATACTTTCGGAGCTAAACTTATTTTTACCTATCCAGACTACTTTCGTTTTGTCGAAATTAACTTTTAACCCTGAGTAGTGTGTGAAGTGTGACAATACATCTAAAGTTTCATTGAGGGATGCTGCAGAGCCATCCAGGAGTATCGAAGTGTCGTCGGCAAATTGTGACAATTTATATTCCATGTCATTAATTTTGATTCCCTTAATCTTAGGATTAGACCTTATTTTATTAGACAATATTTCAGCGCATAGTATAAAAATGTAGCAACTGAGCGGATCCCCTTGTCTGCAGCCACGTTGTATTGGAAAAAAATCTGATAAAAACCCACACTGCGTGACCGCCGATACTCCGTCTTTATACAATACATTAAACCATTTTATTATATCAGGACCGAAATTAAACCATGATAGAGTCCGATTAACAAATGCCCATGACAAAGAGTCAAAGGCCTTTTCAAAATCTATTAGCAACAGCAGACCCGGGATTTCATTTTCATCTGTGTAATTAAGTATATCGTCAATGAGTCTGGTGTTCTCTCCTATGAACCTACCCTTGATAAATCCAGATTGGTCATTGTTTATTAGTTTATCTATATACAGTTTCAACCTGTTTGCTATGCATCCAGAACCGATTTTATATACAGTATTTAGTAACGTTATTGGCCGCCAGTTCTGTAAAAATTGTCTAGGTTTGTCACCTTTTGGAATGCAGGTAATTATACCTTGTGTTTGAGTAACGGATAAATTTCCACTTGTAAATGCATGATTTAAAGCTCTGCAAACGAAGGTGCCCAATTTTGGCCAAAATGCCTTAAAAAAGTCATTTGTAAAACCGGATGAACCTGGGCTTTTATTATTTGCCATGTTTTTTAAAACAATAGAAGCCTCATTTAATGTGATTGGCCCTTCTAAATTATTTAACTGTTCACTTGACAGTTTGGGTATTTCTATGTCATTTGCATAACTATTTAAATCTTCATCGTACACGTTTACATTTTGAGACTGGTATAGTTTTTTATAGAAAAAGGCAGTTTCTTTTAAAATGTCAGATCGGTTATCTAGTACAATTCCATTATCATTAATTAAGTTGGTCATAGTTTTTGTCGTATAATTGTATTTTTCAAGGTTACATAATAGTTTCGAGGGTTTTTCACCATTTTGAACCCATTCAGCTCTCGACCTAATAACGGACCCTTTTAATTTTTCATCATATATATTTTTAAGTTCAGCTTTTAAATTATTAATATATTGAACATTATCATCTGTGAGAGTTTTTTCTAGTTCTTCGATTTCGAGTTTAAGTTGCTTTTCACGATTGTTAGTCGATTTCTTCTTATAGGAACTGTAAGATATAGCTTTGCCCCTTATTTCCATAAGTAAAGTATCGAGAAAAAGTTGATCATCAATCGTGAATTGTATGTCTTGATCTTTTATATCAGACATGTTATCAAAATTATAAACGGGGACCATATATTGTTGTTTAATTTCGTTTATTTTTTTATTAATAGTGTTTAAGTAGACGATATCACCTAACAGATTATTATTATGCTTCCATAGACCTTTGCCATGGCTAAAATTAGTAAATTGTAAAGACATGATTACAATTGAGTGATCGGATTGGAAACTTGGTAGAATGTTTACATCGACGAATGCTGGTAATAAAAGCGGTGATAAAAGGAAAAAATCAAGCCTAGCTTGTTGTATGGGGTTTGTTCGTCTCCATGTGTATCGTTTCGAAACAGTGTAGTTAACTCTGAAAGGGTCGGAAAGATTGCGTTCTTCAATATGCTTTATAACAGTTTGTCTTGCATTTTTATTATTCACTGTTTTATAATTATCGTAATCCAGATTTGGGTCTAATACTAAATTAAAGTCACCACAAATCAAGAAAGAATCATTACTAATTGTGTCAATTTTCTGGAAGATATTGTTAAAAAAGTCCGGGATATCAGTGTTTGGCCCATAGATAGTAACAATGGTAATTCTGGTTTCACCGAGATTTAAATCAAGCAGAATAAAGTTTAATAAAGTGCTACAACTATTACATAATACCTACAAACAGCTTAATTGGTTAATTTAGAACGCAGTCAACCATATACATATGTGCATTTAAATATAACAATATGAAATCCCAGATGATAAAGCAGTAGAGAACTCATTATTATTCAAGCATTATTCAAAATGCTGACAGTTTAGAAAGACTGTTAGCAACAAAAGAAACTGAAAGCATGTGAATTATGAGTGCATTTTTGGAAAAAGGAATCATTGGTTTGAATGTTAGCTGAATTTCCCACCTTTAAACTTGATCATATGGCTTCTTATTCAATAGTATGCGAAATCATAGTAAACATTATTTTGTTAGTAACAAATACATATTTTAAAAGCGAATTATCTAATGCAAACGGAATTATATACATGCAAGTTTACAAGTCAGTCTGCGACCGGCAATGCAGAATAACCGATGAAGCAGGTAGTTGGGAACATCGGTTATAAGTGCATCGTAGCCTACTAAGTCAAAAGTAGGTCATACGAAGAGTGCTCTTGATTTTAAACTACAGTTTAAAATTAATACATCGCAGTAACTTTTGTCAAAATATTCAGAATAGCAATCGGTAACAAGAAATATCACTATCGCAATGAGTAAAAAGTAACTAATGTAGAGCATTAGTTTAGTGGCCTTATTCCACTGAAGTCACTCAAGTGAATATTTCGGTTACACACACGTAAATATCGAGAGAAGGGGTGTCATGAGTTTGAAGTAACGTTTGTAATACATTGACTTTTTTAGCTAATGTAATGGTTATAAATCACACGATGTACACATAACAACACATAAGGCATACGTTATCTTAAATTATTAAAAGATAATGATACAGGTGGGAATTATTTTTGCTGTCTTGAAGAAGGACTCGTCCAGGTTTTGGTTTACTGACTCGTAGCCTGCAAAGAAAAAAGGGAATTCCCCGTGATACCTGTTCTGGAAATGACCCTCTGAAAAGACCGTTGGCTTTTGCCAACATTCTAATAACACCAAACAAACACAAGACCCTAATACGATTAAAACTGAGGACACGGTCATTGGAACGTTTTGGAGGTTTTAACCAATAAAACCTCACTCTTGGCCAACTTAAAACGGTCATTGGAAAGTATTTGGGGGTTTTAACCGATAAACCCTCACTCTTGGCCAACTTGAAAAGGTCCTTAACAAGTGTTGGGGGTTTTAACCGATAAAACCTCACTCTTGGCCAAGAATTAATCACACACAATGCATACGTTAATAATGAAATATTGTCATAACATTGCAGGTATTAAAACATAGATCGCTCCGCCTTTCTCTTTGTCTAAGATTGTTTGTCCAAGCATTTGAAGTTAATTGATTGAATTAAGCAATCATGTTCTATTATTTACCACTGAAATATTAAACCATAATTAGTTAACTCAGTCCTTTATTGACATAGCTACATTCCAGGCGCGCTAAAATATGCATTATGTGGCTTGTAATGAATCAACGACTCATATCTTCTGTGACTTGTAACAGGTGTCTTATCTTTTATGTATTTACAGATGAACGTTCACTCATTGTCTGCGTTTTCTTCACAAGCAAACCAACATGTTTGGAATAAAATTATATGATTCATTAATTACAATTTCCTTTAGTTTCATCATTCAAGAGGGACTACTTTTTATTGTTGTTTACATGCAGTGCTGTCACAAAAAATCACACACAAATATAAATACAGTTTAACAGATTTACTCTCATTTATACATGGCATTGTCTAAAAAAGAATAGGTAATAAATAAATTAATTAATTAATAATAAAGTATTAACATGTAAAATGTATGTTGTTTGTTTCGCCTATTTGATGAGCATCATGCCTAAAAGAAAAGAAAGAACATAGAAAATTCAACAGAAACATAAAAAGAATACTTTTTGGATAAAAATATTTAATATTTATTATTGAATTTAAATTTATATTTATCAAACGAGGAAAACAAATGAAATTTAACAAACACAAACATAAAAACGCACAATTTTACAGATTAGGACAAATAATGGTTTAGAAACAACATGTTTCAGTCAAGTAACAGACATCCAGTTGAAAAAACATCTCACAATTTGTGTCAAGGAAGCCAACGGAAAACCAAACGAGCATGGTATGCAGTCATCCCGTGGAGCTTGCAAAAGAATACCACAAGAACACTTCGAAAAATGTGTGAACTGCATCAAATTGTCACCTCTGAGAGCTGAATGTCCTAATTATCATTGTAAAAATCCCATTTTCAAGTACGCAAATTACTCGCCAGCTGCGAAGCTCAAACAATTCTCGAAATAGGCTCATGTTGGTCAATTAGGTATAAGCCAAGGATGATTTGCACAAAATTCACCAGTTCATTTTCTCGAACATTTGTCCATTCACATTGCACAACAGGGCGAAGTAAATCTATATCTTGTACATCAAGTTTTTGGCGAAACGTTTAAACACACAGTGGCGAAAAGTTATCACCCTTTGGCGAATCGTTATTAAACTGTGGTGAATCGTTATGTGTCGAATCGTTGTTGTGGTGAATCGTTGCCAATTCTATCACTCGGGGCCTGGAGTTTCATCAGCAGCTGAAGCAAAAGTTAAAAAAAAAAAAAAAAATTGTCATTTACTAGTAGCTTTGACCAAAACAATTACAATTTTCTTCATGTTCATAGTTCTATGCAAATAAGAGGCATAACAATTAACTTTTCAATTTATGTCATACATGTGATTAAAAGCATAGTATTTTGGCATATTGCTGCCACCACTTAACTATCAGATTTCATGAAATCTTTCGCGAAAATAATAGGGGATTTCATGAAAACAGATAATTATCATGAAGACTCTACCATAGCATAGCATCTGCCTACTGTACAGTAGATATTTTCGGCCGATGAAACACAATTCCATAGATTTGATATTTTGATCAGCAGTAAAATTATATAAGTCGTTTACCTTTTGCTCGTCTTGATTTTATATCCACACTGTTAAGTTATATTTTGCCGAATTTCTTACGCAAAACTTTTCAACACGAAGTGCCAAAAAATGTGGTGTTGAAATATTTGCTCAACACACGGTTTTAAAATGCATGCTATATGGGGTGTAAACATTGACTAACATTGAGGGCTTAACGGGTCGTTTTAAGAAAGAAATAAAACATACACATGAAACATTGCGTTTGAAATTTAAAAATAAACATCAATTATTTAAATATATGTTACCCTAAAGTAAGGTTCCAACCACACACGTATATGGGCGCTTACAGTCGTAAATCTAAACTAGACCGCGTTTCAATATGTCCGTCTCTTGCTACGTGTATATGGATATAAAACAACTTTGTTTAAATTGCTCTTACGAAATATGAACCAAAACAAAAGTAAATCAAAAGCAAATTTTATCACTAGAGCTACTATATTATATAAGATAACGTTGTACACAACGCTACTGCAATGCAGGGGTCGGAGCCTACGAATCATTCTTCAATGTATTGATGCGCGAATTGCAAAAAATAAATCCCAAATTAATTTACATGTTTTTAAGGTAAACATTTAAAATATACTCACAATTGGAATTATAATTATAATTATAAGAATTGAAACGCTCTTTTCGGCGCTTCATCGATGTTTGAAGGTCAGTTGTTTGTGTCTAATTTGTACATAAAGCCTTCGGCTTTATGCAAATTAGATACCAAATCGATGAAGCGCCAAAAAGAGCGTTTCAATAAAATTCTTAATTGTGTTTGCACATGATAGACAGTCATGGAAATGTAAGTAAGAAACATACAAATATTGTATTTGCAGTAAAACATGGTCGTGTCTGTTTTGGAATAAGAATATTTTCCACTCGTGGATGAAGATTCAAACTTTTAACGACAACGTTTGCGACAATGTAGAAAATAGTCATCCATTATCAAAAATAAATGATGCTTCTGTTTAAGTATTATAAAATAACCTATTTAATGATAACTTAGGTCAAACTATAACGTTTTAAATATACACGTTTTTTGTAGAAACTGTGTAATTAAAGTAAAGTATTTGGAAACATTATCCATAATTAACACTGACCTGTATGAAAATAAAGTAATTTCAATTGCTGTCGACGTTGATCAGACTCAGAGTACAGCTTAGTTTACAGTGATCAAATTATCATTTTAATGAATATGAATAGCACTGGTGTTAGTTATCAAATTATCATCCAACATTGTCATTATAATGAGCATGGTTAGCACTGTTGTTGGTGATCAAAGTATCATCCAACGTCGTCATTTTGATGAACATCGCTAGCACTGGCGTTAGTAACTAAATTATCATCCAACCTTTTCATTTTGATGAAGATGGCTAGCTCTGGTGTTAATTACTAAATTATCATCCAGCCTGGTGTTAGTGACCTAATTATCATACAACCTTGCCATTTTAATGAGTTTGGGTATCACTGGTGTTAGTAACATAACCAACCTTACCATTTTGATGACCATGACTAGCACTGGAGTTCGTGACATAATTATCGTCAAACCTTGCCATTTTAATCAACATCGTTAGCACTAAAGTTCGTAACATAACAATCATCCAGCCTTGCCATTTTAATAAACATGGCTTGCACTGGTGTTCGTGACATACTTATCATCCAGCCTAGCCATTTTAATTAACATGGCTAGCACTGGTGTTCTTAAACATATAACAATCAGATCTTGTTATTTTAATGAGTATTGCCGGCACTGGTGCTAGTAACTGAATTATCATCCAATCTTTTTATCTTCATGACTATGGCTAGCACTGTTGTTAGTGATCAAAGTATCATCGAACCTAGTCATTTTAATGAACATGGCGATCGCTGGTGTTCTTGAAATAATTATCATCCAACCTTGCCATTCTAATGAGTTTGGCTAGCACTGGCTAGTAATATAATTATCATCCAACATTTTCATTTTGATGAACATGGCTAGCACTAGTATTTAGTTACATAATTATCATCCATCCTTGCCATTTTAAAGAACATGACTAGCACTGGAGTTCGTGACATAATTATTGTCTACCCTTGCCATTTTAATCAACATGGTTAGCACTAAAGTTCGTAACATAACAATCATCCAGCCATGCCATTTTAATGAACATGACTAGCACTGGTGTAAGTAACATAATTATCATAAACCCGATCATTTTAATAAACATGACTAGCACTGGTTTAGTAACACAATTATCATCCAACCTTGTCATTTTAATGAGCATGACTAGCACTGGTGTTTGTAACATAATTTACATCCATCTTTGTCATTTTAATGAGCATGGCTAGAATTGGTATTTGTGACATAATTATCATCCAGCCTTGCCATTTTGATGGATATGGCGAGCAATGGTGTTCGTGACATAATTATCATCTAGCCCTGCCATTTTAATGAATTTGGCTAGCCCTGGTGTTCCTGACATAATTATCATTAAGCCTTGCCATTTTGATGGATATGGCGAGCAATGGTGTTTGTGACATGATTATCATCCAGCCTTACAATTTTGATGGATATTGCGAGCAATTTTGTTCATGACATTATTTTCATCCAACCTCGCCATTGTAATAAGTTTCACTAGCCCTGATGTTTCTGACATAATTATCATCCAATCTTGCCATTTTAATGAGTTTTGCTAGCACTAATGTTAGTAACTGAATTATCATCCAACAATCTCATTTTGAAGAACAAGGCTAGCATTGGTGTTAGTGAATTAATTTCCATTCAACCTTGACATTTTAAAGAGTTTGGCTAGCACTGGTTTTTGTAAAATAGTAATCATCCAACCTTGCCATTTTAATGGGTTTTGCTAGCACTGGTGTTACAAAAATAATTATCATCCGGCCTAGCCATTTTAATGAGTTTTGCTAGCACTGGTATTAGCACAATAATTATCACCCAGCGTTGCCATTTTAATGAGTTTGGCTAGCACTGGTTTTAGTAACATAATTATAATACAACCTTGCGATTTAAATGAGTTTTGCTAGCACTGGTTTTAGTACAATAATTATCATCCAGCCTTGCCATTTTAATGAGTTTTGCTAGCACTGGCTTTATTAACATAATTTTATGTTTTGCTACCCTTGGTGTTATCAAAATATTAAAATAATTATCATCCAGCCTTACTTGTTTAATCAGTTTTGCTAGCAGTGGTTTTAGCAAACAATTATCATCCAGCCTTGCCATTTTAATGAATTTGGCTAGCACTGGTTTTAGTAACATAATTATCACACAACCTTGACATTTGAATGAGTTTTGCTAGCACTGGTGTTATTTAAATAATTATTATCCACCCTTGCCATTTTAATGAGATTTCCTAGCATTGGCTTTAGAAACATGATTATCATCCAACCTTGCCTTTTTACTGAGTTTTGCTAGCACTGGTTTTAGTAAAATAATTATCATCCAGCGTTGCCATTTTATTGAGTTTGCTAGCAGTGGTTTTGGTAAAATAATTATCATCCAGCCTTGCCATTTTAATGAGTTTTGCTTGCAGTGGTGTTATTTAAATAATTATCATCCCGCCTTGCCATTTCAATGAGTTTTTCAAACAATAGTTTTATTAACATAATTATCATCGAACCTTGCGATTTTAATGAGTTTTGCTAGCACTGGTTTCAGTAACATAATTATCATCCAGCCTTGCCATTTTAATGAGTTTAACTAGCACTGGTTTTAGTAAAATAATTATCATCCAGCCTTGCCATTTTATTGAGTTTGCTAGCAGTGGTTTTGGTAAAATAATTATCATCCAGCCTTGCCATTTTAATGAGTTTTGCTAGTACCGGTTTTTGTAACATAATTATCATCCAATCTTACCATTTTAATGAGTTTTGCTTGCACTGGTGTTATTTAAATAATTATCATCCAGCCTTGCCATTTCAATGAGTTTTGCTGGCACTGGTTTTAGTAACATAATTATCATCCAACCTAGCCATTTTAATGAGTTTTGCTAGCACTGGTGTTATTTAAATAATTATCATCAAGCCTTGCCATTTTAATGAGTTTTGCTAACAATAGTTTTATTAACATAATTATCATCCAACCTTGCGATTTTAGTGAGTTTTGCTAGCACTGCTTTTAGTAACATAATTATAATCCAGCCTTGCCATTTTAATGAGTTTTGCTAGCACTAGTTTTATTAACATAATTATCATCCAACCTTGCGATTTTAATGAATTTGGCTAGCACTGCTTTTAGTAACATAATACTGATACAGCCTTTCCATTTTAATGAGTTTTGCTAGCACTAGATTTAGTAAAATAATTATCATCCAACCTTGCCATTTAAATGATTTTTGCTGGCACTGGTGTTATTAAAATAATTATCAGCCAGCCTTGCCATTTTAATGAGTTTGGCTAGCACTGGTTTTAGTAACATAATTATCATCCAACCTTGCCATTTTAATGAGTTTTGCTAGCACTGGTGTTATTTAAATAATTATCATCCAACCTTGCCATTTTAAAACGTTTTGCTAGCACTGGTGTTATTTAAATAATTATCATCCAATCTTGTCATTTTAATGAGTTTTGTTAGCACTGGTGTTATTAAAATAATTATCATCCAGCCTTGTTATTAGTGACCCAATTATGATCCAACCTTGCCGTTTTTATAAATATGGCTAGCACTGTGTTCGTGACATAATTATCATCCAGCCTTGCCATTTTGATGAACATGTCTAGCAATGGTGTTCATGACCGAATTATCACCAAACCTTGCAATTTTAATGAGTTTTGCTAGCCCTGGTATTATTAAAAAAATTAAAATCCAGCCTAACCATTTTAATGAGTTTTGCTAGCCCTAGTGTTATTACAATAATTATCATCCAGCATTACCATTTTAATGAGTTTTAATAGCCTTGGTATTATTTTAACATAATTATCACCCATCCTTTCCATTTTAATGAGTTCTGCTAGCACTGGTGTTATTAAAATAATTAGCATCCAGCCTTACTATTTTAATGAGTTTCGCTAGCCCTGGTTTCATTAAAATAATTATCATCCAGCCTTTCCATTTTCATGAGTTTTAATAGCCGTGGTGTTATTAACATAATTATCACCCAACCTTTCCATTTTAATTAGTTTTGCTATTATTGGTTTTATTAAAATAATTATCCCCCAATCCTTGCCATTTTAATGAGTTTTGCTAGCCCTGGTGTTAGTAAAATAATTATCACCCAGCCTCACCATTTTAATGAGTTTTGCTAACCCTGGTGTTATTAAAATAATTATCACCCAACCTTACCATTTTAATGAGTTTTGCTAACCCTGGTTTTATTAAAATAATTATCATCCAGCCTTACTAGTTTAATGAGTTTTGCTAGCACTGGTTTTAGTAAAATAATTTTCATCCAGCCTTGCCATTTTAATGAGTTTTGCTAGCACTGGTTTTAGTAAAATAATTATCATCAAGCATTGCCATTTTAAAGAGTATGGCTAGCACTTGTTTTTGTAACATAATTTTAATCCAACCTTGAAATGTTAATGAGTTTTTCTAGCCTTGGTGTTATCAAAATAATTATCATCCAGCCTTGCCATATTAATGAGTTTTGCTAGCATATATATAACTTTATTTCCTCCATATATACGAAGAGCTGATCATAAAATTAATATCGCCTCAATTTACATAATAATCAAATATTCATATTTACAAGTTACAACTAACACTTTAAAAAGAGACTAAATGACATTCCTCACAAAATAGCATACATAATTAGCATTCTTGCATTAGCCAGTTGATCAAATTGTCGGAACTTGTATCAACATGCAACATTACAACAATTCTAGATATTTTAAGGCAAAAGCGAAAGGCTATAATATAGTCTTGTTTAATGTAGTTGCAGTGTATCACTTAGCAAAACAAGTTTCTGTTGTTGATGTTTTGAAATCAACAGTAAATATCATATAACATTTTGAGCAATTTAAACCTAGATTCGCGTGCAACGGCGAATGCAATACAGATCAGTTTGTCTAAATGCTGTTCCCGTGGTAAATTGCACCAGCTCAAATAGAAGTCAGCTCCAAACGATTGAAGTATCCTTGTGTTCATTCGCGTGGTGTACTGAACGTTGTATGGACAGAAGTTGAGCAGATGGTCAATTACGTTTTCACACCATCTCGAACACTTGTGACATTGCTCCGCGTACATGCGGGAAAACATTCGACCGACAACCCTATTCACAGTTTTTATAATGGGAAGCAACTCTGGGCGGTATGTTACAATGGAAAAAAGTACATATGAGTTACCGTCCTTCGGTATAATCTCGGTTACACTAGATCTTGTGTCCCACACACGTAGAGTACGGGTTTCTTTGGCCGGGGCTGTGATATGTCTGTAAAGAACACATTTCCATTGAGACTTTGAAACAAATCCTCCGGACTCCAGATATAGATTTAGGTACTCAATGAGGTTGTACTTACACAGTAGTCTAAATATATCTGGAATAAAGCCCAAACACTGTTTTTCATTATTCGTAAATCGAATCAGTCTATTCATGAAAACTTCTTTGGCCAAGTAGTTACATGAAAGTCTACTCAGCTGCCCCAAAAATGTTAGCTTTCTGAAGTCTATAATAGTCAATGTCTAATATCGTAAGCGTAAAGTCCGAACTGGTTGAAACTGTTAGTCACTGCATATTCTTCAGACAGAATCGATGCGAAGTCTCAAATCTGTGAATGTCCGTGTGCGTATAGGTGTTCCAGAGCTCGCATCCATATAGCGCTGTTGGTATAACGACTGTCTGGTATATGGTCTTAAGTGTCAGCGGTTAAATCCATTTGGATGAAGGCCGCTGTTGACGATGCTAAAAAATGTTCCACGCGGTTTATTGCATGCGTCTTCCATTTAGTTCGTCGTCGTAAGCGAGTCGTTGCATATCACTCCTAGATGAGTATATTGTTTTATTTCCTTTAGTACTTAAGATCTTAAGTACCATACTTTTCCACGAGTTAAACGCGTAGTTTCGTTAAATGCAATAACACCACACTAGTAAGAGTTATATTCGAAGCGCCATTTCTTGAAATAATTGTCACATATAGATAACATTGATTGAAGTCCATGGGAAGATAGTGATACTAAGATAATATCATCAGCAACTGTGGGTGCACAGATTTTCATATTGTACATGCAACATCCACATTCACTCTCATTCAGTTCGTTAATAAGGCCATTGATAAAGGTCAGATACAGTATCGGTGGGGCTTAACTTCATTTCCTGGCCCCCTGCTTGATAAGAAAGGATTCGGGCAGCAACCCTCTGTGTCGTACACACGTGGTGATATTCCTGTATAATTCCGCGAAGCTCAGGAGGGATGTAGCGTCAATTCCGGCCTCAATCAGCTTGTAAAGGAGACCTTCATGCCAAACGTAGTCAAATGCCTGACGACAGTCGAGGAAACACACGTATAGCTTGCTGTATTTTTCTCGGGGGTAAAACACGCTTTCTCGCAAGATGAATGATGTCATTAGACAGCCTAGTTAGGTTATTCTTACAGCGTGTAACACTATCATCTAATATACTTTAAGAAACGTTGACGTTAAAGAAATCGCGCGGTAATTGTTGGGATCGTCCTTACGTTTCTTCCCGCCTTTGTGAAGTGTTTTAGAGAGATATGCTACACACCCTTTACCAACTTTCCTGTTACTCGGTACAGATAGGCTGCTGTCTGAAACCGCATGATACCTATCAGAACTATTAATAGCGTCTAGGAAATGCAAATTATGTTGGTATAACCACTGTCCAGAAACACCACATATATCAATGTAACGTTTAGTAAGTAATGCACATATATATGCAGCTGACGGCATAATGCCAGTAGCGTTCCATGTCACTATATATAGAGTATCCATGGTTATAATGCAGTTAGTCAACTCCGCTTGTCAGCGGTGAGTCCATTTCTCTATCACGGTTCCAGCTGTACACATTTGACTGGTTATACACTGTGTCATGACAATCAAAAGATGCCCTTCATGGCCTACCTTGGCGTCGGTATCCATCCGTACGGAGCTCAGTGCGCGGTTGCCATGGTTTTAGTAAAATAATTATCATCCGGCCTTGCCATTTTAATGAGTTTTGCTAGGACCGGTTTAAGTAAAATAGTTATCACCCAGCCTTGCTATTTTAATAAGTTTGGCTAGCACTGGTGATATTAAAATAATTATTATCCACCCTTGCCATATTGATGACCAAGGCTAGCATTGGTGTTAGTGACCTAATTATCATCCAACCTTGCCATTATAATGTTTATGGGTAGCACTATGTTCGTGACATAATTATCATCCAGCCTTGCCATTTTGATGAACATGGCCAGCAATGGTGTTCATGAAATAATTTTTATTCAACCTTGCTATTGTAATGAGTTTGGCTTGCGCTGGTGTTAGTAACCTGCCGGTAATTATCATCCAACCTTGCCATTTTGTCGAACATGGTTAGCACTTATTTTGGTAACTTAATTATCATCCAACAATCTCATTTTGATGAACAAGGCTAGCATTGGTGTCAGTGACCTAATTATCATCCAACCATGTCCTTTTTGTTGAACAAGACTAGTACTGGTGTAAGCGATCAAGTTTTCATCCAGTCCCGTCATTTTTGTGAACATGACTAACACTGGTGTAACAAATTATAATCCAACTTTGTCATTTTAATAAGAAAAGGTAGCACCAAAGTAAGCGAACAAATTATCGTCTACCATTGGCATTTTTATCAGTATCGCTTGCGCTGTTGCTAGTAACAAATAATCCAATATTGTCATTTTGGTAAGTCTTGCTACTTATATTTATAGTGATCAAATAAGCATCCAGTTTTGTCAGTTTCATGAGTAAGGATATATCTGTCGATAGTGATAAAATTATCAGGCACATCTGTATGTTGAAATAGTTTGGCAAATTGTGGATAAAGATCTAATAATCAAACAAAAGTCTTATATCTGTAGTTGAAATGATATCGCCACAAAATTGCGCATTTGAAGTATTCTAAGTCCTAGGTCAAGGTCAAAGTGAGGTTGGGTGATATGGATGGATCGGGAATGGTCATACACAATAACTCTGTAAGTATCCAAGTGTTGTAGTTAGCGGTGTTGGTGCTGGAACGGTGAAATCTAGTTAAACAGGAAGTAGCCTATTTGAATGTTTCCAAATTAGGTCAAGGTTAAGGTCAACGTGAGGTTATGTGATATGGGTGGATTAGAAATGGTCATAAGCAATAATTATATAGTTATTCAGGTGCTAGACGAAACGGTAAAAATCTAGTTAACCTTGTCCGGACGGACCGACAGAACAATCACTACATTATGCCTCCCACATTAATAGACATCCTTCGGGGCATACACATAATTGTCTGTTTGGTGTGCTTATAAAGATCATGATGAAAACAGTTATGTCAGCAATCGGCAATTTTAACTTTCTTTTTTCATTAAGACTAATTGATAACATATATTCATGCATGTAAACAGTGTTCTTAGCAATTGAGTAAAACGTATATAACATATTTCTATGTGTGACATTATGTTGCCATTACACGCTGATGAATATTACGGTTTACCGGTACTTTCTACTATTTATACAAATGCACACATGTTGACTATTATAATGATTAGATATTAATTTAAGTTTCCAACATTAGTTTTTTACGAGTTACACATAGCAAAAACGGATATAACCTAATTAATGTGCTATCACAACAGTTGTAATCAATTCACCAAACAAAAGTTGTAATGAACTCACTGCAAAAATAAAGTGTACAAGAAAGTGTCTTGCAATAAACTGCTGCTTTTGTCCGATTGATATTCGAACCCGAATAACCCCACAGTAATAAATGCCCGATGCTTGGGTTACTCTTGCAAATTGAGTTATCTGACTATGCAACACATAAGCTAAATAGTTCAATCAGCTATAATTTTATGCAAATATGTGTCAGTTAGGCTGACATAAACAAGAGGGCTAAGATGGCCCTAGGTCGTTCACCTGAGCATCAAAATGGCTTTTAACACGAAGATGGTTTAACATTTCAATATAGCCTTATAAGGAAAACTGTCCCGCCCCCTGGCGGCCATTATTTTTAACGAATCAAAATGATTTCCAGGAATTTGGTAGACGGTCACCCAAAGAACATTTCTGTGGAATAATTTTGGAATACAGCCAGTGGTTTCAGACAAGAAGATTATTAAAGTTTTCAAAATAGCCATATAACTGCCGCGCCTCTGGCTGCCATGTTTTTTAAAGAATCAGAATGACTTTAAGGAATTTGGTAGAGGTTCATCCAAGGAACATTTCTGTGAAAACTATTTTCAAATCCAGCCAGTGGTTTTTGACAAGAAGATTTTTGAAGTTTTCCATTTGTTAAGCTTTTGGTTGCCATGGTAACAAGCATTTTCAATATATTCCAATAAATTGAAGGAACTTGGTAAAGGACTATCCCAGGAACATTCCTGCTAAGTTTGGTGAAAATCTGCCCAGTGGTTTCATAGAATAAGTTGTTCGAAGTAAAATGTTGATGACGTACAACGAACGCCGCACACAGACTTTATGCCGTCAACAATGTGGACCGTTTTAGCGATAAAGACTACATTCTTTATTTAATCTTGATCTAACTTGCACAGTTTGTGAATGACTATAACATCTCGGATGGGATTGTTATTGGGTCAGATCACACCAGTAACACCAGTTATTGCCCCTTTTTCATGAAAGAAAGTGCAAAAATGCCTTTCCAAATGTATAGAGTTTATTCTCCATCCAATCTTAACCATACTTTCACAGTTTGTGTATGACGATCAGATCTCAGTAGTCGCCGAAAATGGGCCAGATTGTTTTTCAAACACCAGAGTTATTGCCTTCGGTTTATTTAAAAAGTATACAAAACGGACATTATTCAGGATAGAGACTTTATTTTTCACCCAAACAGCACTTGTCTTGCACAGTTTGTCTATTACTATGTGATTACAGTTGAAGTCGAATATAAGCAAGATCGGATCAGAAACACCGGATTTATTGCCTTTTGTTTGTGAACAAAATATGCAAAAATGGACATTTTTCAGGATAGAGACTTCAGGTTTCATTCAATCTTCACCAAGCAAGATCGGACCAGACACACTAGAGTTATTGCCCTTTGTTTGTGAAAAAAATATGCAAAAATGGACATTATTCAGGATATATATATATATATATATATATATATATATATATATATATATATATATATATATATATATATATATATATATATATATATATATATATATATATATATATATATATATATATATATATATATATATAGAAAGAGATTCGCCAGATACGGGGTGTTTTCCAATATAAGACCCTTGTTGTGGGGTGTCAAAAAATTGTGGGGTGTTTATAACACCCCACAATTTAGGACACCTATTTTTCGATAATACACCATAAATATATGTTATTGGTGAAATATGGCAACAACTAGGTTTTATATCGAATTCATATATATAGTAAAACACAGTTATTTCCCTTGTGTTAATACGCTAGAATGCAATTAAATTTGCAAGTGGAGATTAAATTACATGACAGCATAATGAGGAACACACCAGGCAGCTGGATGCTTTACGCTCTGTTAAACTTTGAGTACCATTTTACGATATCATTCAACATGATTTTATTGATTCTAGCTTTGTTGAATGTCACATTGCGTAAATATCAAAATTAAAGTTTATGACATTTGATAAACTTATTAGAAACATTATAGTAGTGTTTTATTTTGAACGCAAGAAAAATAATAAAGACTACCTAGCGTTTTAAGCGATGTGTATTTATATTTGGTTAACTAAACTAATAAATACAATTAAGTATAATTGTATTGTGTTTTTTATAAGCTATTGGTCTATTGATGAGCGTTTTATTGTACCAATATGTTTCACTTTATTGTTTTACTAACTTTCAATTTTTACTTGCGATCAACATGTATTATTGTGAAGCAGCATTTTGAAAAAGAAAAGATTAACATTATCTGAATATTTCTTGTGGAGAATAAACATTTAATACTGTATCTTGTTTTATCAATGGACTGAACGTTTATTGATGTTTACCAACTGTACATGTCCGGTTCCATTATGTGTATTCATGTGTTCAAGAAATAAACATATTGTTTACTTGTATTAACAAACATAGGTCTCCGAATAAACATGTCAGTTGAATAAAGTGCATTCGTATACAGCGGTAATAAACCATGCACATTATTAAATGTATATAGAGGAAAAGAGATGTAACGGCAATTAATTCTTTATACTAAGTTGTTTTCGTCCATAAAACGAGTTTCCATTTTAATAAAGAACATTTCATGAAATATTTCTTAGCTGGAACAATAACTAAAAATCTTGTTGGGTTAACTTTTTGAGTTATTTATAAAGTATAACAGTGTGCATTTCTAAAACAAAAGCAAGTACTGTGTAACTTTGGTTTAGATTAAAACAACATAAGAGTATCGAAGCATTCATTGCCAAAATGCCAATACTGCAACTTCGTACAATCAAAGTGAATGTTTAAAATGTCAATCTTACACATTTTGCCTAACATATGTAAGCAAGATAAAAAAACAAAGTATTTACTTGTTTAATTCAATATATATTTATTATTAAAATAGTACATGCCAAGTATAAAATAGATCTCAAATCAGCCTTATAACTAAGTTGTGTTTTTTTCGGTATGCAAACACAAAGTAATTCACGTTTTAACATCTTGCTCAAGATTACTGCTCAAACAGTGCCAACAGAACAGTGCCAACATGCCAAGGCTTGATATATGGCCATTGAGAACCGCAAAGGGGCCATTTAATTTGGCTGCAGTAACTGTTCTAATGAAGACTTACGGCACTTGAAAGCAATACACACAAAAATCGCATCAACTGACTACAACTACTTCTACTGTATTCACCACCGCAATCATTATTTTACCAATGGTTCAAATTCTACTACTTCAACAACAACAACAGCAACAACAACCACAACCACAACAACAACAACAAATACTACTACTACTTCTACTACTACTGTTGTTGTTTATCCGTTCGACATTTTATATTTCCCTGGTCGATAAATACATAGGGTTCGAGGGCAACCCCCTCAACACCGTACAAAATGCATCCAATGATTGTACAGTTTATAATGTATTATGATAACAAGTGATTTCCGGAACATAGCAAAAAGAATTTTAAGCATACAATGTATTACTTTATAATAATTATTGAGTCACATATCACATAGATCTACAAGAAAAAAAGTAACACAATGTCCCATCCTTTCAAAAAGAAGCTTGTGAATGAATTATGTCATTTCAGAACACCATAATTGACAGAAAAATATGTCTTTCTAACCTTAACAGTAGGTATTGTAGGATACAACCATAGATCAACATGTATTTTTATGTCTCAAGATACGATATGATGCGTTCAGAAAATCTGCAAAACTTTCAAATCGACCAAACATTTGTGGAATCAATTTATTAATATACAACAACAACAAAAACATACTACTACTACTACTACTACTACTACTACTACTACTACTACTACTACTACTACTACTTACTACTAATACTTCTACTACTACTACTACTTCTACTACTACTACTTCTACTACTACTACTACTATTATTTTTGTATTATTATTATAAAAATAAACGACGAACGGAATATAAAAAAGTCCTAAGTGTTTGGAGTCTACAACTTCGGCTGAACTCTTTCTAGATAACGTCACTATAAAGTCCGAATAGTTCAGCGTCCGTAATTCTGATAGACTGATGCATTTTTACATTATAAGCAACTATAGAGTTTGACGTGTAAGGAATCCTCATTCTAGCAAAACCCGTACCGTTTAAAACGAAGTAGTAAAGCCCACAGTGTTCATAGTTCTTCATTAATATTGAAACTGAGAATATTGTGACCGCATGCCTGGAGTTCACAATCCTGTTTAAACCAGTTCGTAGATGACTGATATTGTGGTCACAGTGCATGAATTTTGTGTTCAGATTGCGTCCCAGTATTTAAAATAGAGACCAGTGCCGGTATTCAAAAGATCATTAGGGAAATCTTAATTTAAGTTGAATTTAAGTGAGATTTTTTATCAAAATTAAAATGTGAAATAAAAATTACTTTGGTTTACAACTGAAAAAAACAAACAGCTGCGCAATAGTCGTATTTAACAGTTTAAAACATGTTATTGTAAAATTACCAACACATGAAATTGTCTCCGACTTAAGTTTGCTTACGTTGTCCATAAGGAGCAATGTGGATATGGGACCAGTCACTACAGAGACTTACTTGGAAGTGCATCGAAGTATGGAGACCAGTCACTACAGAGACTTACTTGAAAGTGCATGGATATGGGACCAGTCACTACAGAGACTTACTTGAAAGTGCATCGAAGTATGGGACCAGTCACTACAGAGGACTTACTTGAAAGTGCACCGAAGTATGGATCAGTCACTACAGAGACTTACTTGAAAGTGCACCGAAGTATGGGACCAGTCACTACAGAGACTTACTTGAAAGTGCATCGAAGTATGGGACCAGTCACTACAGTGACTTACTTGAACGTGCATTGAAGTATGGGACCAGTCACTACAGAGACTTACTTGAAAGTGCATCGAAGTATGGGACCAGTCACAACAGAGACTTACTTGAAAGTGCATCGAAGTATGGGACCAGTCACTACAGAGACTTACTTGAAATTGCATGGATATGGGACCAGTCACTATAGACACTAACTTGAAAGTGCATCGAAGTATGAGACCAGTCACTACAGAGACTTACTTGAAAGTGCACCGAAGTATGGGACCAGTCACTACAGAGACTTACTTGAAAGTGCACCGAAGTATGGGACCAGTCACTACAGAGACTTACTTGAAAGTGCATCGAAGTATGGGACCAGTCACTACAGAGACTTACTTGAAAGTGCACCGAAGTATGGGACCAGTCACTACAGAGACTTACTTGAAAGTGCACCGAAGTATGGGACCAGTCACTACAGAGACATACTTGAAAGTGCATCGAAGTATGGGACCAGTCACTACAGAGACTTACTTGAAAGTGCATTGAAGTATGGGACCAGTCACTACAGAGACTTACTTGAAAGTGCATCGAAGTATGGGACAGTCACTACAGACACTTACTTGAAAGTGCATCGAAGTATGGGACCAGTCACTACAGAGACTTACTTGAAAGTGCACCGAAATATGGGACCAGTCACTACAGAGACTTACTTGAAAGTGCATCGAAGTATGGGACCAGTCACTGCAGAGACTTACTTGAAAGTGCATCGAAGTATGGGACCAGTCACTACAGAGACTTACTTGAAAGTGCATCGAAGTATGGGACCAGTCACTACAGAGACTTACTTGAAAGTGAACCGAAGTATGGGTCCAGTCACTACAGACACTAACTTGAAAGTGCATCGAAGTATGGGACCAGTCACTACAGAGACTTACTTGAAAGTGCACCGAAAGTATGGGACCAGTCACTACAGAGACTTACTTGAAAGTGCATCGAAGTATGGGACCAGTCACTACAGAGACTTACTTGAAAGTGAATCGAAGTATGGGACCAGTCACTACAGACACTTACTTGAAAGTGCATCGAAGTATGGGACAGTCACTACAGTGACTTACTTGAAAGCACATCGAAGTATGGGACCAGTCACTACAGAGACTTACTTGAAAGTGCATCGAAGTATGGGACCAGTCACTACAGAGACTTTCTTGAAAGTGCACCGAAGTATGGGACAGAGTCACTACAGAGACTTACTTGAAAGTGCATCGAAGTATGGGACCAGTCACTACAGAGACTTACTTGAAAGTGCATCGAAGTATGGGACCAGTCACTACAGAGACTTACTTGAAAGTGCATCGATGTATGGGACCAGTCACTACAGAGACTTATTTGAAAGTGCATCGAAGTATGGGACCAGTCACTACAGAGACTTAATTGAATGTGCATCGAAGTATGGGACCAGTCACTACAGAGACTTACTTGAAAGTGCATCGAAGTATCGGACCAGTCACTACAGAGACTTACTTGAAAGTGCACCGAAGTATGGGACCAGTCACTACAGAGACTTACTTGAAAGTGGATCGAAGTATGGGACCAGTCACTACAGAGACTTACTTGAAAGTGCATCGAAGTATGGGACCAGTCACTACAGAGACTTACTTGAAAATGCATCGAAGTATGGGACCAGTCACTACAGAGACTTACTTGAAAGTGCATCGAAGTATGGGACCAGTCACTACAGAGACTTACTTTAAAGTGCATCGAAGTATGGGACCAGTCACTACAGAGACTTACTTGAAAGTGTATCGAAGTATGGGACCAGTCACTACAGAGACTTACTTGAAAGTGCATCGAAGTATGGGACCAGTCACTACAGAGACTTACTTGAAAGTGCATCGAAGTGTGGGACCAGTCACTACAGAGACTTACTTGAAGTGCATCGAAGTGTGGGACCAGTCACTACAGAGACTTACTAGAAAGTGCACCGAATAAAGTGCATCCGTGTGTTTGCATGCGTATAAATGACAAATCGCTTGTACCAACTTTATATTTATTTAGCACACATCGTCAGAGAATGATAATGTACTCGTGTTAAAACCCGTTGTATTTACTTGTATTAACAATATCAACAAGGACCAATATTATTAAACGTTCATCGTTTAAAAACAAATAATGCACGCCAGTAAACAGTACGAACCACGTTTCCGATGCGTGTATTCAACAAATAAATTACATTACAAATTTACTTACTCTCTTATATGTAGTCAAGGGGAGAAAACTATGTAAAGTCCGTTATTTTATTTTAATATACAGTGGGATGTCTTCGCCTCAACAGTACAGGTTATTGGAAAGTGTCAGCACATAAAAAGTTATTTAAACCTCGAAAGCAACCAAACAAACTGAACAAACACCTTTTTAATTATTAAACCCATTTAAATGACACATTTTCTTTTAATTTAGCGTTACAGTGAATTGAATTCAAAATATGAGCACGTTTATTATGGTGCTACCAAGTCTATAAAACTACAGATCCCATGTAAGTTCTGACTCCAGGTAGAACTACCACTTGTAAACGGATAATAAACCCAGATTATGTGTCCATATTTGGGGTAAAACTAGTATTCGTGTACTGTTGAACGGAATTATAAAGTCCCAAATGTGTGAAGTCCACAATTGGGGTAGAACCCGTATCGGTAAACTATATAATAAAATGTGCAGTGTTTGAGTCCACTATCCTGGTAGAACCACTCTTTAGAGTGGGTGATATTGTGGTTGCATTGCATGTATTCAGTCTTCTGAAACAGAGAATCTACACTCCAGTTTCTGGAAATCTGTTGAAAGTTAACTGTTTTATCTATATTAATGCAGAAATATAGCATGCATAATATAGACATAATATACACATGACAAATGCGCTCGTCGAAACGATTTTTTCACATTGTATTAGGGCTGACGGTGTTTACTTTATTTTTTATTTTTTGCGCACATCGATTTTACCTACATATAATTGAAGTGTACTTCAAACAGCACATTTCAATATTAGCAATAAATAAGTTGTCAACATAGTATATGAAGATATTCCTTTTATAAACACAAAGAATGTGGCTCTTATTTCCATGGAGAAATGTTAAGGTTTGCTATTCTCCGTAAAGAAACTGTGCGATGTATCAACATTTCTCTTTGAACGGGTTTAACTTTTAAAAAAATGAGTTTATCATGTAATAGCGATTCTGTGTATTTCTTTTTTATTACATACACACACACTCTTAATTCGCCTGATCGTCTCACTTCTACACTTAAAGCCAGTGCAGTTAGTCACACTAAAAAATTTGTGTTTTTTTTTAATCGAAATCGAAATCATTCACTAAAATTGGTTCATAAAACATGATTATTTCATTAAACAAAGAGCAACAAGGAAAGTAATTTTAGATATTCGCAAGACATATGTAATTCAATTAAATAAACAAAAAAGTCAGTGTAAGCTGCTGTACTTGAATAAAGAATCCATAAAAATGTTAAACAGTTTGTTGCAATTAAGTAATGATTTAGTATTAAATATCTTACAAAATAACACATCTTCGCAAAACACCTAAATGTGCGCGAGACTTTAAATATTATCGATCCCGCCGGCTTGTTAAGTGCGCTAGGTGCGCTAGATGTTTTCCCTTGCTAGATTATTTTGAAACAGCCCGCATAATGATCGCCTTTTATGGAGCAGGTATTATGTTACTTTTCTATACCATCCTGTCAATTCATTATATCAATCTAGTTTGTACAAACACCATTTTGTATCGGCCGGTATATGCGTACCTTGCAACAAAAGGATATTTGCATGGACAATCATTATAACGTACACTGGTAAAATATTTAAACTAATTCGATTGCTTGTCATTCCCGTGACAGTGATTTTTATGCAATATCAAGTATTAACTAGTACAGAATAGCCGTGCCTCGTTTTGACAACTAAAATAGAACTGATCTTTGTGTTCATTTGAAAAGAACTGGCGGGCGTATTGTCCTCGATGAAATTCACATTCAAACGGCAAAAGAAACGAACAATAATGAATAACATCACACAATCATTGCGAGTCAGGTGACTTATTTAAAATACGGGTAGCTTCGCGTTGGTCTAAGGCCGTGTCGTATTTATTAAGAGACTTAGATTATACTTATATTTAATAAAGCAATTACGCCCGTATCGATAATGTCGGTGAAAACCCAATAATAACTACTAGTATACGTCTTAAAATTACATGTTGCATTTTTCTCCTCTCGAATCTAATTCACGGAAACTTAAAGTTTGTATACAATATGGAATATGATACAATATATAAAAATAGAACGCCGCGAGTTGGATGTGTCGCCTGACGTGGCATAACTCAATTATGCCTAAACCAAACTCGACCTTCCTTTTATGCCTACAAACAGTTTTTTATACAGTTTCACAATGATTTAACAATGATTGCACAAAAGCTTCTCTAGCCATTATTTGTACTATCAGCTGGAGAAAATGTCAGAACTGTTGTACCTTGGGCTATTACGTTGTTCTACATGAACTCACATTTCAAAAATAGGCTTCAAATAATTCCTAGATTTAGATAAACTTATACATGAATAAGAAATTGGCGGTTCATCCGTCCAGATAAAAAACCATATCGCACTCAATGTTTGTAGTGTGTATTAATATCGGTCATGTTATATTTAGGTTATACAAGCATGTGCAAATAAACATTCTAATGTAAATATTACATTTGCATTGAACTGAAATTGTCGGACACCGAAACATCAACTCGTTAATGCCAGTACACATCAAACGGATCAGAATAGTAGCAATAGTAGTAGTAGTAGTAGTGGTAGTAGTCGTAGTAGTAGTGGTAGTAGCTATTCTAGTAGTAGTAGTTGTATTACTAGTAGTAGTAGTAGCATTAGTAGTAGTAGTAGTAAAAGTAGAAGCAGTAGCAGTAGAAGTGCTAGTGGTAGTTGTAGAAGTAGAAGAAGAAGAAAAAGTAGTAGTAGCAGTAGCAGTAGTATTCGTTGTAGAAGTAGTAGTAGTAATAGTAGTAGTAGTAGTAGCAGTAGTAGTAGTAGTAGTAGTAGTAGTAGTAGTAGTAGTAGTAGTAGTGGTTGTTTAGTAGTAGTAGCAGTAGTAGTAGGAGTAGTAGTAAAAGTGGTAGCAGTAACAGTCGAAGTACTAGTGGTAGTTGTAGAAGTAGAAGAAGAAGAAGAAGTAGTAGCAGTAGCAGTAGTAGTTATTGTAGTAGTTGTAGTATTAGTAGTAGTAGTAGTAGTAGTAGTAGTAGTAGTAGTAGTAGTAGTGGCAGTAGTGGTTGGTTAGTAGTAGTAACAGTAGTAGTAGTAGGAGTAATAGTAGTTGTAGAAATAGTAGCGATTCTAGTAGTAGTAGTATAAGCAATTCTAGAAGTAGTAAGAGTAGCAATTCTCTTCAAATCTAGTAGTAGTAGTAGTATTACTAGTAGTAGTAGTAGTAATAGTTGTAGTAGTAGTTGTTGTTGTTGTAGAAGTAGTAGTAGTAGTAGTACAAGTAGTGGTAGTAGCAGTTGTAGTAGCAGTAATAGTAGTAGTTGCTGTAGTACACATCAATCTAACCAAAATAGTAGGAGTAGAAGTGGAAGTTGGTGAATTAGCAGAAGAAGAAGTTGTGGAATTCTAGAAAAAGTAGTATTATTACTAGAAATACTACTAGTAGTAGTAGTAGTAGAAAAAGTGGCAGTAGTAGTAGTTGTTGTGGTTGTTGTTGTTGTTGTAGAAATAGTAGCGATTCTGGTAGTAGTTGTAGCAGCAATTGTAGAAGTAGTAGTAGTAGCAATTCTGGCAGTAGAAGTAGTAGCAAAGTAGTAGTATTTCTAGAAGTAGTAGTAGTAGTAGTTGTTGTTGTTGTAGTAGAAACAGCAGCAGAAGCAGTAGCAGAAGTAGAAGCAGGGCACTTGCTCTATCAATAGCAGCAGCAGCAGCTTCAGTAGTAGTAGTAGTAGTAGTAGTAGTAGTAGTAGTGCTAGTAGTAGTAGAAGTAGCAGTTGTAGTAGAAGAACAAGCATTTGTAGCAATTCTTGTAGCAGCAATAGTATTACTAGTAGAAGTAGTAGTAGTAGTAGTAGAAGTAGAAGTAGTAGTAGAAGTAGAAATAGTAGTAGAAGTAGTAGTGGTAGTTGTAGAAGTACAAGAAAGAGTAGTAGTAGCAATTCTAGTGGTAGTAGTAGTATTACTATTAGTAGTAGTTGTTGTTGCATAAGAAGTAGTAGTAGTAGAAGTAGTAGTAGTAGTAGTCGTAGTTGTTGTAGTAGCAGTAATAGAAGTAGTTGCTTTGTTAGTTTACGTCAAACTGTCTCAAATAGTAGTAGTAGTACAAGTAGTAGTGGTAGTTGGAGAAGTAGCAGAAGAAGACGTTGTAGTGAAATGATAGTAATAGTAGTATTGTTACTAGAAATAGAAGTAGTGGTAGTTGTAGAAGTAGTAGTAATAGTAGTAGTAGTAGTAGTTTATTGTAGTAGTAGTAGTAGTAGAAGTAGTAGTTTTTGTTGTAGAAATTCTAGTACCAGTTGTAGTAGTAGTAGGATAGTAGTAGTAGCAGTAATAGTAGAAGCAGAATAAGAAGGAGGAGAAGTATTAGTAGCAATTCTCGTAATAGTAGTAATATTATTATTAGTATTAGTAGTAGTTTAAGAAGTAGTAGTAAAAGTAGTAGTAGTAGTAGTAGTTGTAGTAGCAGCAATAGTAGTAGTTGCTTCAGTAGCTTACATCACACTGACCAAAATAGTAGGAGTAGTGGAAGTAGTAACGGTATTTGGAGAGTTGCAGAAGTAGAAGTTGTAGTAGAATTCTAATAATAATTGTATTATTATTTTAATAGTCGTAGTAGTAGAAGTTGTTGTTGTTGTTGATATAGCGATTATAGTAGCAGTAGTAGTATTACTTCAAGTTGTAGCAGTAGTAGTATAGTAGTAGTAATAGTAGTAGTAGTAGTAGTAGTAGTAGCAGCAGTAGATATAGTTGTAGTTTTGGTAGTTGTAGAAAGTTAAAGAATATGTAGAAGTAGCAATTCTAGTAGTAGTAGTAGTACAAGTAATAGCAGTAGTAGTAGTAGTAGTAGAACTAAACGTAGTAGTAACAGTTGTAGAATTAGATAAATAAGATTTAGTAGTAGCAATTCTAGTAGTAGTAGTAGTAGCATTACTACTACTACTAGTAGTAGTAGTAGTAGTAGTAGTAGTAGTAGTAGTAGTAGTAGAAGTAGAATTAAAAGTAGTAGAAGTAATAGCAGAAGTATTGGTAGTAGTAGTAGTAGTACTAGTAGAAGTAGTAGAAGTAGTAGTAGTTGCAGTAGCAGTAGTAATAGTAGTAGTAGTAATAGAAGTAGTAGTAACAGTAGCAGTAGCATTAGCAGTAGCACTAGCATTAGCATTAGCAGTATTAGTAGTAGTAGTAGAAGAAGACGTAGCAGTAGTAGTGGCAATTGTAGGGGCATTATTAGTTTCAGTAGCAGTGGCAATAGTGGTAGCAGTAGTAGTAGTAGCATCATCAGTAGCAGTAGCAGCAGTAATAGGATTAGCTTTAGCAGTAGTAGTAGAAACAGTAGCAGTAGTAACAGTACAGTAGAAGTAGTAGTAGTAGTAGAAGTAGTATTAGTAGCAGCAGAAGAAGTGTTAGTAGTAGAAGTAGTAGTAGTCGTTGCAGAAGAAGCAGAAGAAGTAGTAGTAGTAATAGTAGTAGTACTAGTAGTAGTAGTAGTTGTAGTAGTAGTAATAGTAGTAGTAGTAGTAGTAGTAGTAGTAGTAGTAGTAGTAGTAGTAGTAGTAGTAGTAGTAGTAGTAGTAGTAGTAGTAGTAGTAGTAGTAGTAGCAGCAGCAGCAGTAGTAGTAGTAATAATAATAATTGAAGTAGTAGCAGCAGCAACAGTAGTAGTAGCAGTAGCAGTAGTAGTAGTAGTACTAGTAGAAGCAGTAGTAGTAGTAATAGTGGTAGTAATAGTACGGGAGCCAGACCTTGATTCTATACCCAGATTCAGACCAAAATCTTATTTTTTGTTCAATGTCCCATTATCCATATTGAGGCTTTTTCAGTTAGCAATTGTTTTAAATTAATAAAAAACGTGTTACTTTATTCAAACGAATCAGGAGAAAATAATTTGTACTGCGGGACCTTATATCAGGACAAAGGGTCGATGAGGTCAACCAAACATATATACGTATACTGGTTAGAAATTTATTTTGCGCCTGTACAAATTATTAGCCCACTAATGTAAACAAGTCAAAAGGTCAAGGAATAAACTGACGATTATGTTAAACATATATTGACAAGATGTATAATTTTGATCGATTTCTGTTCAAGGTAGTCGAAGTAAATTGCGTTACAATTACCGCCATTTTGCAATCATATTTCAGTGAGCGATGCATGCATCCGTATTGGCGTTATGCATATATAGTACGTACATTCACCATTACACAGTTGGAGTAGGTTGTATCCAGTTTAAGAACTAGTTCACGTTGTCCGCTTTAGTCAATTAAACATTAAGTCTTAAGTTCATTGACACTATAAACTCTCCATTTGCAGTCAAGCGACGTATATACCAAATGCAGTGCAGTTAATGGTCTGTATTGTATTTAACAGCGAAAGTTTATGTGTTCATGCTATTCTTTGAAGGTTTACTACACAGTCTACGTTGTCATATTGATACAATACGAAAGGTATGGAGTTAGTAATGACAGTTGCAAATTATTTAGCTGTAAATTAGAACTGAAAACATTGTTTTCAGTTTGAAATAAAGCAAGTAAAAAACATACATGTAATATTTTTAAATATGTACACACTGGCTGATGTGATTTGGTATTTTACAGTAATAAAAACTCTGACAGTCGGAGGATACATATAACTGAATACCATTACGGTTAAGCATGACTTTATCACGAATTGTCCGAAATATACACATCATAGCTAGGAATTGCACTGTGGTGTGAGCCAAATTCAAGCACGGAGTAAACTTTTATTTAAAGTACGAATGAGCATGTGTGGTCCATGGGAATACCTAACTGACATGTCAAATTAGACAACGCAACGCTTAAGTATAATAAATTAATCCTCATATCGACGCTACCATACCACTTGATATATGTTTGGTTTGAGTTATTAACGATTGTTTTGCTCTCGAATTACGATTTGTATTCACAGTAGTATATACCAAACAAATATGAATATCGTTTTGCTATGGTGCTCACGTCTCCAATACATCTATTTCTCAGATTAATAGATATATGGTGGTTGGGAATCGTATATATTTATTTCATTATTGTAGCAAGAGGAACCTCACCCATTTTTTTCAGTTTACATTTATAATTTTACATTTACATTTTACGGTAATAATTATACGGATCCAAGAACACTAAAGAAATAATGAATGAAAAAAGGTTGACCATTGTTAAACCTCCTTCAGCATATTCTTTTGTAAGCACATTTTTGTTAACTTTTGAACTCCCATTCCACACAAAATTAAAAAATAGATCATTTAACTTATTAGGTAGTGCAACAAAAAGATTATTTAGCACAGGTAAAGCAATCGTTTGTATTACTTGTATTCGTCCAATAGGCGTTAATATCCTTCTTGACCAATGTTTAAGTAATGTTTTTACTTTGGACAATTTGTCCATATAATTGCGATCTAACATTTTGTCAAGGTCAATGTGTCAAACCAAGCATATCAAAAGTATGCTGGTTCCATTTTAATTTCCATCGAGTTTTTATACTTTCGGAACTGAATGTATGCCTTCCTATCCAAAATACTTTGGTTTTGTCAATATAAACTTTCAAACCTGAGCACAATGAGAAATGCGACAATGCATCTAATGTTTTATTAAGATTCTGCAGAGCAATCCAGGAGTATAGATGTGTCATCAGCAAATTTGGACAACTTATATTCAATATCGTTTATTTTGATTCCTTTAATTGTTGGGTTTGAAAGTTGTATTTGAAAACAATCAGATAATACCCCACACTGCGTTACCGCTGAAATGCCGTCTTTATACAAAACATCAAACCATTTCTTAATGTCATGACCGAAATTAAACCATGAAAGGGTTTCCTTAACATATGGCCACGACAAGGAATCGAATGCCTTTTCAAAATCTATACGTAGGAGAAGACCGGGATATCATTTTACTCGGTGTATTTTAGTATGTCGTAAATTAGTATAGTATTTTCTGCTATGAACCGACCCTTGATAAAACCAGTTTGGTTGTTATTTATTAATTTATGAATATACATGTTTAATCTAGTCGCAATACAACCAGAGCCAATTTTCTATACAGTGTTTAACAGAGTTAATGGGAGCCATTTTTTTTTTTAATTTCCTGGTTTTATCACCCTAAGGTATGCAAGTAATTATCCCCTGTCTTTGGGTTATAGACAATTCACCGCTTGTAAATGCGTGATTAAGTGCTCTACATACAAATATGCCCAATTTCGGCCAAAAAGCTTTTAAAAAGTCAATAGTAAAACCGGGTGAGCCGGGGCTTTTAGTATTTGCCATATTTTTTAAAACAATCGAAGCTTCGTTGAAAGTTATTGGCCCTTCTAACTGTTTGGATTCTTCATGTGAAAATTTCGGTATGTCTATATCCGCGATAAAAAGATTAGGATCATCATCAATGTCGGTATTATAATTGTTTTGATACAGGGTTTTATAGAACAAGGCTGTTTCTTTTAAATGTCAGCCTGATTATCCCAAACAATTCCATTATCATTTGTTAAGCTACTAATAGTTTTTGTTGTATAGTTATATTTTTCAAGATTACAAAAAGTTTCGATGGGTTTTCTCCATATTGTATCCATGCGGCTCGCGATCTTATAATAGCTTCCTTTACTTTTTCATCCTAAATTCTTCTAAGCTCGTCTTTAAATTCAAGCATATTTTGCAAGTTACTCTCGGACATGGATTCTTCATGTTTTTCATTTTCAAGTTTTAATATATTTTCGCGATTGAAACGCGATTTCGTTTTATACGAACCATATGAAATTGCTTAACCTCTAATTTCCATCAACACAGTATCAAGAAAAAGTTGATCGTTTATTTTTATTTTTTTAAAGTACGTGAATACCCTAATAGTCAATGTAAACTTTGGCCTTTTTTAAACAACAGAAAACACATAATACAATTAAATACAAATATAATTAAGCGACAACGAATCAGTAAGAGTGGCGCTATTTTCCCACCGCAACAGTGATTGACAATTATGGAATCATATGACGTTATAATGCACAAAAATTGTGACGCTTTAGCATATCTTGCGCATTTGTTTTATTTATCGTTCAAAAGCTTGAAATAAAAAGAAAATTTGTTTAATACAGTTTAAGATGTTGTTTGTTTTTTTCATTCGAGGTCATAGACTAGATATTTTCACTCGTGGCTGCGCCACTCGTGACAGTATTGTTTCGATGACTACTCATGAAATAAAAAAAACCATCTTATACTGCATTAAACAAATATCCTCCATATCATTATGTTACCGGTTACTTCTTTATTGTGATAAAGGTTGTTATTTGGGCACTTTATGTACAATGTACAAAGCGTGGTTGAACACCAATGTACATAATGGAACTGCCAAGAACACCACAAAGAATCTCTTGGGAAGTGAAACGTTATCGATAAAAACCATGTACTACTGCTGAACGTGACAAGACAAAGGCCGAACGATGACAAGTTCTGTCGCTTTACTTAATAATCTAATGAGACCTTTATCGGAATCGCTTGACATTATTCTAGAATTAAAACAACTCTAACCCTTTTGTACTTGGTGTCATATTTTTCTAAAATCGTATAATTATGTTACTTACATAAAAGGCTGTCACGCATACGCGCATGGTTTGTCCTGAAAAGAGGATATATATGATATGTTTTTGTTACAACATGTTAGTCGTAAACTAGATTTTCGCTTTCTCGTAAAAATATGTTGACACGTTACCTTCTATAAACATCTTATTGTATGATTGGAAAACAATCCATTTCAAGTTTAATCTACTTGGTTGCATGTATTTGTTCCAATGAAGGTATTTTCTAACACTGACGTTTGGTCAACGTGTATCTGTGGCCACATATTGATAATATTTAACGCAATTTCGATTCTATTAATTCTTGTTATACATGTATATTTTCCGGATTTGTGCAGAGCTAAATATAAGTAAACGCCTTATATTGATTCATGCGTCCATGAAAATTAAATTAGCACAATTATTACTGTGTACTGCAAGTTCATTCCATTGAACAAATACAATCCTGTAGCACTATTCTACACAAGTGAATAATAACTTCATCTTATTAAGAAATAATTGATGGGTAAACGTTGGTTATTGCGGTATTTATTGGAGCTCCGATGCCTAGGAAATAAACCACGAGGGCGGAAGCCCGAGTGGTTTGATAACAAGCATCAGGACGACAAACCGGTGGTTATTACCGCAATAACCACCGCTAATCCGTTAATTCTTTCGATTCTAAAAGGTCTTTTATATAATTCGTCTGTATTTTTAAAGGTAAGGAATTAGAACTATGTTTATCTATACTCCGCCCATTGTCCGCATAGTTCATGCACACGTACGTTTCAGGGACGTCAATAAATCATAACAGTTCAAAATGACGTCAGCTTCATTGGTAAACAGTGAGCGAATTACATCAGCTTCATAGATCAAATTAAAAGATTCCATGTTACGTCATACTTATTGATAAATACAGTGAAATTATGATGAAAAGCGCACACTACGCATACATAAAAGCATATTGACAAAACGTAACCGTTTTTTGTGAACATAAATATATAATATGTAGTACAAATGTGGTTTTATTGCGCTACATAATGCAGAAATGATTTGTTGTTCACAATTTTCATATCGCGCGTTTAAGCACGTGCATTTTATGAACAATTTCTTCGAATTTCCGGAATTATTTTTTGAAACATTAGGTTCCACCCATAATTTATTACATAATAACCCATGGTTGATTTTCTTCTTTATCTATGGAAACCTAGCCGCGTGCCGTCTTAGAATAAGGGTTTAACTTCAGGTGGCTTCACGTCTTTGTTGGTGTCACTAGAGAGTGTAATCAATGAGTTATTGAGAGAAAATGTTCTAGCCGCTTGAATCTCTTGGTCTAGTACAATAAGCTATATGAGTGCTAATACCGTACAGAAATAAATCCACTTGAACTAGATTTCTTGCTATAATTATGCAGCGGGAAAATTGAATGCCAATAGAATTGGGCAAATTTTCTAATTGTAGGGAATGCAAGCTTCAAATAATGGTTAACGTATACCAATAACTGTTGCATACTTTTGGGGATTAAAAATTTACATAATTGTTTACATAAGCGGTTTAATAAACATATCTTCGACAAACACTCTAGAAATGAATATACTTATGAACAATTTTACTCATTGTATCTCATGATCAGAATGTTATACTGATTCACATACTGAAATAACTATATTGTTTAGCCTACATAATCGGCGCGCTCTATAGATAGCAATAAATAGCAATAACAATGCTACAATTCACGGGGACGACAGTCGGTCACAACGTACAATGTTGCCTGTTGAGCTCGCAGGCACAAAATATAAAGCGGTAAATTTCTGGAATTTTTCTGATAAGTAAGCAAAACAAATATTATCAAATTTGATTGAGCTTATATTTTTTCCGATTATTTTATCATTGTGTAAAAATATTATTGTACGCTGTAACCGACTGTCGTCCCAATGAATTAATTCTAGCGAGTACAACTCCAGCAGGAGAATCATTCTAAAAATAGCGCGCGGTAAAGCTGTGTTAATACACACGCATCAATTAGCGTCTGAAGAATCCTAAACCCGAGAACTGCAATAAATGGGAAATTCATAAACTTACTGCTCATTCATTCCCGCTATTATTTTCTGACAATGTTAATGTGTTAAATTTGCCTGACAAATTCATGTATAAATTATGTTTACGTAAATTACTAGTATTTCGCTTATTCGTGTATCACTGGTGAAAACATGGGGCGGTATATGATCGGTTTATTCACGGTACAGATATTAATGATTATTGATTATATCTCAAATTATTTTGGGGGGCCGAGACGTTTTCTTATAGTGTCCGAAAAATATAGTGTCCGAGAAGTCTCCTTATTAGGGACCGAACAATCTGGGGTCCGAGAAGTCTCATTAGTAGGGAACGAAAATATGGGGTCCGTGAAGTCACAGCTTGGTCCTCTTGTATTATATCTAGGGCAAACAAATGATATCTCAATATTAATTTCTACGCCGATTGTCTTTTTTAAGACATTTTTTGTTTACAATAATATGACATTTCATTCAGATGAAGTGTCTGAAACGCTTCAAGAATGAAACAATATCAAATAAGCTCTGCACATTTTAAGCCTGACATTAATAAAACCAGCATTACATTTATACAACATATTATTACACTGAATTGTAGTGATTCTCTGGATTGTCTTTGACAATCATCTGTACGACTTTAAATGCTGCGGAGCTAATCTTCTTGGTCTTTTATTGCATTTAGGAAAGTATGACCTTGCATTCTTCGTATCATTTGAAAATACCAGATGCGCACATGCAGTTTGTCACGTAAAATAATTATTTTAGCACAAGCTGTATTAATCCATTTTACATTATTATAAGTCTTATCTTGCCAACACCTACACGATTATTTTGTTTTCACTTGCAAACACAAATAAATTACTTTATACATATACATCCAGAAAACTAACATAAAACTTTATGTGGAAGATTGGTGCAAAATGCAAAAATGGTTTATTTTGTATCGTAATGCGCCGTTTGATACGACTAACAAAAATTACGTCCACTCAAAATATATAGATGTTATACTTTTTGTAGTGCATTCTAAACAGCATAATTGCAATTTTGTTGTAACGTTATAAGTAAAACACTGTCTTTAGTAAAGAAATATGTATTTTTTCAGGACGTTATATGTCTTATTACAATAGATGATTATAATAAAATGTATGTTTTATATTTATGGAGACATAACTGCACTTTATTAAACTGAGAGTGATTTATATATTATAATTCACAATTTACTACTCTTTCTCCGAATGTGCTGTAAGCTTACGAATATCCATATTTGATCAAAAATAATGCAATCTCGATCACACCTTTAAGCCTTACGCTGTGTCCCAATTTCAACTGTGAATCGATGCTGTGACTGAAAGAAAGAAAATGTCAATCCTAATTCTCAAGTCAAACTATTTCACAAAGACTATATGACTTTCAAACTATTTCACAAAGACTATATGACTTTCAAACTATTTCACAAATACTTTATGACTTTCAAACTATTTCACAAAGACTAGATGACTTTTTCTTTACGCGTATTTGAAATTGTCTCAACAGTCGTAAAAAGAAGTTTCATATTCGTTTTATGTATAATGCATATTTAACCATAACCATTTACACTGTTACCGCCCTATTACTTGTATATACATGCACTCTATGATATTGTCATAATTGATACACATGTATGATTGAAGAGCACTTTTGTTGTAGTGTCTTTAATCTTACTCTTTTGTTCAAGGTTTGAATATGCCGAATAAAAATACAATACAATAATGTGACATGTCAATTACAAAGTAGATATAATGCATATATGCCTTACATCGCAATATTCAGTTCGAGTTTGACATACTTTAATACACAAGAACACTCATAGCGCTTCGACTCGTTACACATGCCTTTAAGCATTTGACTCGAAAAGACAAAACTGTAAAATATTTCATTTCTGTCAACTGCACTTAGACGTCAGTGCATTGAATGCTATGTTCAGCATTCTTATCAGAACAGACAAAGCTAATTAGTAATAATAATAATGCTCTCAGACATCGAACTAGTGAATTATAACAATTTGGAATCTAATAAGGTCTATACACGAGGTGAACACTTTTCTGAAGCAAGCTGGCAGCATAAGTGTAAGTACTTAAAGGTTCAAGCCAAAATCCTGACTTAAGTGCACGATCTCCAATGCGTAGCGTATTTTAGGATTTGATTTTATCAGATTTTAATCAGATTGATGTTCAAGTAATACTCAGCCTGTTGAAGATGAACAATACTGCGCTGGATGTCTACTGGTTAAAAACACCAAGAGATAAATGGGTACCAGTTTTTTGTGTTTGTTGATACATTTTGATTTTTCGCCGTTTTTAACAGTATTTCAATCATATCACGAAGGTCAGTCAAACTACTCACACTTTCCTGGGAAAGCTGAGCCGATCTAAGCGGTTTACAAATGCTAAGTGCACATACTTATGCCAGTAACTGAAAACGGCCTGTATAAACAAAAAATGGCCAAACATAACCTAAAGTATATAAGTTTTTTTCTAAATGCTTAAGCCCTTCTCAAGTAATATAACTATAACTTGTTTGTATCTGCATTATATGCCGATGTTAATGGCGTTATTAGGAATTTATTATAGTGCCCTATTGAAAGCGCTGGCGTAGGCATAATTCATTTTATGCATTCATTTCTTTCTATGACATGCCATAGGTAAAACAGAAAAATATAAATCCTTCTTTGATCGATTTATTTGGTGATTTTAGCAATAATCGATCACGCTGGCTACGTATGTTTCGAACAAAGTAAATTGGACCATTCTAACCCAGTCCTCAGAAAGCAAAGCAAAACAATATAACCCACTCCTCAGAATGGGGGTTAAAGCTTAGAATGGCATTCGAAAACCATATAATTATGATCAAGAATAATGCATTCTCGTCGACAGCATTAAGCCTTATGGTGTGTCCCAGATTGCAATGAAAGCCCGTGGTGTCACAGTAAGAAATATTGGACGTACTCTAGATCAAATAATTTTTAAAAAAAGATCAATTAATATAGCTGCAATCCATCTATCTTGAATTAATCAACTACATGTGTATGTTTTTATGTGTTTATTTATTTCACACGGTGAGATTGTCTTTGTAGCCCCACTGGGAACAATGTGTTAACACAATGTTGACAGCGTGATCAGTTGTGATTATTTAATGTATTGTACAGTAGAGTTTACAACCAAAGTCGTTAAGACACAGAATGTGGGTTAAAGCTTAGAATGGCATTCGAAAACCATATATGATCAGGAATAATGCATTCTCGTCAACAGCCTTAAGCCTTATGGTGTGTCCCAGATAGTAATGAAAGCCCGTATTGTCACTGTAAGAAAGATTCCACGCACTCTATATCAAATAATAATAAAAAGTGATCAATTAAGATTGCTGCAATCCATCGATCTTGAATTAATCAACTACATGTTTTTTATAATCAAAATACACTTGTATATTGCCAAACAAAACATGTAAAAACGTATAAGTTGAAAGAATAATATCAACCTTGTTTGAAAAAATATCTCCTATATACTTAAAACATTTATAACAAGGCTTGTCACAGGATGTGACATATGCCCCCGGAGCATATGCTTGCCAAAGGAAGGCAACACAATGTCAGTTATATGTTGCCAAAAATGACGCTTCCTTCAAAAGAGTTATGGTCCTTGTGCTCTGCACTTCCACTCAATATCCTTTATCAATATATGTGGTTTTATTTTAATTCGATTCAATACTAATGGAGTTATGCACTGCACAAGAAAATTAACTGAAGGGCAGTAACTCCATAAATATTGAAGAAAGAGTATGGTCCTTGTACTCTGCAGTTCCTTTCAAGTTTATCAATCAATATATTTGGTTGTATTTAAAATCCCATCAATACTAATGGAGTAATGCTCTGCACACAAAAATAAACAAAGGGCAATTACTCCGTAAATATTAAAGACAGAGTTGTGGTCCTTGTGTTCTGCACTTACTCTTATTGTCTTCTTTCATTATATGAAGTTTATTTGAATCCCTTCAATACTAACGGGGCTCTGCTCCGCACAAAGAGCAATAACTCTGTGTAAATACTGAAGAAAGAGTTATGGTCCTTGTTCTCTGCATCTCCTCTCATTGTCCTCTAGCAGTAGATTAAGATTCATTTGAATCCCTTCAATACTAATGGCGTAACGCTCCGCACAAAAAATTAACGCTTGACATAAGGAAATAAAATGAAGGGCAATAACTCCGTAAATATTAGAGAATGAGTTCAAGTTCTTATGTTCTGCACTTTCACTCATTGTCCTCTATCATTATATGAAGTTTTATATGAATCCCTTCAATACTAATGGAGTTATGCTCCGCACAAGCAAATTAAACCAAGGGCAATAACTCTGTAAATATTGAAGAAATAGTTATGGTCCTTGTGCTCTGCACTTCCACTCATTGTCCTCTATCATAATAAGAAGTTTTATTTGCATCCATTCAATACTAACGGAGCCATGCTCCGCACAATAAAATTAATGCATCACATAAGGAAATAAAACAAACGGCACTACGTAAATATTGAAGAAAGAGTTGTTGTCCTTGTGCTCTGTACTTTCTCTCATTGTCCTCTATCATTATATTAAGCTTTTTTGAATCCCTTCAATACTAATGGAGCCATACTCCAAACAAGAACATTAAATAAAGAGCAATAACTTCGTAAATATGGAAGAAAGCGTTGCGGTTCTTCTACTCTGCACTTCCTCTCAGCGTCCACTATCATTATATGAAGTTTCATTGGAATCCCTTCAATACTAATGGCGTTATGCTCCGCACAAGAAGCGTGGCGGACGGCAGACGGACGGATGACGCGATTACTATATGCCCCCGAAGTTCCCGTAGGGGGCATACAAATCCAAACTGAAAAGTGGCTTTGACAGTAACCGTATTCAAAACCCAACAACGTCTGTGACTCCTACTTTTTAAGACTATTTTAGTTTCACTATACAATGACGCATGTATATGGGACATTTAAACGAAATCTGTCGTTTAGAACAAAAGATATTCGTATATTTGATTATGTAATGAAGTTTTCACAGTCATACTAAATTCATAATTAACCTCCTTAAGCGTCCAAAAAAAGTCATTTTTAAATGCTAACTGTAGACAAAGCGCGTTTTATCATTAAACTGCACTTGCATATTACCAAACGATACATTAAAAAAGCATTTAAAATTATCCATCCTTGTTTGAATATGAACACTATATATAATTCCACATTGCTAGTCACAAAAACTGAAAAAGTGCGGTATTCAAAATCCAATATTTCCGGAACAATGCCCGTGAACCCAATTTTTAAGACTGTTTTAGTTTAAATATAGATTGATGCATATTTATTCAAAATTTTAAGAAAACCTTTCGATGGAAGAAATTATTGTGAACGTCTTTCAGAAAACACCGGTAACATGTACGAATGTACGGTCATGGCCCTTTTTCCCCATTGACTTTTTTGAACGGAAAATTCGAAATTGTATTTCTAGCTCCCAACATAGTAACTTTGAAACTCATTGGTTTACGCTGAGAAAATGGATATGTTTTATAGACAATTTAATAAATTTAGAAATCATAAATCTGATGAAAACAGGAGACTACTTAGCACAATTATGTCCGAGTACAAGATTTGTAAACGAAAACATAGATTAGATTACGATAAGGCACACACACAAAAAAAACTTGAACAAGCTAAATACACAAATGCTAAAATGTATTGAAATATGCTTAAACAATTTGCAGGAATACAGAATGCAAATATACCTCTGAGCACTTTTGAATCTTATTTCAAAAGTGTCACTGATCCAAGTAGCTTGTTTTTTACACCAGATAAAGATGTTATTCATTTCTTGGAGCGGTATGAGAGAAAAAAATGTAGTGTAATGTTTGAGGAATTAAATCAGCCTTTTACCATACAATTATTTAATAAAGCTATAAATGATTTAAAAACTAACAAAAGTGGAGGCCATGATATGCATTCGAATGAGTTCTTTATTTATGGTTAAGACACACTCTTACCATTACCTTCATACACTGTTTATACAAAATATTTGATAATGGTTACTTTCCAACATCTTGGTCTGAGGGCTTTGTGGTGCCACTGCACAAGAAAGGTAATGATGAAAATAACTTCAGAGTTATAACAATTTTGAGTATATTAAGAAAACGTTTTACACGCAGTGTTAATATTCGACTTTCACAGTGGGCTGAACATTATTCCGTTTACATTGAAGCTCAGACGGATTTCAGACAAAATATGAGCACTATCCATAATATGTTTGTGCTTCATGGTCTTTTAACGCATGTTATCAACCAAGGAAGCAATTATATTGTGTATTTGATTATGTCGTAACAGAAAATCGTTGGTGTAAAATTATTACATTAGACTTACGAGGTAGAATATTCAATATCATTAAATCAATTCATGCAGCTGTCAAATCAAATCTAGAGTGAAATATTGTAATCAGTTTGGTGGAGATTTCGAATGTATATTAGGTGTGAGGCAAGGCGAGTGTTTATCTCCTTTCCTATTTTCAATGTTTTTAATGGCTTAGAATCTACTCATTGTGAAAACAGTACCAGTGGTATAGAGATAGAAGCGTTCAAATTGTTTCTATTACTGTATGCAGACGATTTTATAATATTTGCGAACCACGCGGAAGAATTACAGAATAGTTAAATGTTTTACACGAATGTTGTAATCGTTGGAAGTTAATGGTGAACACAAACAAGTTATTATATTTAGGAAATGGGGGCGATTACAAAATAGATTTTCGATATAATGATACAGAAATCGTGATTGTTAACAACTTCAATTATCTTGGTGTTGTATTTTTACCCAGGTGGATCTTTTTCCGACGCTCAGAACACATTAGCCGGACAAGCATTGAAAGCTATTTTAAGATGAATAGGTATCTTTACAAATTTACAGATAACACAATTAAACATAGATTAGATTTATTTGACAAGCTAATTCACCTGTTCTCAATTATTGCAGTGAGTTTTGGGGTTTTGATAAAGGCAATGCTATAGAGCGCGTACACATGCAATTTTGTAAAAGTTTACTAAGTGTTAAAAGAAGCACTCAAAACGATTTTATATACGGCGAGCTTGGGTGCGAACATTATCAAACTACAAGATATTATTACATTATTAAATATGTGGTTAAGATGTTAAGTACTGAGCGTAAAATATTCACTAAGAAAAGTCATCTTACATTACTTATTGATTGCGAAAGGTATCCTTTTACAAAAGTTGATGCTCTTTATTACGTGATCTGCGAAGCACTATCGGCTTCTATCATGCTTGATTGTTTCAAGATGTTGGGCACGATAAAGTATTCCTTTCGAGCGCTTAGCAAAGACTTACATATATTTTTATTCAAAACTGGAATGATCGATTAATAGACTCCAGTAGAGCCTTATTATATAGAAATATTGCAAATTTTAAACTTCAACCCTATTTTATGCTGTGTAATATAAAAAAGTTCAGATTCAGTTTATCAAGATTACTCCTATAAGTACATATATTGAAAACAGAAAGTGGACGATGAGCAAAGCCCTATCCTGTGCCTGTTGAACTTAGGAAATGTGATGTTTGTAATCTTTTGGAAGACGAGTACCAAAATTATCGAATGCATTTTATATACTGATTTTAGATTTAAATACATACCATCGTTTTAAAGAAACCGGCCAAATATGCAAAAGTTTATAGAACTCAAGTCATCTGATAGTGATCATCTCTTTATAAAGCTAAGTGCTTTTGTTTATAATGCATTCTTAGTCTGATCAGCAAATACGTACATGCACATATAATACACGTTACATGTTAAGGATTTATTGTTGCCTACGTCAATTCAATATTTGTAAATTCAAATAATAATATGTGCAAATATGTACAGAAAACTATTTCATTTAAATAGTGTTCACGGGTATTATGTTCCCTCTTTATACATTAAATTAGTTAGTATAATTTTATAAATTTGTTAATTCGAAATTGGTGTATTGTTTCTGACAGTCTTATACGTGTTAAAAAGTATTGTCTTCGTTTTTCCGTGTAACACCTTCCGTTACGTTTCGTATGGGTGCTAGTTTAAAGGAATGAACACATGTATTTTGTTTTATAATTTCTATGTGGAAACTTTTGATAATAGTACTTAAATACCATCTATTTTCCGTATATATATGTATATATACATTTTACTTTGTTAAACTCATTATCCTTATTTGTGTTTAGTCGTGCAATTGTGAATTGTAGATATTACAATTAGAATTACACCCTTATTTACTAAAAGCAAAGTTCATATATATAGACTTAAGTTTGTCCCAATATGTAGGTAGTTATAAAACTATATATATATATATATTTATATTTATTTATTTATGGGTAAACTATACATGTCATTTGTTCACATGGGCCTTGGCCAATCTCATCTAAACCATCTCCAGTCTGACGCTACTATGTTATCTGCTGACTGGATCTAATAACTTCGCATTGAGGGTCAAGTTTAGATGACCTATTCAGGAGCCAGTCAAACTGTTGCTTTCAAAATGTTGAAGTATAACTTCATGTATAAACCACAAATACTATGCACGAAATTAAAGTGAATTTTGGATGTTTAGTCGCCTAAGGTACCACTATATCATTGTCATCCACCTGAAAATTAACTGTAAGCTAGAAATGCGTCACTTTCCAAAAACCGTGGCCAACCATTGCTGTGCAAAAGGCAATTTGATTGGGCGCAGCAGGGCCGTTATTTTATTGTTCGGAAGGTCATATGAAAGTGACCTGTTATACGATGTCTTCAGATCCTAACAATAATAGGATTTTATTTTAATGAGATTGGGCCTTGGCCTTCTGGATTTGTTGTAAATAAAATATTAAATATCTTTAATCTTTATCGACATAAGTTCAATAACAAACTTAACGCTAACGAGGCTTATGTAAAGGCAAATTGAGTTGTTTTATATACTAAAGAAATAATTGACGGGTAACTGTTGGTTATTGCGGTAATAACCAACGGGTCGGAGTTCCGATGCGTAGGAATTAAACCACGAGGGCGGTAGCCCGAGTGGTTTGATAACAAGCATCCGAACGACAAACCGTTGGTTATTAACGCAATAACAAACTGTTACCCGTCAATTATTTCGATTCTAAAACGATCTTATATAAAATTCATATTTTTAAAGGTTATGAATGAGAACTATATTTATATATACTAAGCCCGTTTTCCGAGAAGTTCATTCACACGTGCGTTTCTGTGACGTCAATAAGTCATAACAATTCAAAATGACGTCAGCTTTATTGATAAACATTGAGCGAATGACGTCATACTTATTGATATAATACAGTGAAAATATCATGCCAAAAAGCGCAAATTAAAAACATATTAACAAAACGTAAACGTTTTTGTGAACTTAAGTATAAAATATGTAGTACAAATATGGTTTAATTGCGCTACATAATGCAAAAATGATTTGTTTGTCACAATTTGCTATCGCGCGTTTAAGCACGTGCATTTTACGGAACAATTTCTTCGAATTTCCGGAACTATTTTCAAAACATTAAGCTCCGCCCATAATTTGTTGCAGAATAATCCACAGTTACTTTCCTTCTTTATCTATGGACCACCAGCCGCGTGCCGTGATAGAATGTGTAATAAATTGCCGGGATAACTTTAAGAAAGCGATATTTATTTATTAAGAAATACAGAGGCATGACATACGGGGTTATATACTAGTAGCAGTTGTCCCAAGTTGAGCTAAGTAGAGTTGTCCGTAAACGTAATGTAGATAGTGAGTTGGCATCAGCTATGAATATTAGGGTAACAATTAGTTGTAGAGAAGAGTTTTATTACAGACAGGTATATACTGTATTGTACATAGCATAGTGTGTCAAGACTTCTATTCAACTGAAAATTGCCTTGACATCAGAAATCTTAACAACAGTATACAAGTGTGTGTTTCATCGTTAGTTCATATACCTATAAACCATATAAAACACAAATTGAGCAAACGAGCAAGTTAATAATGGCTTAACAAAGTGTATTATGATAAACAACATATGATCAAACACAAAACAAACCCTCGGCCAATGAATATAATGTAGTATATATTCTTCACTTAGAAATGCTCATATACAATAAAAAATAAGAATACAATGCCTTGTATTTAAAAACCATTTCAATTGTACATGTATATAAACAGAAAAGCAGGCGGATTAATAATTTCATTGGTTATTTTTATTAAAATCAAACCCCAATCTATAATCTTACTCGTACATTTATGCGTTGTGCTCACTGTTAGGTAAAAGAGATTATGATTATGATAGTTACACGAGGAAAACATCCCAAAACAAACATGTAATACCCTAAACATTTGGTACAAGTTATTAAATATATATATAAGTAAACGATCGAAATACACAATTACTGTAGATTATACCAAGTGAAGTCAAGTCAAGTTTATTCGACAAATACAATTGTACATATCCAATAACAATACAATTTGTAGTTCTTAGCTTATTTAACCCCAATTATATAATGACCAAGTCCTTTTGTAATCGTTGGTCGAATAAATACTCTTTACTCGTTGCAATATGAAAACTTTTGAGCATATTATATTTTTTTCTACACCATATACTTATATTATCCCTGAGTCGTTGTCAAACATTCACAACAATTAAATTATTAAATTACAAGTCAAAGTCTTTTTGCATAAATATTGATCGAAAATAAAAACAATTCTAACAATGACACATTTAAAAACACATTAAATGCATGCGTCAATCCAGCTATCCCCACGGCGCAAAATCAGTTTTAGTTATATTCAAACGGATATTAAATAGTTATGCCAAAACATACTGCTTAAGGAACAACACGCACACTATTTCCGCAGAAAGCACTATCGTATAAATGCTTCACATTTCTAAAGTGTAATGCCAACAATTTAACTGTGCATACATTAAACTTCTGTTTACACTGTATCGCCCTGTTGTCAACATGCGTTGTAAGGACATTGAATAACTATATTATGCATAGGTTATAACACACATACAAAGCATACAGAGTCCTTTGTCTTCACAATTGCTATATTATGTAGATCTATACAATTATACGGAATTTATACCACACTTTTTTAGCATTGAAAATCCTTTGTCTTATAAACACCTGTCATTAACAAATTGCTATATTATGTTTACAATTATTCGGAATTTATACCATACTCCTTTAGCATACAAAGTCTTTTTCTTCCAAACACCTGTCATAATAAATTGCTATATTATGTTTACAATTATAACACACTCTTTTAGCATACAAAGTCCTTTTCTCCCAAACATCTGTCATAAACAAATTAATAAGGATATAATTAACAAATTATTTCATTTTGCACGTACACTTACGACTGAGATCACGCAACAATACAATCACATATACTAGGTTAATTGATAAGTCATTTCCAGGTTAATAGTAATTACAAACGCAATAGCATGCAATGTCATACGTGAAACTGTCAGTTACGCATATTTTTTTATACGTTCATACAAATTGAACGTATGTTTCTCGTTATTTTATAATCTCAATTGTAGTTACTGTCAAAGTTTGGTCATACATTGTTGTACCAAATTTGTATCTGCAAGAATAAGCCAATCATCATATTGAAATAACTGATGCGATACAATTGAGCTTACGACGAGACTTGAATGACCTTGTGTTTAGCCATTCAGAAAGCTAGGACTTAATTGTTTGACTATATAACCAACATTTAATAGCTAAACGATTCGTATACCGTAAACGGTGTTTGTCGGAGTTCGACGTAAGTAGGCGTGGTTATAAAATACGCATACGTAAGATCAATTGTTTTTTAAATAATTATCAAAGATTAAACAGAAAAAAAAAATCAATGTTAAATTGTGCATGATATGTAAGTCGTGTGTACCACCTATTCGGAAAGCTTACTACATTTTGCTCCCTTTTCTCTGGAGAAATGATACATCCCATCATCCAGTGATATATATTTGGCATTATATCGTAAGGTGCAGGCAAACGATACAGTGTATGTAACTTCGTACATCGCACACAATGATAATGCATCCGAATACATTCGCCAGATTAATAACAAATACAATACAAACTACCAAGGTCAACGTAACACCACGGTATGGTGCAATTTCAAATGCACCGTTTTAGTACGGCTAAGACCATATTCCAATTAGTCATGCATAACTGAAATGTTCCAGGTCGCGATGTTCCATATTTAACGATATCATATTTGTGTTTCTTCTGATCAAACAAATCCTTATTAACATCCGCTGGTCCTTTATTTATGGCAATTGCCTTTACAGTACAGAACAATACGCACAACACAACACAAAACATAACACAAATGATTAAACTGGGGTCACCGCCTTGGAAGGGTAAAAGCAAAACATTTGCTGTTTAAACCGGTTTGACGGCATGCCGAACCTCACACTTAGCCAAGAATTAGTCACAACACACACGCTTGTTAATAAAATGTAACCTCATGGCCATATATGCTAGTGTTCTTAGATAAAACCCTATAGTAATGAAACCATTTCAACAGTGAAATAGTCATGTAAATTAAATATTTCATTGCCCATTCATATACATACCCGTATGGGCCAAAGCAATGTTATCACTTAGCATTCATAACAACCCTCAATAAAATGTACCTAATAAAGAACATTTCTAATGCAAATCACGTAACAACTACGATGAAGGTAAACTGAACTACACATACCATATCAATGATCTTGAGGTACCCAGTTGAGAATACAATGGCATTGGGAGGAGTGCCGACTGGAAGCATGTATGCAAACGAGGCCGCAATAGCGCATGGAATCATAAAATACAGCGGATGTACCGACAGCTTTAGAGCCTGAAAAAGTGAACAATCACATGTTTTTGTTGTTGTAAATACAATCGTATTTGTGCGGATGTTGTTCTTGTTTTGTTATCAGCCTGTGTAATCACGACGGCAACGGTGACCACTTCAGAGCGAAGTGTAATAATAAACGTGTTAACTATGCTTGCAATTTCAACTTGGGAGGGGTATTGCTATGCTTAAATTAAAGGAAAACAATGTGTAACAGTGTCAATAACATAGATATGTGGTTTGCTAAACGTTTGATTTAAGAATCATTGTTATCTGCATATATTGTATCTAATACACAAACAGAAGTGTCTTTTTCGTGTCTCTTACCGAGTACATGCAAGACATATTGAAAATATTGAAATATCTCGCAGACTTTTTTAAAACGGTCGATGTTTTCTAAATTTTCTAAATTATTATACATACCAATCCTCCGACTATTGGAAGGAAGAGCGTCGCTGTAGCAGCATTGCTTGTGACGTTAGTAATTGCCGCTGTTATAAAAGCCAGCAGTGCGGACGTTATCCATGGCGGTAGACTCTCAAACACTGTCAGCTTCTCGCTGATCCATTCTGACAACCCTGACGTCTATAACAGAGACAGATGCCATCACTATTGGTAAGTAACGGTGGGGTTATATGTATTGACGACACACAGACAGTGTGTGGTGTTGGAAAACGCCGCATTGAACATAGAAAATATTTCATTGAAACATTAAGTGATTAAGTGATTATATGAGAACCTCACTTTTTGACGCCATACTTCTGCTAAAACGAGACCAGGAAAAAACTTAAATGTATATACTGTATAAATTACTTTGTTGATTTAATTTATGAATAGTTGTTATACAAATATAAGTGATATCAAAGTGCTGTAGATAAACCCATTATTAACATGCCAAGGAACTTTATTAATGGCAAGTGCCCAATGGCCCGTACGACACCGTACACAAACACCGTATGTAAAATACACGCAACAAACATTAAACACAAACATTATTAATTCTGGAGTTACCGCCTTAGAACGTTTATATCCATAATGATTTATTAATGACGTAAGCAACATTGGTACCCGCAAATGCACAAGTATTTTTTATTGAGTCTTAGCCTATTCTTTATTATTAAGACTAAGAATTGGTTGGTGAATACGGGCCAAGTGCAAATCGTTTGGAATTCAAAGCGGTTTGAAAACGCAACGGACCTCACACTTGGTTCTTATTGATCACCATACAGGTAAATAGTACAAATTAACCTAGTAGCATTCCAATTCATACATACAGCACAACCATCTGCCAATGCAAAGCCCCCTCCCATGAGTAGTAGGACGCCCCAGGCCATCTTGTCGTTGACGTACTTCCAGGTCAACAGTGGGATGTACTCCGAGGTAGCCGTTAATTCGTCCTTCTTTTGCTCTGAAAACCACGCGAAAACTACTCTTCTAAGATTTTATTATTCAACATATTCAAATATATTCATATTATATAATACAAAAGAAAAGAGGTACTTATTACTAGCCATATTTTACAAAACATCAAACGTATCATCGTTAGAGCAATTTATGATATATGTCGAAATGAAAACCTAATCAATGTCGCAAGTTCATTTTAAAACAAGAGATATTTTAACACGGACATATATATATATAATTGTATAAAACTTACCTAATTTCTGTTTGTTGTTGTATATGCGTAACTTAAATTAATATTAAATGTAGTATATGCATCAATAATTACCGTCGTCTTTTTTCCCGAATTTAGGCGGTTGACTCGGCAAGAAAAACAATATAACAGACATAAAAATAGCTGCCGTTGAGTCTTCTACATACCTGTAAGATAAAAAGCAGGTGCTTTAACATAGAAGCAACAAAATATCATTCAAACAGATATTAGTATCAGTACGCGTTTCAAAGAAATGATTATATTTACGGGAGGCAACTATGAAGCCATTGGTTGACAGTCGCATAGACTGAAATCACTTTTCCACTAAGATCATGTTGTTGTTGTAAACTTCACGGGTAATTTGACTACTGTGAGATCATTCGCTTGACTTATTCAAACTATCTGAGAGGTATAATATGGCGAACAAAAAATGTTACCGACACAGTTAATAATAACGTGACAACAAATTTTACCGACACAGTTAACTTGACAACGTTTAAAATACACAAGTATTTATCCAAAAAACAAACTAACGTGCGTGTAGATAATGTATCACTTGTGTGACAGTTGTTTAGTTACTAGTGTTGTTAAATGACTTTCAATTTATAGACAGTACATTTGTATAATGTGTATTTGTATGCATTGATTTATATCAAACAATCATAATACTAATTAAATCAAAATCTGCATATAATGTCCATCAACACACTGTTGGTAGCTTTTTACACCCATTCAAATGACAAATTTATATATAGAATGACATAATAATAATAATTATCGCACAAACACGTTTGTTTATTTAATTTTAATACACTAAACGTTTCGGCATGATGCCTTCATCAGTAGTAATACAAATAATAAACATAAATAAAGGAAGTGACGTCGACGTCATACAGTGACGTTACGTCGTTTGGCGGAAAATGATGACCTGTAAGAAATGTAAAATAGCATTATGCTGACATATATAGAACACATAATCATGATAGTATAAAATGATAGATCACGGTTGATTCATCAGCCTACTAATTATAATATAATAAAAAACATAGTAATAGGCAAACATCGAACATAGGTCAAGTATGTGAACGTATTATATATCGTACAGCACTTTGTTATTAAGATCGTTAGGAAGAATAGTCTTTAATTTATGTATTCAAAACGTTTCTTTACATAAACGGTCTAGATTTTTATGAACAACATCTATTGGAACAAAAGAGAAATCTGACAATGTACAATTATTGTCTAGAGACCCAAAATGGTTTGCAACATGTGATATAGGATTTATTAAACAGTTTCTTGTATCAAATCTATGGTTATTCATTCTGCGGGAAACATTTTGATTGGTTTGTCCGGCATATTGTTTAAGATATATAACATCACGTGAAATACAATCTACATCATTGTGCAAATCATATGTTAAACCAGTAACGCTACTATTGAATTGAGAACATATGTTAATATTATCACAATGAGTATATCTTCGTCGTTTACATTTACCCGATGAATGTAATTGGATACTGTTATATACACTGAACATCTAACAAGACTGTTTTGTATATTCTTAGGTCGTTTATAGGCCGAAATAGGCTTAAAAGAATGTAAAGACTTTACACTCTCTTTGTCAGATAACCGTAATATTCCCAGTGTTTGTGTAAAATATCAGCAATATTAGACATTGATGTATTGAAACATACAGTAAATGGTATCACTGAATTAGTACTTTTCTGCGTAACACGCAATGCGCTATCCTGCGACTAATTTTTCACTTATGCAAATCCATCTGCTACATTTTAAGGATAATTTCTATTTTCGAAATATTTTTGTAGACTAAAAGACTGATTAAATACACCATCATCGGAGATAATACGTCTGTAGCGTTTAGCCTTACTATATGGTATACCCCTTTTACAAGACATGGGGTGAGATGATGTAAAATCTAAGTATAAATGCATATTAGTAGGTTTACAAAATATAACTGTTATAACAGTTTCAGATTCACTTTTTTATATAGAATGACAATAATACAAAGCCTACTTGTTTATAATCCAAGTTTACAATCCAATTCACTAAATATAGAAAGTACAGTGAGTTAAGGTAATACAAGGTTGAACAGTCATTCAATTGTAAAATTGAATTGAAATTTGTAACTGTTATCAGATTACATTATGGCTTTCTTTAAATTGTTAAAACATACTTAACGCAAGAAGTATTGTACAAACCCCTTCTGCTTAAATGACGCCCCCTCTAAATTTGTCCAAGATTATAGTTTTTTAAACCTGACAATAACTTAGGCATGTGCATTTCGTTACAAATGACGTGATCTTCAATTATTTAGTGGAATTGACAAACCCGTTTTGTGGTATTTTCGTTAAATTGTTCCATTTTGACTATATTGCATTGGTTCAATATATGTAACCTAACATGTAAGTGACAACAGCAGTTTGTTGGCAGTTATTTAATATTGCCGCCCCCTCTAATTCAAAATCTCTCCCCTTCTAACCCAAAATCCTGTATTCGCGCCTGTTGAGAATAATTATGTTGTCATTGGGTACTGCTTACTTGGTTTTAAACAACAGAGTACCCCAGCCTGGTACAACGACTGGGTTTCTTGAAATCCAAAGGAATGCCAATATAACAAAGTCCGCCATGACTAGAACCTCTGCAAAACTGAAAATAAAGACAGTCGGTCAATTAATTGAAACATGAAAAATTATGTCTTTACGTTTAAAGACTTTTGAAACCCTGTATTTAAATATACAGCATAATTTCGGATCTATGACTACAAGTTTTATAACATATATTTCATCAAATACCCCTGATTTAAGAAACAGGTGTAGAGATCGAAACAAGGCATTGCAATTCACAGTAGCTAATTTTATATCTAGATTTTTAATAAAAATTATGACTTTCTCTGCGTCAATAGTATTATATCGTTAACAAAACGTTTCGAGACATCAGAAATACTAAAGTGGCAAGATGTTTGATAACAACAAAGAGTTCCAATACGTTTACTACTAAAAAAAACATGCTTATTAGTTTCCGATACTGAATTTCTTTCATCGTTACAAATTATGTCGTTTTATGGTGGATAAGTAGCTTTAAATTCTTTGCGTTTTAAAATTATGACGTCATCGTGTGCATTGCGGGTTTCTGGATTACGTCATCATTTAACTATTTTTACTGTCTCAGTGACGTAGCGTAAGATTATCTCTGATATATTGTACATACCCTTTTATTTAATATTTTACGGCATTTCCGATTTATGTATACACTGGTTTTAACACCCACGTTCATTCAGTTAAATTTTTTTTTTCAATTTGGGTTAGCAGGAAGATGTAGAATAATAGATAAAGTTTTATTCTGTTTAAAATAAACATATACAACAAAGTTATGTAATCTGGCTTTTTACACCCAACATTACGGCTTCTTCCTAAAATTGCATGACGATGATCTGAACATTGAACTTTATGATGCTATGTCTTTAAAGGTTTTTATTAAAAGACGAGATGTAGTTGATACTTGTTTTTTGTTTTATTTCATCGTGCCTCAGAAAGTTGCAATTCTGTTTCTCTGGTTTGCATCAAGCCACTGAGTACTTAAATGGTAATTAAATTGAATAATATTCTCTTTTATTGCTATTAAATTAGAATTGCGATGCTATGAGGTTAATTTTTATTTACACTTACATGTTTTGTGAATAATTCTGGGCCAAGTGTGAGGTTCGTGCGCACATAAACCAGTTTAAAACCCCAATGCTTTGCATTGACCGTTCCAAGGCGGTGACCCCAGTTTTATTCATGTGTGTTTTGTGTGTGTTATGTGTTTTTGTGATGTCCTGTGTATTGTTTTTGGCAATCGGGCACTTGCCATAAATAAAGGACCTCGGGCTGCTAATAAGAGTTCAATCCTGCTGTCGCAACTGGAGTTTCGCCGCTTTGTTGATGTTTATATTTACTACGGAACATACCAAAGTCAACCAACTTGTATACATTAACTATATGAACGAACCTCCATTTCCCCAGCTTTCTGTACTCATGCTGCAGATGCACTTTGAGGCGGTGACCCCAGTTTTATTCATGTGTGTTTTGTGTGTGTTATGTGTTTTTGTGATGTCCTGTGTATTGTTTTTGGCAATCGGTCACTTGCCATAAATAAAGGACCTCGGGCTGCTAATAAGAGTTCAATCCTGCTGTCGCAACTGGAGTTTCGTCGCTTTGTTTATGTTTATATTTACTACGGAACATACCAAAGTCAACCAACTTGTATACATTAACTATATGAACGAACCTCCATTTCCCCAGCTTTCCGTACTCATGCTGCAGATGCACTTTGACAGCACTGTAGTCTTCGTCTGTCTTTATACAGCACAGACATCTGCAGAAAAGCATCAATGCATCTAACCATTATTTATATTCAAATCCGAGAATGTGTTTTATTCCAACAGGTATATAAAAAGGTTTATAAAATATCACATAAACGTGATACCTTTTACTGCATTTCAAAAATACATAATGAAGTATTAAATATTTCTACAAAATGCATGCAGCGAAATTACACTTGTATGGCATCTTAATTATAACTAAGCGTAAAGTATTTTGTTTGCTGAATATGTACATTTTGTTTGGAGTTCATTGGTTACCTAATTGTTTGTCGTTTCCGTTTGAGTTATCTTCATACGTTTGGAATAGTCGCATATCAATAGTTGTTGGACTTTACTCACTATCTTAATTTTTTTTAACTGTTCGAATAAACAACCTTTTGGTAACAACATAGTTTCTAAATGGCCACAATATGGACGTTTACTTTGAAAAACTAAACAATATGTATAATATTTTTGTTACTTTTTCTATGTTTTCAGTAATTGTGTCCGATATACATACTTCTTCCCGAGAGCAAAGACCTGCAGCCAAATCCACGTTGCCAAAAATACCACCACGGATATCGGGATGCCGATAGCCATCCAGTTAGCGAAGGTGACAGCCGAGTCCAAACCATGTTGATGGTACAGTCTGTATAACAATAATAATAATGGTATATACAACATTGCAGCGAAGACGTAAAAACCTGCAGATGGTACTGTCAGTAGAATGAAAGCGTTACATACACGATTTAAGCGATGGTGAAAGATAAGTCTAAACCATGTTGATGGTACAGTCTGTCAAATCATAATGCTACATACAATAGTGTAGCGAAGGCGAACGCTGGTCTCAACCTTGCATATGATATAGTCTGTCAAATGAAAGGATTACATAAACATATTAAGAGTAGGTGAAAGCTAAGTGCAATAAAATCGCAATGGTGTAGTGGATAGTGTCCGCCTTGCGACCGGTAGGTCCCGGATTCAATCCCGACTCAGGGAGCGTTCTCAAGATCATTCCAAAGACACAAAGTACTGGTTCTTCCCAGGAAACTAACTCGAGAGTGTCTCTATAAGCGAAAGGCTTTCGACACAATCGAGCTAAAATAAATAGGTTTAAACTAAGTCCAAACCATTTTGATGGGACAGTATGTATAAGGTAGAGTTTCATACAATATATAAGGCATGTGGTAGCTTAGTTACAAACACGTCGCGTCACAAATTGTCGACGGTATAGTAGATCAAATGAAAATGTTACATAAAGGCAAATGCGGGTATACCGGTATATAAAGGTATGTATTCAATTTGCTGCTTAACGTCCCAACCACGCTCTTGATTCTTTACAAAACATCGAATGTCCAGTTTATACAGTCCTTAATCTCAGAACGTATATCAGCAGCCCGCCAACTCACATGTCAGCTTGTCCTTTCAGAATGATGTTGGGCGGTGTTCCCGTCAATGTGGCTATACCACCACAGTTCGCCGCAAACGCTACGCAAAGAGCAAATGTCTTGGCCATTTGTGCAAACTCCTTATCCTGGTCGTTCTTGTCGTTGTCCGCTCGATTCTCTCTCGCAATCGGTTTTCTGAAAACATTTTCCGCCCACATGTAACAGACATACTAGTACCATGACACGATTGGCATGTTAACAGCCCCTTGACTTCTGGAGGACAATGATTTTAAACTTTCGCCAGCATCTTTATGACATTTGATATGCAACAATCTTAAGAGCTGTGTTATCCATAACATGTAATACATGCTCAATATGTATACTATATCAAACATTAAAATAGTATGATAATTAATTACTTATCGATTTCAAATTCCTTGTCTAGATTTCCAACATTTCGATACTTCCTAACAATTACAAAACACACGGTGGCTTGATGACGAATACACGTGCATTTATAATCGATTCTCATAACAACTTGCGATCGGGGTAATTCGTTTAATGTCTTTAATTAGATGTGTTCCGCTGTATTCAACACTACTATATCTGCTGCCCTTATGTTCACAATATCCTTCATATGAGACTCAGCATCTATGAACCTTTCGTGTGTCTCGATTAACGCTCAACATTGGCCATGTCGGCCTGGTAATTACAAGGCTATAACCAAATGTCATTATCCAAGACGTTCGCAACAAAAAGAAAATAATTGGGTTAATTTCTCCTTTTGCTTCATTATTTCTTTACTGTATATAGGTTACAATACACTAATTTTAATCAATAAATATAAATCTGAGTAAGTCATTAAGTTCCAGTCAATGGTTAAAAGTTCGTAAAGCATTTATAATAATAAAAAACACACGTATACAATGTATTGCCAAACAAATTAGTTAAAAAAAAGATCCAAAAAAATATCGACATTCTATTTTGGCAATTGATACGTTGTTTACGTAAATACGAAATATGAAAAAGCATACACAGGTACCATATTTAAAGTCCAATATTTCCCAAACATGTTAGGTGACCCATTCCTTTTATTAATCTTTTGGTGTAAGTATACATCGGTGCATGTATGTGCGAAAATTTAAAACAAATCTGTTTTTTGGAACAAAATATATTGATGCATAATAAATTACGTTTCAGAAAGTATTATTAGTACCCATTTGACCTACTTCAATGTCCGGTCAAATTCATTATTTTAACAGTAATTGACGGTAAAACTTTTTTATTACCAAAATACACTTATATATTGCCAAACAAGACATGCAAAAACATATCAGTTGAAAGAACCATAACCGTGTTTGAAAACAAGCTCTCCTATATACTTTAAACATTGAAAAAAATCCAAACTAAAAAAAGGGGCTTCGACAGGTACCGTATTCAAAACCCAATATTTCCGGGAAAAAGCTGGTGACCCCTAATTTTTTAACACTGTTTTAGTTTCAGTATTCAATGAATATGTATATGGAATTTTTTAACAAAATCTGTCGTTTGGAACAAAAGATATTCGTATAGTTGATTATTTATTGATGTTTTCAAAGGCATATTATATGCATAATTAACCTCATTAAGAGTCCATTAAAAGTCATTTTTTAAATGGTAACTATAGATAAAGCGCGTTTTATACTTAATATGCACTTGTATGTTTCTGAACGAACAATTAAACAAAGATGCATTTAAAAATCTCCGTCCTTGTTTGAACATGAACGCTTTATATAATTGAACACTGCTATTCACACAAACTGAAACAAGAGGGCCATGAGGACCCTAGGACGCTAACCTAAGACCTTGTAACCCAATTGGAATTTGCATCCCCGAGACGTGGCTTATATTTATCCCATAATAAAAATAATCTTGAAAAACCCCTGGGCCTTGCGGTTTCAGGTTAAGATTGATTTGTAAAGTAACTTTGCTATTTAAGTCCATATAAAGTATATATAAGCCACCAGATTTGACCCAAGGGGCATAATTTGAACAATCATTAAACAGGACCACTATGCAATGTTACGTACCAAATATAGGAAAGCTGTGGGCTTTGCCGTTTCAGAGGAGAAGATTTTTAAAGTCATTTTGCTATTTTTTAAGTCTATATAAACCATGTGACCCCCGGGGCGTGACCAGATTTGACCCCAGGGGCATTATTTAAACAATATTTGTAGAGGACCACTATACGGATGTTACATACCAAATATGAAACATCTAGGCCTTTCGGTTTCAGAGGAGAATAATTTTTTAAAGTCATTTTGCTATTTAAGTCTATATAAACCACGTTACCAATGGGGTGTGGTCAGTTTTGACCAATGGGGCATAATTTGTAGAGGACCACTTGAGGATGTTACATACAAAATACGAAACCTCTGGGCCTTGCGGTTTGAGAGATTTTTAAAAAACATTTGCTATTAAAGTTGATATAAACCATGTGACCCCCGGGCGTGACCAGTTTTTACCCCAGGGGCATAATTTGAACACTCTTTGTAGAGGACTACTATATGATGTTACATACCAAAAAAGAAACCTCTGGGCCTTGCGGTTTCTGAGGAGAAGATTGTTAAAGTCATTTTGCTATATATTCTATATAAACCATATGACCCTGGGGCGTGGCCAGTTTTGACCCCAGGGGAATCATTTGCACAATAGTTGTAGAGGACCACTATAGGATGTTACATACCAAATATGAAACCTCTGGGCCTTGCGGTTTTTAGAGGAAAATATTTTTAAAGTCATAATGCTATATATTCTATATAAACCATGTGACCCCCAAGGCCTGTTTTGACCCCAGCAGCATAATTTGAACAATCTTTGTAGAGGACCAGTATAGGATGTTACATACCAAATATGAAACCTTTGGCCCCTGCGGTTTCAGAGATTTTTAAAGTTTACACTTTTGTAATCTACTTTTAGCTCTGGTGACTTAAATATGCAGCGGACCGTAACGACTTGAGCAACTTTGAAAGAGGTCACCTAATGATCATTGCAGTGAAGTTTGGTGAAAATCTGCCAAATGGTTTAGGAGGAGATGTTGTTTGAATGAAACGTTGACGACGCACGCACGACGGATAACGGGCGATCACAAAAGCTCACCATGAGCACTTAATGCTCAGGTGACCTAAAAAAGGTACCGTATAAAACCCCAATATTTCCGGAAAAAGGCCGGTGACCCCTATTTTGTAAGACTGTTTTAGTTTTAGGATACATTGACACGTTTGTGCAAATTTTAAGAAAATCTGCCGATGGGAAAACAAATGAAAAAAATTGTTGGTTGCGAACGTCTTTAACATGTAGATACAATTTCAAGGTTAGTCTTTTAATCCCAAGCGGACTACATAATCTGAAAATGTTAATTCCAATAAATCAGTCCCACATGCATTGTTATATATATATATAAGTAAGGGTTGTACAGTTTAATACATCTTTGTGTTATTATCGATTGACAACGTGGTAATGAATCTGAGAATTATATGAGTATATGATTATGATAATAATATGTCTGACGCCAAGCGATACGCATTGAACAATATACAATAACATAGAAAGGAAATAAGAGTTAACCGAAAACATTATAGTCAAACGTGTTCATGAGTACGTAACTAATCATGTATGTATCAGGGACCTGTCCTAGTGTTGTTGTTTTTTTATATGTAATGATAATTATATTAACATTTGATTCATTGACTGAAAACTTTATTTCACTGTCACTGAAATACAATCACCAAGCATATGACCGATGGAATCGGGTTTACTTAGTATCCAGTCTTCCAATACTGCTGTTACCTTTATAAATATTAAAGGAACTGAACTCCAGATGGTCTTATCACAACAGCGAGATACAATTGTCATAACTACACGATTTTCTTACATTGTCGTTAAGAACACATTAAAAATAGACACGTGTGTTTTTATTTACCTAAAAAACGATGATTTTATGTAATTTCCCTCCGTGGTATCGTCCAAAGATTTACAACGTCTGCAGACACTATAACCATCGAGTAATTTAAAACTAGCGCCGTTTATATTTAGGATAATCACGGGACAGTTTAGTTTTGTCGAGTCGCGTATGCGCACACTTGAATCAGGTGCGTGTATTGGGGAAAGCAGAGGTACTTTTCAGTCGGGAATACCGGGTTCAATAAAAGTGAGAGTTTATTCAACTTTCAATGAAATATATAGTTTATGATGTTAACCCATGGTTTTACCATTTGGCATAACTACAAAAAAACGCACATTTGTATGCCATCTGGACTTCAGTATCTTTAACACTTTGTGTGTTTCTTGATTTCGGTGTTTTGAACCGCGGTATATGCGCTAGTGAACACTTTTCAAACTTCCTCGATTTGTTCAGTAGGAGTTTTGTAAATATACTGCTTCTGACTTCATAGGAACTTGCTAGCCAATTGTTTATAATGCCTCAGTCACACATTCCCGATTTTTACTGCCGTTCTTGAGCCGACAGCGTCCCAAATCAAATCTGTCAAGAGTCGGGACAATATTTTAAGAATCTTTGCTCAAAATTTAATGTTTGATCATAAGATCGATATTTCCAGACAGCGTTTCGACACAGTCCAGAAAGCGTCCCGATTCTCCTGAATGCGATCCGATACTTCCTCGACAGTTTCCCGACAGTGTCCCGAGAGCCTTCCGACATTCCCGACTGTTTGATTATTTGTATCGTTGCGCTATCGGGACGCCGTCGGGAGCCATAATCGGGAATTTTTGACTGCCGCAATACTCCAGGCGTGATATTTCTATATAATTTATAATGCATTATCAATCCCGTTCTAACACATTGCCCCGATAACGTCCCGACACCGTCCCGAATTTGAATCGATATAGTCGAATCTATCCCGACAGAGTCCCGACTACACAAATTCGGCTGAGTCTCCCGAATGTTAAGGGAACTCCTTAACTGTCGGGAGTGCTTGGCCGATCACGCCTAACATGTCCCGATAGTTCCCGATTCTTAGGACAGCGTACCGACAGCGATCCGACACCTCCAGACAGCGTCCCGACATTCTCGACTTTTTAATAATGTGTATCGCAGCTCTGTCTGGACGCTATCGGGAGTCATACTCGGGAATGTGTGACTGAGGTTTAAAGCATTTAAGTAAAATATTACAGACGAGTTAAAAACATAGAGTACAGTTGTTGTTGATTGTATATGAAATTACAAGCACTTGAAGCTATACACAGAGCAGCTGAGCATGCTTCCAAGAACAGAAAGGATGCAGTCACCTGTGCTCGGTCATCGGATGTGTGAGAAGTGTCGTAGAGGTAAAATCCTGAGGATATATACCCGATGAGCTCTCCACCCTCAGCATATTTCTGTGCAATGGCATGAAAGTGGGTATAGTAGCATTAATGAAAGTATGAGATCATATGCCATAATCAAACACATCTACGTTTCTTTTGAAGCATTGTTTATAGATAGTACATGTATGACAAAATCAAACACAACTATGTTTCTTTTGATGCATAGTTTAGGGATATTATGCCATACTCAATCACAATGATGTTTCTTTCTTTAATCGCATAGTTTTAAGTCTTGTTAAGCGATTATTTCGACGTATATTGTTAATAAACATATATGTACACGGCATTTTCCTAAACGATTGACATTGGAACAATCACAATGATATACCAGATAACCATACACTTTGAACACGTTTAAAAGATAAAAAAGCAATAATGTATAGCAGTTATGTGATTCACAGCCTAAAAGCGATGGTTTGATTATGGCAATATTTAACAAGAAAGACAAACAGGTGCAGCATAGTGTTGAAACTGCGTTTCCCACAATGACAAGAGAAAACAAGTCCTTAAAATAAGTTAAGTGTATTATCAAAAAACTAAAACGCTAGTAAGATCTGTGATCGTGTTAATTCACATACAATCATTGTTAACATTACTTTAATAATAATATTAGGACAACCAGTTTATCAAGATGACAATGACGTGAATTCAAATAAAAGAAATGAAACAATATTTTATAATAATTGGTTGAACACTGTGCAGAAACGGTAGGCATTTATAGAAAAAATGTGTGATATACTGGTTAGCAAACCAAAATAAGCTATGCTATAGTTCTAGCAACATCAGGTGTGTGATAATTAAAACGTACGGTTCGGGTTGATGCACTTCAATTGAATATCTGCAAAGAGAAAAATGTATAAAATGGTACGATAACTTAACGATTTCTTGTACTAAACGTGTCGCATTTCATATACTATAGATAGTATCATTAGTGTTTAATTCCTCGCCGTGTTAGTATGTTACATGTATTTATGTATGTAAAGTTATTTCTCCCAAACTTAATATAGTGTAAAGGGTACCTTTACACTCCTATAGAAGTTAATGAATTACATAAATATTAACTTCGCAATTAACAATATAATTGTTTGCTTGAAGTGTGTTAAAAACCGGTTCCGTATATTTCTCAAATGTAGTCGAACATAATGTTCCGGTTATTTCCTGTGTGAACTCACTGTACGGGATGTCCGGGCTCGAGTATGTTGTCGATTTCCAAGGTGACCTTGACCTCTTTCTTTCCCGGCTCGTGATTCTCGGCAACCCCATTGGACTCCAGGTTTTTCAAAGGCATTGTGACCCCGTGACCGTTCTCTCGAACTAAAGTATTTAAATAAACTTTTTCCAAATCCACTGTTTAATGTCTTAACATAAAAACCATACAATAACAGGTTTTTATATTGTATCAAACCCTTAATATATATGTTTTATTCTGTTTGTCATATTGAAATTATTGCGAAAGAGTTTCTACTATGAAAGTTTCTAAATGAAGCATTCGTACAAAAATGGTGTATGGCTTTTTCTGTTGGCAATATATTTGTTTGACAAAAATGTAAACAAAACGTTTAAGTTATGAACATGTCATTGGAAACAAGTCTATACTCCACTCATTGAGTAGTGAATACATAGTCAGGCTTTGAACTTGAACTCTTAACCAGTGGCCGTTTGTTTCAAAAGACTATAATTTTCAAGTGCGTAACTCAAATTTCGAACCAACTACAGTATTCGGATAAAATGTCTACATCTTATACTGTTTTTATATTTTCAAATATATCTCAGGCTGTTACTCAAGAATGGTTTTCCGTATTGTTACTCAGCAATTATCACCTCTCATTTTATTATAATATATATTTTTTAAAGATATCTAAAGTCGTCATAAATGCACTCGAAACTCATCTTCAAACAATCTTTATTCTAAAATATGTGTGTAAAATATGAATGCTTAGTCTAAATTCTGAAAGTCTGAAAATATGTATAATAAGTTCATAATGTATCGTGCATGAATTCTTATATGTCATTTATTAAGACATGGGATACGTTCTGTCATCAAACAAGACATTAATGTTTGGAGATGTCATGCGTTTGATATTAATCATAACATATACTGGTTCCTTCAAAATGTTAAAGAATAGGGAGTAATAAATTGCATAGACCTTGCAAGAACACGCGAAAACAGGTTCTTTCTACATTAGAATAAGTGTTTCCCTTTGCAAATACATATGCACGATTAGTGAATTTAGCATCCTCTACGATACATTCTAACTCGACATGCGGCTTGTTTTCCAGAGACAAAGAATGAAATCAGTTATGGGTTATTCTAAAATGAAATGTTTAATAACGTTTACGTTTTGTGTAAATGTAATTATAAGATGTATCACTAAATTCGTGGTTTTTGTTTCAATATATAGTACATAAACTGTAAGTGTGTAACGAGTTTGCTAGTACGCGTTTAAACGCGTGGATTTTTATGTAAAATTTCCGCGATCTCTCCACACCTATTTTTAAGACATTATGCTCCGCCCATAATTATTAGTTTATTTGTGTTTGTTAGCATGTAACTTTTGCTGTAGCATCAATAAAACATGATGCCATATTGGGTTTTTTTATCAATGAATCTGACGTCATACGTTCAATTTCTAGATGTGCACTCTTACCCTTGTTCTATCTATCTAACTCTAGTATTGTATGCTAACCCATGTTCTACCAATTCTTGTTTTATATGCTTCTACATGTCTGATGCAGGCAATTGACGCTCACCCTTGTTCTTGACCTCTTTCATCTGGCCAAGGATGGCGTTCAGGATCGGGATCATCATAGCAGTGGTGGCGGTATTGGACATCCACATTGACAGGAACCACGTGGGCAGCATGATACCAAGCAACAGCCTGGATCATGGTTAAACATTATAGTGACGATCAGTAAAAAATTAGGCTTTTCCATACAAAATCATATTGAAATGGTCATAATAGTACGAGACTTAATGTACACAACTATAAACGTTTTTATACGTAAATATAAATATTGTAATACACCAACTGCGTCGGCGGAAGAAAACAATTATTAGTAACACTATATTTAAGACAAGTGACCGATTGTAAAGATAAACAACGTGAAACTCCAGCAGCTGCAGCGGGAGAGAACTCTTTATTACTAGTAGCTCTAAGCACACGGGCTTAGATTCTGTTTGTATTTCGTTCTGGTTGTTACTCATTCGGTATGTTTTTGCCCTTAGATGAAAATGGAATTACTGAACTTTACAGGCGACGTACCATCGTGGTTCCGGACCAACTAGGGTGAGGGCCCTAAGTGCTATACGTGAAGATCCCACTTCTCCACTGCGGCCGCCACCACCAGGCTGCCGAAGAACAGCATTAGAGTGTCCTGAAAAACATTGTTCGGCAATTAAATATGGTCTCCAAAACATGGAATGTGTCGTGCTAGACATGGAAGGGTATTGAATGCGCGTCCTGCAAGACATGGATATGCAATGAAACATGGATGGGCAATTAAATTAAATGGGTCCGGCAAAATATTGATGGGCAATTAAGTGTGTCCCAAAAATTATGGTGTACTCTGCAAAATATGGAAGGGACATCAAGTGTGTACTGCAAACATAGATGGGAAAATAAATATTTCCTGCAAACATGGATGAGCAATTAAACTATGGAAGGATATTAGTGTCCCCCATTACATGGACGAACTATTTAATAAACGTATACTGCAAAACACGCATGGACCAAATAAGTGTGAATAGAATGTGGATCAAGTGTGTATCGTTACACGTGTATATCGTTACATAATATCAGTATGAAGTGTTTCCAGTCCAACATTGATTTTCCTTAAATCAGTATTTCTGCAAAACCATGATTATATGGGAATATGATAAAATGTGACCCACAAATGTGTATGTACTATCAAATCCATGAGTCATGTAAAATGCGAATTTACCATTAAATTAAATGATATCACTGTGCCTACAAAACATGCATGTACGTGATTATCCTGTTGTTTATCACCGAAAAATTTCCTTAACGCACCCAACACATACCAATGTCACAATCTAAAGATAGTCTTAATATAAATTACAGCCTATGAATTGTGACACTGCCCGCCCTATACAACCCTTAACAATTAATTGAAGGTAGTCAGATTTTAGTGTGTTGTTTCTGTTGGCGTTATGTCGATGTTTTAAAGGGACCTGTTCACAGATTGACGAATTGACAATTTTTGTCACAAATTCCACAAATAAAAGAAAAGCGTTTATAAAGGAGCGAAATAACACTACGGGCATAAAAATATATTGTAAATACCGTTTCGTTAATGAATAATCATAACTAGAAATTGATAAAATTATAAAGCGTTTGTAACGCTAAACATTGGAATAATTTGGAGTTGTTGATTTCGTTAACATTGTTGACAACACGTGGGTCACATTCGTAAAGTAAAAATTCAGACAGAAATATAACAATCGGAATGGCCCAGTAGTTAAGGCGTTAGTATTTTGATCCTAGGTCTGAGGTTCGAACCCTAGTGGGAGCATCATGTATTTTTTCGTTACCATTTAAATACTTTCCTTGTTATTATACTTGAGCTTTTAGTTCCGATGCTTAAATATGTCAAGCTAAGACATGTAATGTCATACTTAAAACATACAATAATATGTGAACAAGTACCTTTAATCAAAGCAATGTGCGCAGATTTTGGTGAAAATGACGTCAATATATTTATATTGTCGTGAACTTGGGATATGATATTTATACACAACCTTGAACGACTCGTGGTGATAAACTGTTATAGTCTTAATGCTGAACTGGCGAATTTGTATAATACACGTGTACAGATAGTCTAGGGGTGCTTCAATCCTGACGGGTAAGGAAAAAAGCGTGACTGCGGTCTTGATAATTATCCCTTCCGGAGACTTTTTATACATGTGTTAAGAAGGATACAAAATAATTTTCAACCGACGCTTGACTGTGCATAGTTTTAGTTTAAATATTTCAGGCTTTCATGTATAATTGTTTGAAAATAAATCAACAAACTAAATAAAAAGTTGAAAATAAAGGTGTTGCACAATTAGTGCACTGCAAGGTAAAATGTAAGTTTTTTTTCTGCACGTGCGAAACGATTTATATCCTATTAATTTCTAACAGGTTTTAAAAGCTAACATTAACGTCTATATTTGGTTCATGAAGTTGAAACAATGTTTACATACAAAGCCCATTGATAAGAAATGAAGTATGATATTCCGTTTCTTTATGTAATATATTAGGCCTTAGTACTAGTAGTAGTAGTAGTAGTAGTAGTAGTAGTAGTAGTAGTAGTAGTAGTAGTAGTAGTAGTAGTAGTAGTTGTAGTAGTAGTAGTAGTAGTAGTAGTAGTAGTAGTAGTAGTAGTAGTAGTAGTAGTAGTGGTAGTAGTAATAATAGTAGTAGTAGTAGTTAATAGTAGTTGTAGTAGTCGTCGTAATAATAATAATAGTAGTAGCAGCAGTCGTATAGTAGTAGTAGTAGTAGTAGTAGTAGTAGTAGTAGTAGTAGTAGTAGTAGTAGCAGCAGTAATTGTTTGAGTGGTCAACCGGAGTAGTTGTTGTAGTAGTTGTAGTTGTTGTTCTTGTATAAAAAGAAGTAGTAGTAGTAGTAGTAGTAGTAGTAGTAGTAGTAGTAGTAGTAGTAGTAGTTGTAGTAGTAGTAGTAGTAGTCGTAGTCGTGTAGTAGTTGTAGTAGTAGTAGTAGTAGTAGTAGTAGTAGTAGTAGTAGTAGTAGTAGTAGTAGTAGTAGTAGTATTAGTAGTAGTAGTAGTAGAAGAAGAAGAAGCAATAGTTGTTATTGCGGTTGTTGTTGGTTGTTGGTGTTGTTGTATGTAGTAGAAAAAGAAAAAGTCATTGCAGCAGTCGCATCAGTAACAGAAGCAAAACCAGCAACAGGGGCAAAAGACGTATCAGTAGCTGTATTGTTGAAGCAGTATTAGTAGTAGTAGTCCTAGTAGATATTCATGCTCAGATGTTTGCTTCAACATAACCTGTGTCATGTATCGAGTACTTGACGCTTTTTAGAGTGCTTCATGATCCGTATGTAATTGTCTACAAACTGTGTTACAAACACGGGCATTTTAGGTAGCTGTGTACGTGCATCGAACATCTATATCAATACAAGCATGTGTTCAGATGTGGTCATACCAATCTAAGTAATAGTGTACAACGTGATTACAAACATATTGTTACATAGTAGGCGTTCGAACCCTTGTATAGGATATTCGGAATGATCCTTCGTACATGTGTCAAATTATTTTCAAAGAAGTTGGAGAATTGTCCTGATCTTAATTTTAATGCAGTTAAATTAATACGGAATCCCAGTCAATCAAGGTTAATGGCACAATGTCATCGATTAAGCACGTACCCGTAAGTAATGATATATAAATTATAGATACACCTGTAGGCGTATTACAATTAACTATAAATAGCGCAAATAACTAGGGTTTGATAATTTGGCATAATACTGCGATTTGCGTTATTAAGTCTAGGTTATCATCAGTTTTGGTATGACATAGTTCTAGAATATCTGGTCGGATCTTTTTAATTTATAGCAATAAATATTATTATGTAACGGGCATACAATTTATTCTTACATGACACGCGCAGAGTTTTCTATAGACTCAGAACAAAATTCACCGTTGTTAAAATACCAACACGAACAAATAGTTCCGAAACTGTAAAATACAGTTCGCAATGTAATTGCAGAAAATGTTGTCAGGTCATGTTAGAATCGAAATAATTTTCATATTATCGTTGTTAATCGGTCATAAAACATCGATTTGTCGTGCTAACGCCCTCGGGGTTTCATTCGTACGCATCAGAACTCCAAATCATTGTTCATTAGCCGATAAACAACTCTTAATAGAAAATTATTTCTTAATTATCAGACATACATGTTTACCGTTATTAATAAACGAACTCTCGTGTTTACTAGAACGAATGATTTCTACGTTATGATATCAATACATGTTGGAAAACAAACTACAATTTATGAGTTTATGTTTTATAAACATGTATTATTAACAAATACACCAACTTTACAATCTCAGCATCGCTTATGCCTGCTGTGTTATAGCTCTTAGACACATCCAATTTCTCAATTTGCATGGTCAATTTGAAGCATGAATGCGTTTGTAATGTTGACTGACGATGCCTTGAACGGAAAGACTAAAAAGCTTTTACTTAACACGTAGCGATGTAAATGCAAATGGTCGACGAAGGAATTGGCGAACATATAGCACCGTCGACGTCATAAGAAACTAAAATGGGATTATGTATGCGTTACAGGCTACGCTCAATAGATATCGCTGACTTTTATGTGAATAGTCAATTGATTACGAGGAAACGATCGATAAATAATTGAGAAAGCACGCTATCATACCTATGGGAGGAACCGATTCTTGAACTGTCCAAGCATCTTGGAAATAAGTGCTTAGGCCAGAGCTTTTTTATTTCTTGTGTTACGGGAAATGTCTGAAGAGGTGACCACAAGGAGGGACAAATAAATATAAAAGTGAAAAATATCGGCATCTGGGAAAAAAGTACGATTTTTTATTTAAAAAATGTGTTGGTTTTTTTTGCTTACAATTCACTGATTTCGAGTAAAAGTTTTCTTCATTATTTTCTCATGAGCTTTTGTTTTGTGATTGATCAGATCACTTTACTCACTTCATTATTGGGTGCAGAAATACAAGGTTATATTACACCAATATTTATTTCCATTACGGAATGCCCAACGATCGTCGAAAACAAAATAATTGCTATTTCCAATTTTATTTTTATTTACCTTTTGGGATATTTAGATGAGGAGATCCCTTAACACAATAACTAAACAAACTCTGAACTTACGCAACAGCTGAGCAGGGTTAGGCCAAAAGAAACAAGATGGCCATGATGGCCCAAAGTGCTCTCCTGAGAATTGTTACAGGTGAAGACCATACTGTTGCGACAGGTTTGAAAATTAAGGTATATGAACAATACGGAGAGGGGGATAGGATCAATTTTGATTTAAAACATCGGTTAGTGCAATGGGCTAACTAAAGTATGAATTAGGTAGTGGATGTGCGTTTTTTTTGCTAATCGTTCTGATATCAATTTTCTTGATATTCTTACCTGCCCCCTTTTCATTTAGTCATTGACAATTCTGAATGCAGAAACAGTAGATTTTGATGTCTTTGTCGCAAACAGTTTTGGAGAACTAGTTGCAAGGCGATAATTGCAATGGCTGTGCTATAAGGTAAAGTTTTGCTTTTTGTTTGATAATTTTCTGTCCAATGATGATAAATGATGTTAATGCAGGCTCTGAAGACATGTTGTTGCATGTACAAATAACTGAATGCAAGTCTTGCAACTGTTGGAAATCAAATTTTATCAATCAATTTTTATGGTCATTCGTAAACTGTGTAAGTATGGTCAACATTGAATCAAAAATCGTGTGCAAGCTAATAATTGATAACTTGTTGATGTTTTTTCCAAAACACAAGGGGCAATAACTCTGGTTTTTCTGGCCCGATCATGCTTATATTTGACTTCACTTGTATTCTAACGTTCAAATACAAACTGTACACGATTGGTGAAGATTGGATGAAAAATGAAGTCTCAATCCTGAATAAAGTCCAGTTTGGCATATTTTTTCACAAAAAAGGGTAATAACTCTGGTGTTTCTGGTCCGATCCTGCTTATATTCGAAGTTAACTGTAATCTCATGATACTAGACAAACTGTGCAAAACTGGTGAAGATTGCATGAAAAGTGATGTCTCTATCTTGAATAATGTCCATTTTTGTAATTTGTTTGGAAACAAAGGTCAAATAACTCTGGTGTTTGAAACACGATCTGGCCCATTTTTTGGCGTCTTCTGAGATCTGATGGTCATACACAAACTGTGCAAGTAAGGTCAAGATTGAATAAAAAACAATGTAGTCTTTATCGCGATGACGGTCCAAATTGTTGACGGCATACGGACGACGGACGACGCCGGAAAGGTCCCCTTCGTGCTCTGGTTAGCTAAAATAATCTGTGTTTCGGGCAACTCGCTACTACCTAACGAAAACTCCCCGACCCTACAGTTTTTAGCGACAATTGTTTTCCATGAAAGCTGTATTCGTCAGATTTTAGTTTGTTTTCAAGTTTTTTGACCGAAATGGGTTTATAAAAAAAAATATTTTTTTTTAAATCCCGACTCTACCTAACTTTTTTGAGACCGTTGCCCGGAACACACAATTTATTTATTTATTGCCTTATCATAATGCGTGTGTGATTTATCAAGGGGCTATGTCTACAAAAAAATCCTCAATTTGTCGATTTCTTTTTAAAGAATCTGAAATTTAATGAGTTCATATAATAAAGGTTAAAATAAGGTTTATATAATTGGAAAAAACGCTCCGAAAAAAATCATATTATAACTATTATTACAATCATTATAATATAGATCGTGTTTGTGTTTGTTTAGCGATCTTCTTGTTTACATTTTGACGTCAGATTTGTGCGTCTTTCCTATAACCATCGTTTACACACTTATTTTACGAAGCAGAATAGCGCAGTCGGTTAGAGCGCTTCCTAAACTAGTACTGGTATTTGTTCTTACATGTATGCCAACCAAGTCGAGAGTTCGATACAAGATCTCATTATGCACTATCTATCATATTATATTCGATGACATACACCCTTTTAACATTAACAGGACGTTATATATGTGGCGCAATGGTTTCGACGACCCATTAATTCTTAGACCGCGTTTCCCTGTATAAATAAATGACGGCACTTTCCGCCTACAGTGTAAAATTGAGGCGCGTCGTGGGAAAACCGGTCTTAATGCATGTGCGTAAAGTGTCGTACCGGATTAGCCTGTGCAGTCCGCACAGGCTAATCCAGGACGGCACTTTCCGCCTACAGTGGATTTATGTTTAGAAGAGACTTCCTTGAAACAGAAAATACCATAAAAGCGGAAAGAGCAGTCCCGGATTGGCCTGTGCGGACTGCACAGTCTAATCCGGGACGGCACTTTACGCGCATGCATTAAGTCTGGCTTTCCAACGACGCGCCCCAAAGAATTAACAGCATATAGCTACACATTTTAGTACTACGTCAAGCCGGTAGCTTAAAGGTATTACACTATTAAACGCCAAGCTAAAGTGTTAATTATTGTATACTAGGTTGAAATAATTTCATTGTACAGTGTTATTGACCAAGCTTTATAATGCTTATATATTTCATTATGAACATGTTTATTCGTTCAGTTGTGAGGATTAACAATGCTTGAAGTATCATCTCGAAGCGGATGTTGCTATTAAAAGCAGACTTATTACTCGCAATTTTTTTTCCTGTTTTTGTACGGTGACATTGGGAAATAACTGAATGTATTCATGTAGGGGAAATATATTCCTATAATGTACTTATAACTTCTTCAAACAAACGTTCCATCAAAGGGAAAATGATATAAACGTAAATACGTTGTTTATCAAGTAACCATATCAATAACCAGTTTAAATTGGTTCTTTCATAACAGAGAACTGGACGACCTCGCATGTTTCATAATGTCCCGGTGCATCCGAATTGCAAAACATGTTGATATAAAAATTTCAATGAATGAAACTTCGGAATTTAGTGCTGCAGTAATTAGTGTGCATTATATAATTGAGGGGCGTCGCGGGAAAACCGGTCTTAATGCATGTGCGTAAACTGTCGTCCCGGATTAGCCTGTGCAGCCCGCCAAGGCTAATCCAGGACGGCACTTTCCGCTTTTAAGGTATTTTCTGTTTCAAGGAAGTCTCTTCTAAACATAAATCAACTGTAGGCGGAAAGTGTGCCGTCCTGGATTAGCCTGTGCGGACTGCACAGGCTAATCCGGGACGACACTTTACGCACATGCATTAAGACCGGTTTTCCCACGACGCGCCTCAATTTTAAACCAGGGGTGTTGACTTATTTTCATTTTTCCCCCAAAACTAAGGTGTCTCCTTGACTAGTGTTGAAGTGTAATTTGTAATAGATAATAAAATTAGGTCACATTTGCTTCCGCAATACAGTTGATGACGAACGGACACTGAAACGGACGGACAGACGGACAGGCATGAAATAAGATGGTAAAACATGCAAACATGTCACATTTAGGATTTTAACGGTTTCAGGTTATACAAACATTGTTCTCATAAATGGGTAACTATCTATAAGAAGATATGTTCTTATACCAAAGGTGAACGGTATGTTAATTGTGCCTCATGGTTTTAAATAACGAAACAAATAAACAAGACAAACCAAACTTAGTTAGTTTCTTATAAATATAATTATATGTAGTGGATACACATTTTCTTTATAACCGTATGTCGTACGCACATGTGTTATATTTAGCAAATACAAAGAAACACTTGGAAAAGACTCAGATCGTGCACAGCATTTGACAGACTGCGATTCACACAGACAAGTGTGGCAGACATGTGGCAGAAACGCTGCCTTAAATAGCATAGAGAATAGTCGGACACCTGATCTGCATATTTATTATATGAAATCCATAATGCAACAAGAATTCTAACATGATGATACTCGCTGATTTTTCTATAGACAAAGAACACAATTATCGTAGTTAAACTAACCAATAAATAACGAAAAAAGTAGTCCCGATTCTGAGTGGAGCACAGCAAAATATAGTTCTCATTACAATTGCAAAAATATTTGTCAGATCATGTTAAAATCGAAATAATTATCGTAGTTAATCGGCCAATAAACAACTCTTTGCCGTCCAGATGCGTGGCTATTAAAGTACTCGGACTAACGCCCTCGTGGTTAAATTAATACGCATCAGAACTCTAGATCGTTGTTTATTAGCCGATAAACAACGACAAATCGAAATTGATTTCTTAATTTTACTGCACCTTTGCAACAATTTAATCTGCATTGTCATGGTAACTTGTAAGACAGTGTTTATCATAAATAAATGATTACCAGTAGATATATTTTATCAATGGTAGAATTTATAAACATTTAAAAGTTACACACGAAACGAGAAAACAAGTGCTAAAATAAGACAGCAAGGAAGAAAATTATTCATTACGTTTATACATTCGTACATTCAGATCGTTTTAAAGCAGTTATATCGACAACTGTATTATGTCTGTGAACCATTTTTATAAGAAATATATAACAAGTACGAAAGAAATTAATTTACATTGTTAAAAAATCACGTCTGTATGTAACAAAATGCTTTCTGGGAAAAAAATTGAAACTATTATTGATATGTTTTATGCACTGCATCGATGTTGAATTCAGCACCAAAACAGCATTAATACTTTACTTGTTCTATGAGGGTAGAAAGTAAAAACTAAATTGGACTAATATGTACACTTTCTACAATGAACATGTAAAAATCGTATTAAAGTGTTTTGAAGTACGATATGTATCGAATACTATACTTTCGTATATATAATTACTATATACAATTTAAACAAGAGCTGTTTTGGAAAAAAACTGGCATGTCCCCTGTAGGTTAAAAGCATTCTTTAAAATATCAAGTTTCGTAAAGATCGGATGACAAATGTGGGACATCGAATGCGGAAACTGCTAAACAAATAGGCCAATTTTAGAGAAATCAAGGATCATAAGTCTGCAGTTCTTTTGCGATTTGGTTTATCATCGAATTTGATTAAGATATTATGCCCTCAAACGTTTTTATAAAGTTTGATGAAGATTGGATAAAATATGTTGGACTTAGAGAACGGAAATGGCTAAACATGCCAATTTTAGACAATTCAAGGGCCATAACTCCACAATTCCGATTTGGCTGATAATCGAACTTGGCCGAGATATTATGCCCTTAAACATTTCATAAAGTTTGGTGAAGATCAGACAACAACTGTCAGACTAAGAAAGCGGGAACGAAAATGGTCTACCGACCAACCAACAGACAGACATTAGCAAAGCAATGAAAGACATAATTAGTCACAACTGAATATTGTTTTTCAAAACGGTTTCGGTACCTGAAAGATAACTTAAAATTTACATTATTGACATCATGTTGAATTTGTTAGGACCATGTCATAATACAGCAGTTTGGAAACCATACGAAAGAAAAGCTTTAGAACTGCCTTACGTTTGCATAATTTTTGCAGACGTCAGCTGATGGCATAATCCCCAGCAGTGGAAACAGGAACACAGGAATAAGTGACGTCACAGCAATTGGCATCACCTCCAACACCCAGTAAACGCCGATAATGATTACAGCATACGCACATTTGGACACCTGCAATACCAGAAAACAAACTTGGAAAAATGCAACGAAATGGGCATATTTTTCACTTCTGTGAAAAATAGGACCTCATTCTTCACAGGTGTGAAAACTGAGATCTTATTCTTCACACATCACAGTCTTATTTTTCACATTTTCTGTGAAGTTTGTGATCGTATCCAGTTTTGGATATGTAATGAAATCATATTCTTGTGTGGTCCTCATGCATACCTCGTTTTTGGCCAATCACATTCTTCACACTTAAAAATGTGACAAATACGATCATATTCTGCACATGTGTGTGAAAAATATGATTTGTGAAAAATATTATCCTATAGGGCTTTGACTGTTGCTATTGCGGAATATCGTTGTCATTAATGGTCATTTTCGCGTTTCTGTAAACCTGATCATTTGTGTCTCTGTGCGACATTGTATGCCAACGCTTTTAAATGACCCTTTCAAATCAGGCATTTTCGAATTCAACTAAAGAGGGTATGTAAGATCTCATCAGATTGTTATAGAAACATGTGCAAGTAAAAATAACCCTATAAAATGTTGATGAATAACAAACTATAATAAAACTTCAGAAGAAGTGATACTTGAAAATCCTTTAAATTAGAGCCTTACACCTTTAAAATACTTTTCGTCTTCCAGTTGAAAAAGTTCATTTAAAAGAAAAACATAACATATGGTATATATAACTGTTTATATTTATTTATTTTAACTTTCCTCGATCATCTTCGTCCTCTCATTTGTGTTGTTCAATATATGAAAAAATGAAATGTTGATATTGAAATCGTATATATCCCCTTTAAATCTAATTGCATACTCTGCCAAATTATACTTAGCAGTGAGGTCGCTATTTTAGGCAGTGGTACACGGATATTATTTCAATTACTGAACTTTTTGTTTCCTTTACAAAAAAAAAAAAAATTACCAAAACGGAAAATGTTCAACGCACATGCGTGTTGAATATAATTTCTTGCCATGCATTAGTAATCATTAACAGCTTAAAATGCATATGGGGTTTGCCCAATTAAAATATATCATCAAGAGCGTTAAGTACATTTTAACAGCGTAACCAATCAAAAGCATCCAACCTTTATAATCAAATATTTTCAACGAATTTAGAATGCACTCGAGATTTGATTTAAAACGTCGTCTCTCTTTTATTCCTTTTCAAGGATAATCAACACGATAGTAAAGTAAACAGATACGCAAGTTGATCTTATCGTAAGAGTATGCATTGAAATGAACTTCGGTTATTTGCACTAAAGTTGTTGATTTATTTGCACTTCAAATCAACTTTGTCGCATAAACAATATGATTAAATAAAGACACCGAGAATTTTTCTCGAAATTTGAAAAATAAACTCACTGTTTTTGCTGCGATTGACGTGTTGTTTATTTAAATCTTTCCTAGTGAAGCATAACCTTTCACAACAAAATACAAGACCACAAATCAAAATTCATCACAACATAGCATGTATTTGGCATGCCATTGAAATAAAAGTGTAAGTATTGTTACAGTAATGAAAGACGATATATATCAGCAAGCGCGTTTCATTTGCATCAATGTTGTATGTACACAAATTATAAATAGGTTTACAACTGTACGTGTATAAACATTACCTGTCACATAAGTATTGTACTTGTAGATTAATCGCGTAACTTCTCTTTATTTGTATGTGTTTTCCTTTTTTATTCAGTGCCCTAACATGCATGTTTGCGAGTGGGGTGTCGTTAGAGGAACTGCAAGTCTGTGTGTCTGTGTGCGCGTCTGTGTTCTTGCGTAGTCTGTGTTCGTGCGTAGTCTGTGTTCTTGCGTAGTATGTGCGCTTGTGTAGTCTGTGTGTTTGTGTAGTCTGTGTTCTACCCTAGGCTGTGTGCTTGTGTTGTCTGTGTGCTTGCGTAGTCTGTGTTCTTGCGTAGTCTCTATTCTTGCATAGTCTTTATGCTTGCCTAGTCTGTGTGCTTTTGTAGTCTGTTTATTTGCGTAGTTTGAGTTCTTGCGTAGTTTGTGTTCTTGAGTAGACTGCATTCTTGCGTAGTCTGTATGCTTGCCTAGTCTGTGTGCTTGTGTAGTCTGTGTGTTTGCATAGTTTGAGAGCTGGTGTAGTATGTGTGCTTGCGTAGTCTGTGAGCTTGCGTAGTCTATATGCTTTGGCAGTATTTGTGCTTGCGTAATATGTGTGCTTGTGTAGTCTGTGTGCTTGTGTAGTCTGTGTTTCGGCGTAGTCTATGTTCTGACGTAGCCTGTGACCTCACAAGTGTGGTCGGTGTGCGTGTGCAGTGTGTGTGTGTGTGTGTGTGTGTGTGTGTGTGTGTATGTGTGTGTGTGTGTGTGTGTGTGTGTGTGTGTGTGTGTGTGTGCGTGCGTGCGTGCGTGCGTGCGTGCGTGCGTGCGTGCGTGCGTGCGTGCGTGCGTGCGTGCGTGCGTGCGTGCGTGCGTGCGTGCGTGCGTGCGTGCGTGCGTGCGTGCGTGCGTGCGTGCGTGCGTGCGTGCGTGCGTGCGTGCGTGCGTGCGTGCGTGCGTGCGTGCGTGCGTGTGTGTGTGTGTGTGTGTGTGTGTGTATAGTCTATGTGTCGGCGTAGTTCTGACGTAGTCTGTGTGATCACAAGTGTAGTTGGTGTGTTTCTGCAGTGTGTGGGTAGTATGTGTGCTTGGGTGAGAGTTCCTTCGAACTATCTATAAAGCAACTGTAAATGGACAGGTATCATTTAAGTTCAATTCCTCATGCTCGAATTGTGAAGATTTTCAACGTCAGAACAATACGAATTCGGTACGTAGTACTACAGTAAATTCATGTGCCAGAAACAATAACTGTCTAATGGCCTACACTCATTTATTTACCTCTATACTTCTTTTTCCTTTACCAATCATTATACTTTTTTGATCAAAGTAATTGTGCCACAACGAACATAAATGCACTGTATTGCAGTGTTGGCCAACTTAATATAAGACTGTATGCATTGACACAGTGACACTCCTGAATTTTCAACCACTATACAACATAAAAGAAATACAGATGCAGAGATTGTATGATGTGTTTCCTACCCGTGTACTCTACCAATAGATATCTACATAGAATCGTGCCAGAGTCAATTAACTGATGCAAGATTTCGAAGCGGGAACTGGGGTCAGACTGAAATTAATCCACATCGTAACCAAAAGCGGCTGTAATTAATGACCGATCCTTTGTGCTAAATACAGCTTTTTGTTTGTGTTAAGAAGATTAAATGGAAGATTAAATCTTCCACACATTAAGTATTGCTAAAAGAGGAAAATATGGTTTTAACAGGGTACAATTTATCACGACTTTACAAAGTGCATATAGAATTAATTGTATGAACGTACTTTAGTCAGGTTTAAGAACTACAAACATACATTACGCATTTTTAATAAGGTCAATTATTTATTTTAACATTATTTTAAACGCTGTATTGACCAGTGACGTCGTGTAACATAATTAAAAAAATGTCTGAGTTTAAATACACGTAATTATTATACTTTTAAATTATATCGACATAATTATGCATTGTCTTTTAACCTTAAATAAATAAAAAAAACTATGTATTGAAAATAAAATAACATAATACAGCCTGAGTCAAGACTATGAGAATTTTATTCGCCTGTACAGACTTCAACAACGTGACAAAGTGATCACGTGTCCTATTTGTTGGTTGCGTGTAACCTCCCACTGGGTTAGATCACACTGATCATTCGAACTGCACGAATACTCGTCGTGATTTCATTCAATAACTGGAATGCATCTGACTGTTTTAAAATACCAGATTTTATCATAGTCTGTCCGAGGTACCAGGTGACAGCGAAGGATTCTATACCATATTTTATCATAGTCTGTCCGAGGTATCAGGTGGCAGCGAAGGATTCTATACCAGATTGCATCATAGTCTGTCCGAGGTACCAGGTGACAGCGAAGGATTCTATACCATATTTTATCACTGTCTGTCCGAGGTACCAGGTGACAGCGAAGGATTCTATACCAGATTGTATCATAGTCTGCCCGAGGTACCAGGTGACAGCGAAGGATTCTATACCAGATTGCATCATAGTCTGTCCGAGGTACCAGGTGCCAGCGAAGGATTCTATACCATATTTTATCATAGTCTGTCCCAGGTACAAGGTGACAGCGAAGGATTCTATACCAGATTGCATCATAGTCTGTCCGAGGTACCAGGTGGCAGCGAAGGATTCTATTCATAGTCTGTCCGAGGTAACAGGTGACAGCGAAGGATTCTATACCAGATTGTATCATAGTCAGTCCGAGGTACCAGGTGACAGCGAAGGATTCTATACCATATTTTATCATAGTCTGTCCGAGGTACCAGGTGACAGCGAAGGATTCTATACCAGATTGCATCATAGTCTGTCCGAGGTACCAGGTGACAGCGAAGGATTCTATACCATATTGCATCATAGTCTGTCCGAGGTACCAGGTGACGGCGAAGGATTCTATACCAGATTTTATCATAGTCTGTTCGAGGTACGAGGTGACAGCGAAGGATTCTATACCATATTTTATCATAGTCTGTCCGAGGTAGCAGGTGACAGTGAAGGATTCTATACCATATTGCATCATAGACTGTCAGAGGTACCCGGTGACAGCGAAGGATTCTATGCAATATTGCATCATAGTCTGTCCGAGGTACCAGGTGACAGCGAAAGATTCTATGCCATATTGCATCATAGTCTGTCCGAGGTACCAGGTGACAGCGAAGGATTCTATACCATACTGCATCATAGTCTGTCCGAGGTACCAGGTGACAGCGAAGGATTCTATACCATATTGCATCATAGTCTGTCCGAGGTACCAGGTGACAGCGAAGGATTCTATACCATATTGCATCATAGTCTGTCCGAGGTACCGGGTGACAGCGAAGGATTATATACCATATTGCATCATAGTCTGTCCGAGGTACCAGGTGACAGCAAAGGATTCTATACCAGATTGCATCATTGTCTGTCCGAGGTACCAGGTGACAGCGAAGGATTCTATACCAGATTGTATCATTGTCTGTCCGAGGTACCAGGTGACAGCGAAGGATTCTATACCAGATTGTATCATTGTCTGTCCGAGGTACCAGGTGACGGCGAAGGATTCTATTCCTACATGTACTTCAGATTAGGATCAAAACCCAAACTTCCACCCGAATATTATTATTAAATTAAAATAAATCGGGTGACTTTTTAACGGGGTGTTTTGCACATACCTTTGACACAATTCCGATTTAATAATTATGGGATAGAATCCAATTAATGGTGCGATTATTTTGGTATATTGACTTGACAAATGTTGTTGCTGGCATATTTGGTCACAAACCCCAAACATGTGTATTTTTTTGTTTTAACTATCATTTGAATCAACGTAAATGCCAGGTCATTTCGTTGTGGTGGTGGAATAATATTATAGTTTCTTTCTTTGGATAGAGTATTTTACTTTCAAATGCATCATCGTACATATAGGACATATTTGGGTGAATCAATCATTGAGCATTACAAATAAACAAACTGGCCCTAGAAATAATTTCATGACCAATCCCCACACAAGTTATGTGGCCGGGCTTGGGCTTGAACGCACGATCCCCGGATTGACAGTCCAGCGCTCTACCAACTGAGCTAGCCGGGCCTGGCTATAAAGAAACTAACTAAATAACAAATGAAATATATCAACACATTTTGCATTTTATACAATAATTGCACGATCATTTTTATTCGACAGCACTGCTTAAGCATATTACTGCAGTTGTCAAAAACGGTAATTTAGTATTTCAAAATAAGGCCAAAAAAATAAAAGGTTGGTTTCCGCTTACATCTCCAAAAACATATTGGGGGGGAGGTAAATATTTTTTCTTTAACTTTATTTTTCTTTGCTGCATATTCATCACACAGTTTAAGTATATTGGACTGCATGTAAAATGTTTAAATGCCTCCCAATAAAGAAACTGTACCTTAACTTTAAATTAATAAGGTCATAGAAAAAGAGATTTCTGGCAGGAAAATTGTAATATAAGCGAAAACTGCTGTTTTTTCCCGAAAATCAGAAAAAGAATTGGAAGGAGGGTTCAGGTAAGCGGAAACAAACAACTTGTGTTACGCCTAAGTCAAATAAACTATATATTTTCTTAAAGAAAATAACTGAATTAGTCAGCGTCAAACAACGTGTAAAATGTCAA